>JAZKJV010001938.1:0-322997 GCA_037367405.1 Ottelia alismoides | reverse complement strand
TCTTTGGGAATAGGATTGATCTAAGATGACTTCTGAGCCGAAACTGTAGCAATGATTTGTAGAACTTGAGGGCTGTTGATTTTAAAATTCTAAGTCTCACCGAAGTTTCGCCACACTAATAATCCAAGGTCGAGTCTAGATTCATTTTCACATTCAGCTCATGGTCTTGGAATGGAACCCAATCTCATTTCACTTCATGGCATTTCTTTTTTTGGTGCTCAAGGACGAGCATGGTTTAAGTATAGGGGGATGATGAATCTCGGACTCATCACTCTAAATCTCATTTATTAAGCTCAAATCCCTCAAAATCAACAACATTTCTGCATCTATTCTGCATAATTAGCAATCATGCATGTTTTCGTAAGAATTGCACTTTAGCACGAATTTCTGCACAAAATAAGAAGCCAAAAATCCAAGCCAAAAAGTGACCTGTAAATAGCCTAACTTCCCGAATTTTTAACTCGTACATGCTAATTCTGAATGACCCAAAACTACCTCCACTGTGTACATATCACTTACAAGAATAAATGAAAAATACAAAAAATTTCACTAACCCAAATAAATAGACCAAAAACCCAAACCCTAATTTCAGGATTTCCGGACTAAAAACCTCATATATTCCTCATCCAGTGTCTATTTTAATCCTACTCACTTTTGAACTAATGTACATTCAATTATCTTCAAAACAAGACATAGTTCAAGTGATTCGGAGCTCATACGTGAAAATTGGGTTTTGGGCCTCTTTTGTACATTTTGTATTTTAGCGGGTTTTGAAATGATATTTTATGTACATAATTTATCAATTAATAAAAAATCCAAAAAAAGATTAATGTATAAATATTTATCTCTGATTTTACCATATTTTTTTTCCAAATTTTTATCTGGTTTAAAAATGATAATAAAAATTATAAAACCCAAAAAATCAAGGTATTCTATGTATGTGGGATACCCAAAATTTCAATTTGTACATTTGACTGACTTTGATTTTGATGTCTTCATGAAAGTTGTAGACCTCATCGAGATGAGCAATGTTTGTGAAGAAACTTCCTTGATCCGAGGCCATTTGCTATTTATTATTGATTTTATAAAGTATTTATCTGTAGATTTTTCTGGTGCTTACACGTGGCAGCCCCTGGGGCCACCACGTGTCAGCCATTTTTGGCTTATTTATTAATTAATTCGTTTTATTATAAAAAAATTAAAAAGTCCACCGCACGTGCCTCCCAGGCACGTGTAACGCACGGGACCGCACCTCTTCCCTAAGCACCCGCCACGTGGCCCTCTACGGGCCGTCCGATCGCGCTCGATCGGACGACACCTGTGCATCGTCTCCAGTTGTCGCCTTTCCCAATTGGGAGCTCCGCTATTCCCCACTGCCACAAATCTCGTGCTGCCTCTCCCGATATCGTCCGCCGCCTTCCATCTTTGCTTCGCCGTCGCATCCAATCGGATCCTCATTACCGCCAATCTCCTCATCAGATCTTCACACGATCCCTCAAATCTTTGATCGAATCCCATCGCCGGCCGAACCCATTCCCCTATTTAACAAACTCCATTGCCGCCTCGATATCCCATCCGCCGTTCGACTCAAGACCTGCTCCGGAGTGACAGATCGGCCAGCCTCCCCTCCACGGTGTGATCCGGGGTCGAAGACCTCGTCGCAGCGAAGCCTCCAGCCGCTGCTCCGCTCCGGCACTCCGTCGTCGAGCCCCTCCAGGTATCCTCCCTCCGCTTCACCTCCCTTCTTCACGTTATCAAGCATCTCCTTCCCCGACCTCTCTCTCTATCTCTATCGATAATTTTCTTCTTCGTCACCGTCGGGCACATCGTTCATCAACGTTCCACCGCCCACCGACCACCACTACGTCGCCGACCACCATTCATCACCAACACCTCTGTCTTCTCTGACCGACCATTGCCGCCACCTCCGCAAAGGCAGCATCGCCTCACTCCAGACTCCAACTCCTCCTTCATCAGCTAGGCCTCCTCCGCCTTGGCCGTGCGCCAAGAGCTCAGCCACCGACGCCCCTCCAACACCGTCTGGGCTCCTCCACCTCTCCACCGACGTCCGTCGGCCGTGTGTCGGCCACCCTCCCAGCCGCCCGATTGAGAAGAGACACATTCTCGACCATTCAATCATGCCGCGCCTTCAGAACGTTGGATCCATCCTTCATCGATTGTCCAGATCATTTCCGACCTCGCTCCGAACCACCCTCCAAATTGGTTCTTCGGTCGGCCCGAAGCAAGAAAGATGCGCCACGTGGAGCCCCCGCCCCGAGCCTCCAGCCAGACCATTAGCACGTAGGCATCACGTGCCGCGTGGAGAATTGCAGAAGACCCCCTGCTGTTCCTCCTATTTGCCATCAACTCCTGCCACTAAAAGGTCACGTTTTTAGTACGTGACCTATTGAGAAATTTGGAAAAGGGACCCCCCGAATATCTCCATATTGCGCCAGACCCCCACCGACCAGAAGGAGCGTGCCACGCACATGCCTCTCTGGGGTTTTTGTAGTTGAACCCCCAAGGGTTCAGGTATTTACATCTAGGTCCATCTGTGCTTATTTTTTTATATTTATTGCATATGTATCCCTGCTTTTTCCCTTTATTTCGAACAACTACAATACATTATTTTATTATCAAAAAAATAACATGATGTTTCTCATTTAATTCTCTACGTGTTGACATATTATGGATAGTTTTATGATTAATGGTTAATTAATAATTAATTGTTCTGAGGAAAATTGTGAATTTTGCCCATTTCATGCTCTGAAATTTATCAATTACTAACCATTGCTCTAAAAATTCTCGAAAAATCACATATTGTAGAATTAATTTGTTTGACGTTGTGCCCAAAAAGATTTTCATTTGCATGCATAGATTGCTCTGTAAAAATCATTTTGCATATTTCAGTGTTCGATTTTTAATAGTATTATATCTCACATTTTCGAGGTTTAGAATTTTTCTGAGATTAATCCCCTAGTGATAGATCTTAGATAATTTTGTTCCTTGAAAATAATTAGGTTTAATATTTATTATAATTAAATATTGAAATTCATTTTGTTTGCATTTGAAAATTCATAAAAAATTCATATTGCATCCAAAAATTCCAAAAAAAATACAGTGCATTCATTTCATCATATTTTGCATCGAGGCCCAGTTTCATATTTTTTCGGACATCGTTTGAACGTAATTGATATTTTAGTCCCTAAAATAGGCCAAAATTGCATATTGCATACTTTATTGCATTAAAAATTTGAAAAAAAAGACCGCCTCGAAAACCACGCACGAATTTTGATAGACATACTTCTAGGTTGTTCCTTTGCCTCCTTGTGTTCGACCTTGAGACTTGCCCAAGTAAAATAAACATAAAACCTCATTGTTTAAAATTGACGAATATTTTGTGTGGTTATTTTCTTGACCGATTCCGATTGCCGCCTACAACGAAACGACACATAATCATCATTTTTAGCACGATCATAAATACACATCTTTAATAAAGCAGATTTCGGATTCGTCAATCATCACCGGGTTGTGCTGGTGAATCTGGGGTTGCAATGTGTTTGTTTGAGAGGTGTGCATTACACCACATCTTATATGCCTTCACACTCGTCTTCTTTGACTTGACATCGTGCTCTCTCCCGATCTTCCTCTTGACATCAAAGATGATGACTCGATCGATTTTACGCTCAGACTCCGTGAGCTTTCGACAATCCACCATTTGTCATACATCTTCACAGACTCGGGATGACCCTCTTCATGAGTCAATGTTGTCTAATCACGAGGAGAGTTAGATTCAGACTCCTTCACCTCCTAGCCCTTTTGTTGAGGCAGAACCACGCCTCAAATTTTCATCTATTTTTCCTGTACATTTTTCACTGAGCTCTTATGAGACTTTTACCTTCCCAGAGGATTTGAAGAATATGGTTAGAGGGAAGGGACCAGTCGAGGACCGACCAGCTGAGGACCGACTGATTGGGGAGCAGCATACATATGGAAGATATTATCCAACCACAAACATCACTACATGGATTCTTGATACACTACAATAGATGAACCTACATATCAGAGATAGTATAGAATCCAGAATGAGCTGCAAGCTGAGATAACTCCATTGAGAGCAGGAGTCGGGTATCCACCACCACATGTTGTGTTTCCCGCCACACTATGAGATGAGTATGACCAAGGAGCTAGGATGCTACATCATTGGACTCAGTTACCACCGAATCAAGGGTCATATAAAGTAAGACCGTCCTTCATATCTTTGCTTCCCAAGTTCTAGGGGAATGCTACAGAGGAGCCATTTTCCTTCTTTCAACCATTCGAGACGATTTGCGGTACGACTACTTATCCCGGTATTACTTAGGAGGTTGTTCGCCTCAAGGCCTTCCCCGTCGCCTTTGCAGATAAGGTGCTCTACTGGCTTAGTCATTTGGGGAGGGAGGTCTCTACGTGGGACGATCTGAAGTCCTCGTTCATGCGTAAATATTTTCCTTTGGGATGGATAAATATGATGAGGATCCAGATCTCCAATTTTACGTAGTTACCGCATGAGTCATTCCATGAGGCATGGTATCGATTCAAGGATCTTACTGAGAGATGCCCTCATCATGAGATACCTTTGAAGGTTCGTGTACAGAATTATTTTGGAGGACTCCAACCGGATGTCCAGGGCCTTGTCAGCACCACATGTGGTGTCAATTATCTGAATCAGGATGTCGAGTTTGTATGTTCCATCTTTGAGGGGATGACGGAGAACTCGAGAGTTGTTGACTCTACTCGAGCATTCCAGAAGGCCCCGCAACCACCATACCATCGAGAGCATCAAAAGGGATTCATAAGTAAATAATTGATGTTCGATGTGATTCAGAAACAAGTTCAGGACCTGCAACCACTGCGAGAGTTGGAGAAACTCTCATCACTTCCTCAGAAGCTGAGCGATCTGACAAAGAATGTGACGAAATTCCAACTTCACTATCAATGGTTTCATCCTTCTTCGACTTCCCAACCTGTTCGGAGATCCTTACCCACTCATCCCACCCGACAGATCCACTTTGTTCAGAGCGAGCCGATTCAATCTACTGAGGATCCACAGATTGATTGGCATGGGGATTCCTCCAATGGCGATCTGAACCAGATCACCAGCCCTGGAGATGCTGATGTTGAGTCTCAGGCCACTCTTGAGATCAACGGGATATGGTATGCTCCAGTTTAGCCTTTATCACAATATACTCCTCAAAGCGTACATTAACAGCAACCGTAGCAGTACAATTTTCCACAACATGGACGTCAACACTTCCAGCACCGACAACATTACATGCATCAACCATCTCACCAGTATGCTTACCCGAGACTACATTCTTTTCACCACCCTGCTTCGCATTCACATCCATATCATTACCAGTTGCAGCAGTCTTCATATACAGAGATCTCCTCAGCCATACACTCCGCAATATCACACTTCGATGCATGAGAGAATAGAGATCCAGGGTCACCACACCGAGTCTGAGATATCTTCATAAGACCTAGCACTGAATTAGATCATGGACATGCTGGGCATGTTCCAGACCACACACAAGATTGAGATGGAGCGGGTAAACCATCATCTGGATGAGTTAATCGCGCCCAAGACCACTCTCCCAACACAGCCCCAAATGAATCCCACAACAAGAGGAGTCACCTAGATCAGGTAGACACCATGACATGTATGATCTCTTTTCCAAAATTTGTATCTAACTTCATTCATCTTAGGAGTAGTTGATCACCAAAAGCACCTGATCGGGAGGAGGAGACGGCATGAAATGAGGAGCGAGAGGCGATTCATGATATACATACTGACGCTGAGGAGGAGAACTAACATGATGATGAGGATCGGCCTGGCGATCAAAGAGAAGGGAGCGATGCCGAGACAATTGACATGGACTGTCGCGACCTCGATTCCCGGGCTGTCGGATCCTCCCATATCCTGATCAGGTTACTCAGCAATAATTTATTCAGCAATCGCAACTAACATTCAGAAATAGACTGCAAATAAAAATACTCAAAAGAAAGTATTTCAACACTTTTCTATTCTCAAAATAAAGTTTAGATGATACATTGTCCCACTATAACCATTTACATGTACATCACCTTGAAAGGAAAATATACAAAAGATTACTAACTACCTTAAAAAGTAAAGCTATTGTGGCTGGCTGGATGTATATTATGTAAGCAGGATGAATTTTTAAAGTCCTTGCGATGGCTCACCGACACCTGTTGGGTTTTCCATAAATCATAGGATAAAAATTAGCGAATGCTAAGTAACGAAGAAGAGAAAAGCAAACAAATTGTGTAATTTTACAAAACTTGTTATCACAAAAGGTTTCATTCCTTCTTGTTAATTTAAGTCCTATTCCTTTCTATTCCACGCCAGGGATTAGTCCGGGGGAACCCCATCCTTCTTGGACTCCGAAGCTGTGGATACTTCGAGATTGGAAATTGCCTTGATCTTGGTAAGCTTATGCCGCCGCACATCGCCTCAAACAATCCTCCAATACTACCCTGACAATTTCCTTTTCTTTTATTAACTAGGGTCTCAACACTCAGCCAGGAAAACAAATGAGCACACCATCCTCGAGGACTCGGTTGCTTAAAACCTCAGGCTAACATTTAATCATATAATCTAGCGGCTTTAAATACATATTATCATGACTCAGCCGCTATTGAACCACCCGTGCCTCCACATGGCACGACCACATATTTCGTCGTTCAACCCGAAGATATTGGCTCCCGGTACCACGCGTTGCAAAACATTCATTTTGTGTGCACTTATCACAACAGGGCAACCGTGCACCACCTAGGTAGGGAAATGCCAATATGGGTTCCTTTCGAGAAACCTATAGGTTGCATGCCCGACATGTAGTTCTACTCCCTGTCATCCTTAACGTGACACAGACAGTCCTTTTCAGGATCCAACTCAAACCACATCAATTCCTATGATGTAATTCTTTCGTTAAGTCTTCGATTTGCATAATCAGTAATAATTAGTATAGACACACATATATATTATTCATATGCATATATACTCGTATTTATGCCTATTTTAACTCCCAAACCCTAACTTTCAAAGCCACCGCATCGATTTGATGCTTAAACCTCATTTTAGTGGGAATCACAAAGAATCTGTTCAGACTTTTTCAAAAACAGCTAAAATTAGGGTTCTTTATAACATAGAACATAAAATCAAGAATTTCAATAATCCCGTTTGAAAACCCAACAACAAAAGGAAGGATTTACCTAATCGAGCTCTCTCTCGTGTATGCAAGGCTTTATCATCTTTCGTTTTTAGAAAATCTATTTTAAGGCTCCTGAAAAGATCGAATTTTATTTTCGTATCAAAAACGCTAAGAACGTGTCAAGAACGTGAAGAACGAACGAAGAACGCAAAGAATACGAAGAACGCCAAAAACATATTTTTTCTTAAAATTTCGAAAGAGTTTCCCCTTATATCGGGACATATTTCTCAGAAAATTTTGGTAGAGTTTCCCCTTATGTCGGGACATATTTCTCGGAAAATTTCGGCAGAGTTTCCCCTTATATCGGGACATATTTCAAAATAAAAATGAAAAGAATTTCCTCTACAAAATCAATCGAGAGGAAAATAACAACGAAACTGAAAGAATATACTCAAACAACAAGAGATGAAGAATCGGTAGACACCACGTATCTTAGGTGAGTGAACATGTGACGAATCACAGGGTCACTGACGTGCATAGCCTCCTGCACCTAAGTAGGGTATTACACAGATTTCTCCATCAAAATAATTATAAAAGCATAATAGAAAGAATATAAACATAAACGATGGAGAATTGGTAGACACCACGCGTCTTAGATGAGTGAACGTGTGGCGAATCACAAGGTCACTGACGTGCATAGCCGCCCACACCTAAGTAAGGTGTTACACAGATTTCTCCTTGAACCACAAGAGGAAAATGAATCGGAAAGAAAGATGAATCAAGAACAAAACTTGGAAGAACAAGAGGATGAATTGAAAGCCTAGCTTACGAAGCAAACTAAGAGAGGATCATACCTTTCTCCTCCTCGTTCTCCTGGCAGCGCTTCGCTAGCGCTCCTTCCTCGCCTCCCACTCCTCCTCCCGACCTCTCGACCCTAGCCCTTGGGGTGGTGGTGGTAGTGGAAATCGTAGAGAATGAATGGGTG
This sequence comes from Ottelia alismoides, assembly GCA_037367405.1. NCBI lineage: Eukaryota > Viridiplantae > Streptophyta > Magnoliopsida > Alismatales > Hydrocharitaceae > Ottelia > Ottelia alismoides. Next base: position 314,801 of record JAZKJV010001938.1, on the reverse strand, counting down.
GGGGGGGGGTCTATTTGTAGGCTCCCGAAAACCACTAACCATAGTTAGAAAACCATGGTTTAGACCTTAACCATGGTTTAGAGGCCCATGATTTTGGCCCATGGTTTTAGCCAAAACTTATCCCAAACTTGAGGCTTAAGTTAGAACATTCTGGAGTATTCTAGATTCGCTAATGATGCTTAATTAACACTAATCGTGATTAACTTTCACTAATTGCGATTTAACTTTCGCGGTTTATGCTTATCTTTTGCTAACTATTGATTAGTGTTTGCTAATGATCATTATCGATTTTTGATCCGTCATTAGTTTCTTTAATCATGTTTAATTAGTCTTAATGACAGTCATTATGGGTTAATGACATCTTAGCCTTCCTTACTTCTCTTTCTTCCGAAAATCATAACAATTCGAAACGAAGTCTGATTCACACGAAACAAATTTCGTTGGTTTTCTCTTGACGAGCCGGATCTTATTATATAGGATCCGAGATATACCAAGTTCAAGGATTTACATGGACCTAGGTGAATCATACGATACCACACCAGACCATGCAGACACTCTCGAAGTTGATGTTTCTTTTCCCATTTTAGAGAGTTTTGTAGATACTTATGTGACTCTCAATGTACAAACTGATCCCGATTTTAATAAAAAAGATTTTGCTGTTCCTGAAATTATACCTTTTCCCGATGCTTTTTATGGAAAAGGAAAGAAAAAAAAGATAAAAATAATGTTGTTACTCCAGGGACTGAGCGATTGCTTAAAGATTACATCTTTTTAACGATTCCACTCCATGATGCCTTGGATACTTCTCGATGCTCAAGAAACAGCTGAAGAATAGATGTAATACGTTTAGGAAGAAGAAAGCACATACAGAAAAACATGTTTTGATGAAGGCCACATCCTGCGCTATTCAGAACAGATTACATAAGAAGAAGGAGGATTCAGGAGCATATTATGTCAGATGCAAGATTTCAAAATCCATATTCAATCACACTGTATTAGATAATGGTTCCTCCACCAATCTATTACCTTCCTGTTTACTCGACAAGCTCAGGCTAGGTTCTCTTTAGAAATCCCGCTCGATCCTCTAGTTTGCTGATAAATCTATAAAGACCTAGGGGCATTTTGAGGAACGCTATCGTGACCGTGTAGGGCCTACAATTCCCAGTGGAATTTACTGTCCTGGACATGGATTGCCCTATACAGTTACACCTTACCTCGATCATTCTTGGGGGGCCTTTCATGGAGACCTTGAAGACCCTCTTCGATTATGATACAGGGAAGGTATCTTTTCATGTCGAGGGCGAGAAGGTACATATAGAGATGGCGAGAGAATCACATACATCCAGTGCCACGTCTACAACCAGTTCCAATGCCTTGAGTTCTTTAGCCACATGTGATTACATGGATGAGGTTCGCCTTGACGACCTTGAGAGGTATCGAGTAGAGACCTAGGATATCCTAGCGAGGATGGGTCTGAGGCAATAGTTGGCAGTTCATCTGACGACACTTTTTACTTCGCATGGATGGTGAGGATCACATGGAACCGTTAACTGATGATTTTATTGTAGACATTTTAGATTCAGAAAATTTACATGATTCCTCCACCTAAGATGATTTAGAGATTGAGTTCCATTTAGTTGAGTTATTCTCCTCTAGTCATTCTGAGGATAAGCACAAGAGCGAGTCAGATGATGTTTTAGACATCTTATGTAGTCCGACTCTAGAGTATATTGAGATGGTGGATAACCATATTGCAGAGATGTCTACCACCAACATAGATGCCATCACACAAACAAATGATGTTACAACAGAGACAGATCTTACCTTTCCAGAACTGAAAACCTTGCCACTAAACATGAAATATGCTTTCCTTGCGGGTCCACATCGATAGTCTCTGGCCATTATCAGTGCATATTTGACCGAAGAGCAAGCATCCCGTCTGCTGGAGATTCTTGAAAGAAACCACAAGGCTATAGGTGGACTATATCTGATCTCCGTGGGATAAATCCTTCTTTGTGTTCTCACCATATCTATCTTGATCATGACAACATACCTTCTAGAGAGTTTCAGCGTGGGCTGAATCCCGTCTTATGCAACGTTGTCAAGAAAGAGATCACAAATTGGTGCAACACATGGATTATTTATCCCATCTCCAACTTTGAATGGGTTTGACCATCACATGTTGTCCCGAAGAAGTCATAAATTCAGGTGGTTAAGATTGAGAGTGGAGAGGATATTCCAAAGTGAGTAACCACATTGCGTCATGTGTGTGTTGATTATAGAAAATTGAACACCACTATGAAGAAGGACCACTTCCTGTTGCCTTTTATAGACCAAGTTATAGAGAGGTTGGCAGGGAAGGAGTACTTCTGTTTCCTTGACAGTTACTCCGAATACAATCTGGTTACAATTGCTCCTGAAGATCAGGAGAAAACCACTTTCACATGTCCTTTCGATACGTATGCTTTTAGACGGATGCCCTTTGGATTGTGCAATGCTCTCGCTACATTCTAGAGGTGCATGCTTGCCATCTTTGCTGACATGGTTGGTGATTTTCTGAAGGTCTTTATGGATGATTTTTTGGTATACGGTTAGTCTTTTGATGATTGTTTAGCGCACCTTTACTAGGTTCTTCAGAAATACTGTGAGGTAGATCTCATTTTGTCTTCAGAAAAGCACAATTTTATGGTTACAAACGGGATCGTGTTGGGGCATGTCATCTCCAAGTGAGACATGGAGATTGACCCTACCAAGATGGATGTCATCAAATTTCTAGAACCACCATCCAACATTAAGTAGTTACAGTCTTTTCTTGGGCGTGTCAGCTTTTACCGACGATTCATCCAGGATTTCTCTAAGATTGCTCGACCGTTAACTGAAATATTAGGCAAAGACATCGAGTTTTTGTTAGATGACAAATGTCTTAGTGTCTTCCTCATATTAAAAGAGATGGTTATCAAAGCTCATGTTCTATAGCCACATCATTGGTTTCTTCCCTCTGAGATCATGATGGATGCTTCAGATTTTGCAATTGGGGTTGTATTAGGACATAGGATGAACAGACTTCCAGTTGCTATCCACTATACTAGACACACTTTAGATGATGCTCAATGTAACTATACAGCGATAGAGAACGAGATGTTAGCAGTAGTACTCACGTTAGATAAATTCAGATCATATCTTATTGGCTCGAAAATTACAGTGTATACAGATCATTCAGCTATCATATTTTTGATGGGGAAGAAGGATGCTAAGGCAAACCTCCTTATAAGGATTATCTTACTTTAGAAGTTTGATTTGGACATTAGAGATAAACCTGGGGTAAAGAATGTGGTAATTGATCACCACTCCCGATTACTGATAGAGAAACCTTCAGATTAGTACACACCAGAGATTGTAGAGAGATTTCCAGATGAGAGTATTGTTACAGAGCTTCCAAGGTATGGTGATATAGTGAACTTTCTGGTTACACAGAAGAGTCTACAGGGTTAGCCGAAAGACTCATTTCCGAGGCACGATACTACCATTGGGAGGATCCAATTTTTTCGTAAAGGACCGGATTGTGTTTAGAGGTGATGTATTCCTCGGAAGGAATACAATAGTGTACTTACTCTGTGCCATTCCTTAGAGGCAGGAGGACATCATTCATGGAAGAGGATGGTACAGAAGGTACTTCAGAGCAAATTTTGGTGGCTGACTCTTACTAGAGATGCTTGCAAATTCGTGAAGAGTTGCCCGGATTGTCAGAGAGTTGTAGGAACAATCGGTGCTAGAGATGTGATGCCTATGCGACCTGATATTATTTGTAAGATCTTTGATGCACGGGGTATTTATTTTATGTGACCATTTCCTTCCAGCAATATCTTTGAGTACATTCTTCTCATTGTATATTATGTTAGTAGATGGGTGGAGGCTATACCCACACGAGCCGCTGACAACAAGACAATGTGTAGGTTCCCGAGGGAACATATTATTTCACGGTTTGGTAGTCTACGTATTCTCATTTCAGATGGGGGTAGACATTTCATTAACAAGGAGGTGAAAAATCTTGTGAAGAACTATGGTATTGATCACAGAGTAGCTTCTTCTTATCACCCACAAACGAACGGCATGGCTATAGGGAGGTGAAATCCATTCTTCAGAATTTAGTACGATCGGATAGGAAGAACTGGTTACAGCTTCTAGACCAAGTTTTTTGGGCATATCGTTCTACATATAAGACACCCTTAGTTACTTCACCATTCATACTAGTTTATGGGAATCCATGCCATTTTCCCGTAGAGGTCATGCACAAATCTGAATGGGCTATCAGATAGATTTCACTAGAGATGTAGATTGCAGGAGACAAGACGAAGATGGATCTGAATGAGCTAGTAACGATTCGAAATCAAGCATAAGAGAATACCCTCATTTATAAGGACAAAGTGAAGAGATGGCATGATAGACATATCCAGCACAAGATCTTTGTTCATGGGCAAAAAATTTAGTTGTTCTATGCACGATTGAGAATTTTTCTTATTAAATTGAAGAGCAAGTGGGAAGGACCGTACATAGTTAGAATGGTGCATGACGATGGTAGTGTTGCTATATCAGATGTGTCACCTGGTGCAGAGACATTCGTGGTGAACGAGCAGATGCTGAAGCACTTCGTGGAAACTACTGATCATCTGGCCCGTGTTGAAGTGATCTACTTTGTACAGGATGCATGACTACTTTTACACTTCATTCCATCCTGTACAGAGACTTGTGAGCCATGCAGTTTTCTTGGAGTACACCACATGTATATCCTTCATAGATCACAATCGTCCCCATTTTTTATTCATTTTATATGCTTAAGATACCATATCCTATGTATAGGGGGAACCGATAGCCCACTGATTATCGCCTTCGATTTTTATTTTTTTATTTTTCTCTTGCATATCCTTTATTTTACATTAATCACTGATCCCTAATTTTTTGCCACATCATTTTCTATACTTAAGACGCCTTATCCTAAGTATAGGGGGGACCGAGTGATTTCATTGATTTCGTTTATCTCTCATTCTTTTATTCCTTCGTTGGTATATTCTTTTTCCTCAGTCACCTCTTTTTTGTTTTACGCTATAGTTACGATGACCTGGTCGTAAGTATAGGGGGTTGACTGATTTCTATTCATTTATTCTTTTTCACCCACTTTTACTTAGCACAAGTTATGTCCTCTTTTTTCTCTTTTGATTCTATGAGGACATAGCACAAGCTAAGTATAGGAGGCGCCTATATATTGTATATATAGTTGCATACATAAATCATATTTTTATGTATTTTCTATATCTATAAAATCCATAAAAATGGGTGAGGGTTAATTTAAAATCCATCTATCTAATTATTTATTATAAAATCCTTGTACATAAGTAAAATATACCTAAAATCCTTATTTAAAATTCTTAATTTAAAACATGCATTTAAAATATGTATTTAATATGTATAATATTTATTTAAAATCATATCTAATAAAATATGTGTAAAATTCATTTAATCCTTATAAAATCATTTGTATATAAAATTTGTAAAATAAAAGTTCTTTAATCCAAATAAAATATGGGTAGTTTATCTTGTAAAATTCTTGTACAAAGAGTTATTTATAAAAATTAAAAATTCAATAAAAAGTGAAGTCCAAAAATTCAAAAAAATAGAAAATCCTTAAAATCAATAAAAATGAGTAAAAATTCAGAAAATAGAATTCACAAAAACATGGTTGCATTTGCATTAGCATTTTTCAGAATAAGTTTGATTTCTAGAACTAAAGGTTGGGAAAAGTCTAAATGATTAAACTTTCATTATAAGGAGCCTTGTTAGGAACTGGAATTTAGATTCTTCAGGTTATTGACTCAAATCTTTGTGTTCCGTAAGGCCATGTTTGGGAAGTCAACTTGAAAGTGCCTAAGTAGAACACTTGTTGTCACCCGTTTAACTTTTCATTGGTGAACCAATTTTAAACACATGCACTTTGCACTTAATTAAACTTGTATGGGGATGCAAAGGACAATCCATCTTGATGGCGTGTTTCTATCCTTGTTTGCCGGCATGGACATCTAAAGACAAGAGAGATTGGGGTTGAAATAATCACTTCGGATGAGGGAAGGATTTGTTGGCACAATTTTTTCAAGACTTTAAAAAATGGACGGAGTGAAAATATGCTATATCCGTCGAGGCAAAAATAGATTGATACAATGCAAGAAACATTACAAAGCAAATTCTAAGAAGAAACAACCAAATAAAAATATGACCACAATGGTCCAAGCTTCCACCAAAAATCATGCGCATCTTAGTGGAGACTTAGCTATATTAGCTAGGTTTTACAAGGAGATGCGTCCACACTAGTCACACTCCAATTCTTTTCTCATTCTTATACTTTCTCTCTCTATTTGATTGTGGACACATCACAATTTGACCTTAGAAGGGTATACCCCCCTCCTCTAGGAAAGAGTAGCTGGATGAGGAACCAATGGGAGTGTATTATTGGGATGAACAATTTCTTTGATTCTTTAAGCGGGAAGAGCTAAAACAATTCACACACCAAACTATACTCACGAATAAAAATGCACTTTTATACATTAAAATCACGTAAATAAATAAAAGAATAAAAATAAAGAAAATAAAAAGAAGGCAAATTGTAGATTTGTATATATGTACAATGTGACTTATAAAATAAATATAGCTGAAAGATATATTTATAATCTAACCCCCACGACCAAGTCAACATAGGTTGGTCGACAAACAAATAGGTGGGGGAGATAAGGAAAGAAAACAAATTAAAATAATTAATTTTCACACTTCATACACTCTTCATTATTTATCCAATAAATACCAAAAATTCAATGATTTTAAATTAATTTCTATGAATATATTTTCACCAAATGTTTTTCCTAATTATTTCTAAAAATATTTATAAAAATATAAAAATAAGGTAAAAATATTATCTTGTATATGGCAAGAAATCCAACTTGTAAATGTTCAAAATCTCAACTTTAGAACATCATAACTTTCTAATACGAACTTTAATTTCACTCTACTCAATTTTAAAGTTCATAAAGTAACATTCTCTAATTAACGGAGGTGATTTCACTAAAATGGGAGTCTGTTGGACCGAATCACAACTGGATTTTTATGCTATTTATGTTATCTAGAACACCTTATTTATTGTTTTAATGATTTTATAATTTTTAATTATATTTTCTTGATCTTGTAGTTTAATCATGATTTATTTCATAATTTTTGGAGATTACTTATTATTTTAAATAAATCAAAACACTAATTTATAGGTAAAATTAAACTACATAACTTATATCCCTATTTATTAATATATTTAAATTAATTTATTAAAATGCACAAAAATTCATACATACTCCATTTATTATCTTAATAATTATTACAATATAAAATTGTATACTATTAATTAATTTATTTAATTAAAAATCAATTACATATTTATCAAGTATTAACTATACCTATTTATTAATATAATATTTATATTTGGTAAAATATTAAACTAATTATTCTATAATAAATATAAATTAATTATATTTATTTTTCGTTGTGATTACTATTTAAAATATTGATATTTACTATTTAATATCTATTTATTAAGGTATTGGTACAAATCTGCGAACTAGGTGCTGACACGTGTCAGCATTGGGTCTTCTTCTTCAAAGGACCTAGGATGTTCGTCTGTTTTAACAACCCAACTTCACCGATTTCTACCTTCTTCATCCTAACTCCTTTGTCCAACCTAAACAATTAAATCTCTCTCCTAGATACCAAGATACATGCCCACCATCGATCCATACCTAATCTTCCACAAGTTCATCTATAAAAATCCATGAACTTCTTCCTTTCCACCGAACTCCTCCCAACTCCAGATCTAACAGGCCGACCGTCCTCCTTCCTCGCTTCATTCCGACTGCCTCCGGTGGTGACAACGCCCAGGTCTGCCCCACATGGACGAAGGGCATCCGGTGGAGGGTTTCAACGTCCAAGCTTGGCCTTGCAAGGCCGCCTCGTGCGCGTAGAGCTCCGGCCACTAACGACGAGTGACAATCTGCAGAGTAATACACTATGCAAATCTTAGGTATTCAACCCTTCTTTCTTATTTTTATTTCTTGATTCTTGTGCCATGATTATCCTACTTAAGTGTAACATTAGACTACTTAAACCACCTCTTAGACACACACTCAAATTAAACTTCAATTCATTTTGAAATCAACCAAATTCACTCTCCATTCCTCTCTCATTTTCATGCTTATCCTATTTCTAGGAAACATATTAGTTGATATGTAATTTCCCCAAATCTTGGCTGTTTCTTGCATGAATCGAGCGACAGAACTCTTCTTGCAGGTGCTCATCACATTAGGAGCAATTAACTCAATCATTTGTAGCTTTTCCTTCAATGAAGAATCACGCCAAGCTATCAGTCACTCATCCAGCCATTCTTCGATAAGTCGCCATCTTCATTGAAGGCTTCCTAACCACCTCTGCCGACCTTGACACTTTTCCCACCGCGGGTGAGCTCGAGGGGTGAAGGAGTAACCCCTCTGGCCCTACAGGCGGACGTAACTCGCCACCATTTGTCGGAGGAAATTCAGAGAAGGGAGAACCGTCACTACATCGACGTAAAGGGGAAGAATACATAAAACAACCCAGAAGCTACAAACTGCTGCCACTTGTCCGCTTTGGATGGCCCAGATTTGCACAAAGATTCTAAGCCTGGCTGCTGAGCTCGAAATGGTGGAGAAATTGCATATTAAACCCACCACAGTTCCAGAACTTTCAGCCTGCTCCAAAGTTTTCCATATTTGCATTTAGATCCCCGCACAGGGACCTAAATGCAAAAAAATTAATTTTTCTTTCATTTCAATGCCTAATATGGGACCTTCTTGTAACATACATTTGTAGTTTTCTAGCACTTCTACCCCTGAACTGTAGGGTATTTTTGGACCTTATTTCAAATTTATTTTTCATTGTATTTTCTAGGGTAGTGACACAACTACCCTAGCAAAGTTTCTTGCTATTTTTGGCAGATTTTTGTCTCTTATTTTTCTCGCTTTGATTTTTGTAAAGTTGTGCTTGTTGAAGGTTTTTGTTTCATTTTCAATAAGAAATAAAGATAGGGAGATTCTTTTCTTTTCTCAAAAACTGCAATATAGATATTCTGTCTCCTCGAGTTTGACCCAGGGGAACTTACCTGGATAAATAAATAGTTTAAGGAGAAAATAGCAGAGAAGACACATATTTTTGTCTTCTCTCTCTCTCTCTCTGTCTCCTGTTTTATCTGATCTTTGTTTGATCAATTGAGTTTTTCTTAGCGATTTTTCTACAACCGACATCCCTTGGCCTCTAGCAAAATTCAGTTATTAGTGTTACTGTGAGCGTGCTTTCCAAGACATGTCTCGCTGGTCGAGGCGAGAGGACGAAGGGCGACGAGCAGTGGTGATTCAGTGGCTTGCGAGGTGATAGTACATAAGCGAACAAAAGGCGATGGAGCTCCAAGGGTGGAGCTACACGATCTCAAGCGACGAGCGGTGACAAGTTGGCAACTTGCATCGTGGCGATTCAGGTGCAGATGAATGGTGGTGGAGCAGTCGCACGGGGCAACTTTGGAGGAGCGTGCTAGAGGTATACAAAGAAAGATGAAGAATGGATGATGTGCAGTGGCCAGAGAGGTTGACCCAAGAGCTGTGGCTCGGTGGAGGTTCGTTTGGAAGCGAGATCTTACGCAATATCTCTAGTTGTTGCCTCGAAAGATCTGCTATAGAGATCTTTAAGCTAGGTGAGCTTGGAGCTCGCATCAACAGATGTTGGTCTCCTCGATCCCCTTGGAGGTAGAAGAAGGTCTAAGGTTTAATTTTTGTGACCGGCCACGTATAGGACTCTCTCTCTCTTGTTTAGGGCACAAGGCTCGAAGAGAAGTGGATGGAGGATGTGAGGGCAATGAGGTTCTATATAAAGGAGGTCGTCGTAACAGTTTGAGGGAGAGGGGAACCGTAACGGCCACACAAAGGCATAACGACCGAATGCGGGCGTTGGCGACTAGCTGTTGCGGAAAGGGGTGGCAAGTCACGTGAGTGCACATGGGGGAGAAAGAGAAGATAGAGGAGAGAGAAGGAAGAAAGGGGGAGAGAAAGGAGAGATGATAGAAAGAAAAGGAGAGAAAATAATATAAAAATTAAATAAAATAAAAGTAAAAATAAAATAAAATAAAATATAAAATAAAATAAAATAAATTAATAATACAATAAAAAATAAAGATTAAATAAATAAAGGTAAAATTAAATTAAAATGAAAATAAATAATAATAAACTAATAAAGTAATTAAAATAAAATAAAAAACTAAAAGAGGGGTGAGACGTGGCAGCTCTAGGAGCCTTCATGTATTGCTCCGAGAAAATTCAAAAATTAAATAAGATGAAAATATAAACGGCATAATAAAATGATGTCAAATCAAAAGTGTTCAACATGAAAGTTGCTCTCTCGAAGAGATCTACAACTTTCACGAAGGACCCGGAATCAAAAGAGGTCATCTGTACAAAAGTATTTTTATGGTACCCTATAATATAATAAAATATCATATTTTTTGTATTTTGATTTTTTTACAATTTTTTATATAAGATAAAATTAATATAAAGTTAGATAAAATATATAAATAAATTAACATAAAACTATTTTTGGAATTTTTATCATTAAAAAAAGTGAAATAAAATCACAAAACGAAGTATGTATAAAATATACAATATGCAATTAGGTCCCAAAACTGGCAGTTTGCAAATTTGATTCAATTTTAATGAAATCACTTTCATTGGATATATAATTATATAATTTGAACTTTAAAAGTGAGTTTGATGAATTTGGAATTCATACAGAGTGAGAATTTAGCCAAAAAGTTTAACTTTATGGCTTTTTTGGTTCAAGATTTAAGAATATTTATTCAAGGTAGAAAATTATTTTGTATTTTCATATTTTTATACACATTTTTTGTACAAGTTAAAAAAGAATCAAGTCAAAAGGAGTTAGTATTAATTTATTAAAAATCAATAAAGTTTTGATATTTTCAGGTGATTATTTACAAATATTTTTCAACACTTTATTTTTTTATATTTTTTGTGATTTTTATTGGATTATTTTGTGGGCTTACTGATGAATACGCATTTTATCATCTTTATTATATCATTTTGGCCTTAAAAGACCTAGCTAATGCATGAATATAACATTATTTTATACAAATTAACATTCATTCTTTATTCAATTTATTGTATATAAAATATTGTTTTTAATTCAAAAATTAAAAATAAAGAAAAGAAAAGGAAAAGAATAAAATACAAAAGGTATATTTTAACCCTAACCCCGAGATCAAGTGAAGAATTGAGTTGATCGACAAGGAATAAAGAAGGGGGAGGTAAGGGCCAAAAACCATAAAAAACACATTCTTTTATTCACCAATAGATACTTTTTGGGACATATTTTATTCGTTATTATTTATTCATAAAATAAATAAACTTTGTACATGAAATTTGTAGATAATAATATATAGAATAATACAAAATTTACTTCATACAAAAATAATATATAGTGCACTATTTATACTCAAAACAACATTCCAAAATATCAACTTCTCAAACCAATATCTTCAAACTAAAAAATTCAAAATGTTTCAAAATCACTTTAATTATATATAATTTTTTTATAAGCTCATTAATTAAGATGGTTTCATATTTTTTGGAGTTAAGGTGTGGAAGTTAGGTTTTGGACCCCTATTGTACCATATACATGAATAAAATATTCATTTTATTTATTCTTTATTATTTTCAAATTTTATATTTTTATATATTATTTATAATGATCATATTTAAAGTAAAACAAAACAATAAATAAAACATAAAAATGATATACCAAAATACATAGATGAAATACCTATACTTATACCTATATATTTAGTACTCCTATTTATTTAAGTGTATAAAATACATAAAAATATAATAAAAATATATTTATGTATATAAAAATAAGTTATAAATATACAAAATATGAGAACAAATTAATCAAATAAAAAATAGAAAATAAAAATAAATACCAAAAATATAGGTAAATGTACCTATAAATAGACCCCTAAAGATTAACATGCAATAAAACACCTAAAAAACAAAAATCATATTAAAATATTAATGAAAACAATAAACATTTTTTATTGCATAACTGAAAACTAATAAAATCATTTGATATTTAATTTGAATTTACAATTATTTTTTGGGCTGGTTTTTCTGGTTGGTCCATGTGGACCAACCAAGCTGCTCCAATAGTTGACCTTGGTCAACAGACTGACTAGTCTACGCCTATAACATGCCTAGTATTAGACTCCTACTTCCACCTTTTTCCCCGATCGATGTGTTCATCTATGGGGATGGATTCCTTCTAACCTTTTTCTCCTCGATCTTCCATCTTACACGCCAACGTGATTCCTCGAGGATTGATCCATCCATTCAGTTGTTCTACCTCGTTCTTCCTCCCATCCTTGTCTTATGTACATAAGCCTCCTTCTGAGCTCCTTATAGATTTTGAATCTCCTTTGGCCCCAATTTGGGCTCTTTCTCGTGTGCTCCGATTGAAGAGGGTGACATCCTATTCTTCAGCCACTTGAAGTGATGCAAGGTGATGTTTTTAGTCCGGTTCAATCATCTCCAGACACCTTGGCCATGAGATCCTTATCTCTCCAGTTCTGACCGATTCGAGGTATATTTTCTTTATTTTTAGATAGCATTTAGTTCTAGCTTTTCGTTATGCTTTTAGTTTAACTATTGCTTGCTTATTTTAGCGTAATTAAGCCAACCTGTAGTTTATCCGAGCTAGACCTCCTGCGAGCCCCTCCCACTGCGACCCACTTGTTTTCCACCATGTTTTCCACCCTCACTCCCTTTTCCTTCGCTTCCATCATCATGTTCCACCATTCATTCACCCAGATCAGCCTCTGATATGGTCTTCCATATGTCGACTCCTTCACCTCACCGAAGATCCATCATCACGCCCCATCTACCATCCATTCACCCAAATAAAAGCCCCCATGACCCCCCTTTTGTTGTGCATACTTTTATTACATGTATTGGAGGCTCAAGACCACTTGGGCATCGATTTCGACCGTGAGCAAGGTTCCTCGAGCTTCCCTACTTCCCTGACCTTGTCTGCCTTCATTACAGCTCCAACGAGCTTCTGAAGCTGCCATTTGAAGTGGAGTATCCCAAGCTTCCTTTTGGCCCTACTCTGATGATCCTAGATGGTTAAAGGAATGCGCCACACCATATCGAACCTCAGAGGCAGAGAAGTTCTTCCCTGTTCTTTGAAGTTCCCTTTCAGTCGTCTGATCTGCCCCGTTCTTCCAGGAGAGCAACGGGCATTGGATGCAGCTGCTCGTGATCATTAATCTCCCCGAGGAGATCTAATCTGGAGCGTCCATTGCAAACCGTCATCAAGTGCTGTGGAGGCAATGCATGTCTTAGTGGATCACATCCGACCATCCGTCTCCCCCTCAAGTTGGGTATTTACACCTTTAACCCAAAAGTATTAATATTAAGTACTTATACTGTCGATCGCTATTATAATTTGTGTAATTTGTAAAAATACCCTCGAAGTTTCTATATTTGCATTTGAGTCCATGCTTACTCACCTCACGTGTGGTCCCACGTGAGGTGGGCACTTTTCACTAATACCCCTAAAAGTTTGTATTTCAAATTACTCCATTGAATATTTATTCTAGTTTTATATTTCTATGATAATTGCAGAAAGCCCATGGACTTTATTATTGTTTATATATATGCCCCTGCTAGTTCATTGATTTTTTCTGCATTTCTTCTATTTATTAAATATAGCGTATGTGCTCTAAAAAATATCAAAACATAAGGTTAAGCTCTTAATTACACTTTTCACGCCAAATATTTAGATTTGTAAGTTAGGACTTTTTAGTATTTATCAAAAATAAAAAAGAGCGTAAATATTCCTTATTTTAGTGAAAAAACATAAAAATATATTTTTTTTAAAAATTCCCCAATTTTTTGTTTATTTAAGTATTTTGAACCTTCATACCACTACAAATAGAAAAAGAGAACTCTTAAAAATTAAAGAGATCCAAAATCCATTATAAAAACCTAAAAAATTCGTAAAACTCCAAAAATACCATTTTCTATTTTATAAATTTCTATATAATTATTTATCTATTAAAATTTCTGAAAATTTTTTGGATATTAGTTATTATTTTTAATATCCATTTCAATTCGTCCTATGTATTTATTCCCTGATTTGGGATATGTTTGAATTTAAAGATCCATGAATTAGCAAAAATCATTAAAATCACAAAAATAGTAAAAAATTATTTATCAAAAAATATCTAACTCTATTATTTTTATTTATTTATAGTCGTATTTATATTATTCTATATTATATATAATCTTATATATATTATTTTATAAATTTTAAAAAATAAATGTAAAATACATAAAAAGGAAATATAAAATATAAAATTAAAACCTGTAAAAAATTATAATAAGAAAAATTAACATATAATAAAAACCCACAAAAATATATTGACAAAAATTAGCACACATTTTTTTCCATTCTCTTGTACCATTCTCCTGTTTGCTCTCTGTGTTCGACCTTTATTGTACTTATACCTATACAAATAAATTGTAGAGTTACAAAAAATTTTAACTCCACATATTTTGCTTTTCATTGCTTTTTTCTTAATTGTGGATTAATTGTTGATTTTCTAGGGTTTTGTAGTCGGTTGCATCGACAACAATGTCTCCTCCTTGTGTGAGATACTAGAACAGTGCAAAACCTTGTTTATCACTTATTACAAGATAATTAGTCCATTTTATTAAGAGTTACATTTTGTTAATTTATTTAATTTAGGAGCAATTATTTTGTAATTTGTTAAAAGAGTTAAGCTAAGATTAATGTATTAAGATGATGAATCAAAGATTCATCACCCCCTGTACTTATTCTTTGCTAATCTTCGAGCAAATAAAGAATGAATAAGTTAGACTAATCCTAACTGGGCATGTGAATGTACAAGACTTGATCCGTTGAAGAAATCTCGTATTAGTGATTCTAAAATTCTAAGTTGAACCAAGCTCTTATAAAAAAGTTTCCAACTTCCCTAATATTGAGACTCTATATATACATATATAATAAGGATATGACATTAAGTGCCAACTGCAGTTCCAAGAGTATAATCAACGTGTCCCCCAAAGTTCTAGTCCAAGAGACTCTCCTAAGAACCCAATCCTCAACCCTAGGGAATAAATCATTTCTTGCATATAATTCACCATCTCTTTAGTTGTCAATCTTAAAAGTAAATATGGAAGGGAAGTTGATGGAGGGCATAGGATGGTGTCTTTTCTTCTCTCCCTCTCATTGAAACAGGGATCTTCTCTAATGCCTTATTAACTCAACACATATATTTTTGGTGTTGATCAACGTGTCCGTCAAGAGTTTTTGTGTCGATTGTACTTGTTTTACTAGGAGTACACTAGGGTGTCTTCTTTAAGTATCTAATATACTTACTCCCAGACTTGTATCGCTTATGTTGCAGAGCCTTTTTTTGAGGAACTAGCCCGACTCATTCATCCTAATTAGCTTTGACCAAGTGAACACTTTGAACTCGTTGGGAGAGCTCGCCTTTGGTGTAAGCCCTTTTGTATTTGACTTTGTAATGAGAGCTTTTTTTCATCATTATTTTTTTGGGCTAGCTCCACTACTTTTACCAAGTTGGTGCACACTGATTAACATTTTTATTTAATTTCATCAGACCTTGGCACATAGGTCAATATCAAGAGATTAGTACAAGAACTTGTTCTCATACCGGCTTAAGGTTGATAACTCTCATGTTTCACGAAGACTTCATCAATTTTATCCCATCCTTAAGTATCATAAAATTAGGTCTGGATGCAAATCGCTCTTCCCAGTTCCTCAAGTGAATCATCAACTCATCTCATCGTAACAACAGTTGTGTAAGTGAGGTGCTGATTATATTCTCTAAGATAGAGCCTAAGTATACAATATAGCACACATATTATTCAAACTAGGGGAGTGTGGATAATTAAGTCATAGACCCTAATGATTGAGGCTGGTTAACTTTGAATTATAAGACCTCACAAACAAGTGTTCTTGAACTTCATAAGTCTTGTGTGAATGTGTAAGTGTCTACGATATCTTCAAGTCATTAGTTAGTTTTTAGTTCTTTTAGAAAAAAAAAGATTTGTTGGTTTTCACATTTTTTTGAAAAATATGTTTGATTGATTTTTTTTTATTTTTGATGAAAGAGATTTTTTTAAAAAGGATTTTTGATGTTTTGTTTTCAAAAAGTTTTCTTTTTTGAAAAAGTTTCACAGTTTCTTTTCTTTTTCTTTTTTTGTTAATTGTACCCATCTCATATTTATTGAATATTATACTTCAAACATGCGAAAGTACAAGCTATGGGTAAAGTATATATGTAATATATACAGACCCCCTATAGTTAGCATGTGCTATGTCCTCATGTCACAAAGTGAAATAAAGACATAGCTCGTATTAGACATAAGCGAGAACAAAGAATAGAAATGAGAAGAGAAAAGGAATAAGTGGGTGTGGAGAATACACAATGGGTATCACCCATATACTTAAGCTCCGGTAAGCCAAAGTATAGAGTACTGGTCAAGACTAGGGGACCGATAAGAAAGAGAATATACAAAAAGAAAATAAAAGAAGAGAAGAGCAACTCAAGTCAGTCACCCCTTATACTTAGGATCTAGTCATCGTAGGCTATACAAAATGAAAATGATACGGAACAGGGACGAGTGATGCGAGTCACGGGAAAGGGAGGGGTCAAAAAAAGAGGAAAATCCTATATAAGATGGACATGGAATGTACAAGGAACAAGATGGTTTGTAATGAACCTTCTTGCATGAACGAGGAGGTAGGAATATACAGGTGTGTCGATGTCAAAATCATCCTCAGAGGAATAATAATGAGGTGAATGGTGTTGGACATGCGAGCACACGGCGAGCCATTATGCAATAAATGTTATTGCGAATATCATTCCCCGATCTGAAATGAAGAATAACTAATTTGCATAATAGGTCCCTTATTACAATTAGGATTATGTCCCATGGCCATCTTAATAATCATACAGCTGTTGGTTCAACTATTGAATCATAGAGGCTGGCGCTTGGATGGATATCTAAAGAGTTAGATTGAGGACTAATCAAGCACTGTCAAATGATTGTTAAGATGTGATGTCTATCCTGAGTAGGAGATGTCAATCCTTTCTCACATAGGCTGATATCTAACCGACCTCTTGATGCAGGTCCTCTGCATAGGAATAGAGATTCGGAGGTGCCAAATTAGTTAGGTCAAAGAGTTGACTTAACGAGATTGAGATAACCAAAGACCTATATCGTATGCTGTCACGGTATAGGCACGCATCCTCTGACCGGAGACAGATGTGTTACTACATGTCTGAGTATGTACATTTCGCAGACCAATAGGTTGATGACCTAACCAAGGTCTATACACCAGCGCGCTGGTGTGCATATAAGGGCATATGAGTAATACGATCTCTCAAGGGATCATACAAGTTCACTACTGAAGCGGAAGACATGAGCTCACTCATGAGATTTTGGGAAGAATCAAATTCCGTGCACGGTCGTCTCGCTTTGGAAGCTTGACTGAATTTGTAGGTTTGATATATACTTTTGGAAAGTATATGATCAAGACCTAGGTATGATATATGCTTTTGGAAAGTATATGATCGATATCAAATCCCAATGATCAAATGAGAAACTTACTGATTAAACCCTGAAGTAGACAGTATAAAGTTGATCTAATACTTCGGGTTTATTTTGGGTCTTCCAGTATGCAGGATGTACAGGTGTTGGGAATACCTGAGGGATCATAAACGATTGTATAACCATGACACTTCCATTCATAGGGAGTGATGAAACGAGTCTGGATTTTAGTGACTCCTCTCAGTAAAGAAGTAATCTGATCTTGATCCAAATGTTGGACATTGATCTGAATGTGATTCAGATGCAATGAGAAGATTAGATTTGCCATCTTGATTTAATCAAGCATCTATGGGAGGCCCGAGGTTTGGATTTGAGATGTAATCTCAATATCCAAGTCACTATACATGGAACAATACAATCGCCCTGTCCTTATCTCCAAGTATCCACGGAGAAAGCGCATTATCCTTGAAAGAGTTCATGGATAGTTTCATTGTTGATATACGTATCCAAGCATTGAGAAAATTGATAATTAAAAGTGATTTAATTATCATGGATAATATGAATTTGATTTATATTATAAGGAGGGATATCTAAGATAATTAAATGTGATTTAATTATCAAAGATATGAATAATGTGAATGTGATTCATGTTATATGAGCACATGAGAAAAGAGATCCAAGATGATTAAATGTGATTAAATTATCATGGATATGAATAATGTAGATAACACTATCCATATTAATCATATATATTATAAATATGATTTATAATATATAAGAGAAAGCATATTGTGATTTATATTTGTATATTAACTTTTAATGTGAATTGGATTCACATTAGATGATTAATTGGAAATATAATTTACATTTGCTTTGGGATGTGAATGTGACTCACATTTTTTTAATGGCATGATTGCAATATTTCACAAGATAATTGTGAATTATATTTGTGAAATAATTTACAACAATAGTTGTTGTAAATTTTGGATATATATCATGAGATAACGAGATCTCATGAGACAATGAGATCTCATGAGAAGAGTGGCCGTCCCCTATTTTTAGGATATGGTTTATCTCCTCATTATCTCCAAGGATAATTAGTTGTTTTGATTTGAATTTAAATATATTGATTTATCGATATATATTAAATTAAATTAATTGTTGTTGTGTCTTTCACAACAAAATCATGGCTATTGAAAGAAACACAAATCAATCTCAAACATTGATTGTGTGTTGTCCATGGATTGAGATCCATGGACTCCCAAAACCCTATATAATAAGAGGCACCCTTGCTCTTCAATACATATGTTAGATGATTATAATGAATGCTCTCTTCTCTCTCTCTACATGTCATGTGCCTCTCTCCATCTCTCTCTTATGGCCGTCCACCATGGAGCCTTTGAGAGAATCGACATCGCTGCAACGTCGTCGTTATGCTACTGGAGTTCTTACTCGTGGATCTCCATCTCCTTCGGTGCGTCTCGCTCGTGAAGAAGATGTTGTATCTCGTGTGACAAGATCAAGAGATCTGTCACTTGAATCATCAACATGGATTGCGAGGCGCACGCGATTCATCCCCGCGCCCGCAAGCGTCTCCTCTGTTGGATCGGACTTGAGACAGGAGGTCTCTTGGTTTAGAGACTCGATTGCAACCACGCTTCAAGAGGTAATCCTATTACCTTTTTGTGGTTTGGATGAAATGATCTGAGAAGTGTTCTTGGATCTTTTTCTTTCATCACATAAAAAAATTTTAGTTTCCGCTGCATTGAGCAACTAGTGCGACTAGTCGCTTCCGATCGCATTCGATGCGATCATCACGCTTCCGTGATGCGCTTGAGGATTTTTTTCCTTATCCTTCAAGTGGTATAAGAGATAGGTTGACAAAGGTTTTGGATTAGATCCATGAACCTACGAAGATTTTGGCTCGTTTGGGTTCGTGAAGATTATAGCATTTCGATTTCCGCATCCCTGTCTTGTGATAATATTTCGGCTCTGTTTAAATATTTAAACATGAAATTTTAAGTTGGATAATGTTCTCCATCAAATAAGGAAACATTAGGATTTGAGTTTGCATGATTTAGAATCTGATAACTCAAGATATGATATTTTTAATAACCATATGTCCACTGTTTCGGGGATGGCGATTAGTGACGTAATTAAAGAGTTAATTACGGATCCTAAATTCCTGGAAATGTATAGTTATCACTTGTTCTCTATTTTAAATCAAATTGATGAATAAAATAAATTTAGTTTGCATTAATTGGATTTAAATTGATCGAGTTATGTTAATTTTAGTGATAGGGGTCACTGCTGGAAATTAACGAACTTGATCATGAACCTTGTGATAGTCATTCAAATAAATTGATGAAAATTAATTATTAATTTTCTGAAATGATTGTTGATAAATATTTGTGAAATATTTAAAGATTATAATTGTTTCCTTGAATGACATTTCACTAACTAAAATGATAACATATTGATCTTGATCATAATTGGTTGATATGAAATAATCAACAAACAACTTTTACATGCAAAACCCTATTGCTTGAATAGGATTGGGGATTTGTTTTAGCAAACCTCCTTATAATATTATCAAAATATTTTTGATGAATATTATATGATATAATTTTGGTTGAGAAAGCGATGAGCATCTCAAAGTACACAATGATCTATCTGGCATTATCCTTTCCTGAGGTGGATATGGTGTCTAGTCGGAGAGCATTGGGGTAACGGGTTGCACCGGATATGGTCCGTCCCACTCTCGTCGGTACTGGCCATGACAACGGTTAGGGACTCGATAATGTCAGAGAAGTCAAAGTGTATTTTTCTAATTATTAAAAATCAAATAATACGTACTTTGAGATTATACCTCCTATTTAAGTAATAATCAAAATTGTTGATTGAAAATTGGATTGATGATTAATTTAATGTGATTAAATTAATTATATCCAAATTAAAATCACTCTATTATGAATAGATGTGTATTTCCCTTGGAAGAATTGATCATAATGAATGTGATTCATAATGATTAATTAGAATTTGAATATGATATGGAGGATCACATTAGTGACATCCATGTCTCCCGTCAAGGCAGAGGGTTCCGTCGCTAGAGATTGTATGTCAGAGACGCCTGTCCGAAGTGACAGCTCCTGCATACAAGCCATTTGGATCGTGCTCTTCGCTTCTCGAAAGAGTAAGGCAGTATACGTAGTGACCCCAATATCGAGTCCTCATATTATTGGGGAAATATTGGATTGCGTATAGCGAGTATTAAGCCTATTGACGGTTGGTTCAATTAATGACGGGTCAACATCACCTTAGGTGTGGTGGGCCCGGATATTAAAGATCGAATTGGGAGATGCAAGTTGGACTTGCAAGGCGGAATGTGTTCCTACTTCTTTTTATCAGAGTTACAAGTTCTCATATTATTGGGATGTGATAAAGATAAGGAAGGAGATCCCTGATCTTGCTTGATACCATTATATCTCTTACATTGAAAGTGATTAAGGGAATTAACTTTCAGTGTTGACAAGGCAAGACAACTTTGATAGAAAAACTCCTAAAACAAAGCAAAAATATGTATATATATATAGATGAATATATACACTTATGCAAATTTCTTATTTCAGATAATCCTTCATAAAACCCACTCAAGGTTATACTCAATAATAACCGGTAAAATATCATGTATTGGACTCATGATCTAGATATTGTACTTGCGGTTGGACACATAATGTATGTGGTTGCATTGTGCAAAATTCCTCAACATAATAAGGTATGACAATTAAATAAGACAATAAGATATCACCTTAGGGTTCGTATGTCTCTGTAGTCTTGATCTTTCATCGAGTGTACTTTGGAAGTGACATGTCGATGGTGATCGTAATTGTTGAATAATCCTTATAATATCATAGAAGATATTTTGGCATACATATGTGCTATAGACATTTAATCATGAATGACATGGTTCTCTGCATTATGCAGAATGGTAGATCGAAAGAGATGCTGTATTCGAAATATTTGAATACCTACCTGAACCAATGTTTTAAGAGTCTAGATGGATGTAGAAATTATGAATGTCATCATTCTACTGTCTATACTCAAGTCATTCATGAATCTTCATAATATTCATATTGTATGAATTAAATGAAGCATGTATAAATGTTGAAGTTCTCTTATATTGAAATCTTTTGAGTTCAACATAAGAGATCCTTTGTCTTGAGCAATGGTTGTTCATAGATAATGAGAGCGCAGTGGAAGTATGGGTCTGACCCAAGCAAGAAGGAAAGTCAAAGAGTTGACCTACTTCTGTGACTTCCATATGGCATTTTTATAGTTGGATGAATGCCAATACTGCAATGAGTCGATGTATTGATAGTATGACTATCTGTACTATCTAGGATCCTTAGAGAAGGACTCGGATAGTGCATCGAAATAATCTACATTTGATCATTGAAATTAACTTTCTTATAAGATAAGATTAAAGTCTAATAATTGTATCTCATTCTTCTAATGACACTTGCAATTGTTGCATATGTTTTAGAAGACTGAAAAATTTGATCTTAAGGTTTATAGTTATCCACATGGATATTGATGCAATTGCTGCAACAATCTCTGTTGGATTGATAGACTTCAAAGTTTCAGTGGGAGAGCCTTAGTCTTAGAGAATGTCTCTATGACCTAGATATTAGAATACACTCATTGTTTGTTTCTAAATGTTGGAAATAAACATGAATTCTAAGATATAATTATCATAAAAGATTATGATGGATATATTTTAGATAGTAATCTAATATCTAGTGGACTCCACAAAATTATAAAATTAATGAATGGTTCATTAAGATTTCTAATACTGAAAATTAAATCTTAACAGATCAATAGAAGGATGAAGATCATTTGACAATGATCCGGCATCGAGTCTTGGACTTATATCTATTGACATGATCAATAGACTAGTGAGGTATTAAACTTTAGATTGTCTGAAGGTTCAAATCTTACATACTTGTGAATATTGTATTCAAAGTAAATATGTCCAATACACTCTTCTCTGGGAATAGTGTAAATGCCAGGGTATTCATGATCTTATACATATTGGTGTATGTGGATCATCTGCATCATAATTAACATTGATGATATGTGATATCATTCAATGATTATTTGTGATATCAGATTTCTTATCTTAACCTAAGAAACCTTTGAAATGTTCAAAGATTTCACAATTTTGGTTCAGAACCAAAGTTTGAAGAAAGATGAAATTAATTTGATCTAACCTAGATATCTTGTACCTGTTAGATAAAATTCAAAGAATACCTTATGGAGATATGAATATCGTTTCTATCTCCCTCCTCCTGATAAACCTGAACTCAATAGAGTTGTAGGGAGATACAGTTGGATCATGTGTGACATGATTTGTTCAATGATGTTTTTTAGCATAATTACCTCTTAGTTTCCAGGTATATATGTAGTAGAGACTACACTATATATCCTTAATAAGTTTCCATGCAAGTAAGATGGAATTAAGCACTAGAGAGTGCTACTTCTTTAGGAAAATAAAGGATGGTATGGGATACCTACTTTATGACCTTGAGATTCTTAAAATATCTCATCTCTAAGAATGTGATTCTTAGAGGCTGAGACTCTTGAGAATCAAGAAGAAAATGAAGTAAAGGAACTCATTTAATCTTGAGATGATAATGATGCTCCTGAAATCAGAAACTAAAAGGATAATTAAAGATGAAACATTAATACCTTTTCAAATGAGTTTGAGGATTTATTCCATGTGTCGATTAAGTCTGACAGTGATCGGACTTCTTGTGATGAAGCTCCTAAGGATCATGACATGGAAAGATGGATATTAGCAATAAGGTCTAAAGTAGACTTCATATACAAGTGTTATATATGGACCCTTGAGGATCCACCTATATGGGTAAGACCCATAAAGGTGTAAATGGATCTTCAAGAGAAAGGGAATCTGATGATAAGATAGAGACCTTCAAAGCTCGGTTCGTAGCCATGAGCTACACACTGGAAGAGAAGACATTGCTTGCGATGAGACTTGCTCTTCAGTAACCATGCTTAAACCCATCGGATTATTGCTAACTATAGCTACAGAACTTGGCTTTGACAACTTCGATATGGAAGTCAAGATTGCATTCCTCTATGAATGCCTCTCTAAGGATATTCACATGAAGTAGCCCTAGGACTTCATGGTTGAGGAAAGCAAGGAGTGCAAGCTAAAGAAACTCCATCTATGGACACAAATAAGCTTCTTGTAGTTGGAACATCAGATTTGATGAAATCATAAATGTTATGATTTCAGATAGAATCTTGACGTACCATGTGAATCTTAGTGGGAGTGCAATTGTATTCATCGTGCTAAATGTAGATAATATCCTAATCATTTGGAATGATATAAGGATGATAATAAGCGTTTTATTGACTGGCTATTCCATACCTTGAGATATGATCTCAATAATACCTCTTAGATCTTAGTTCTGAAGTAGTTCAGAAGCAAAGAAAAGAGGGTATTGGGACTGTTACATTTGTAGTACACCTTGGATATGTTCCATTCTTGGAAAACCCCAAGGAAGGCTTCCTTTACTTAAGATATGGTACTGACCAATCTATAGGGATAACACCTCAAAGAGTTGAGGAAGTGAATGCTAGAACTGCTTGCACTTGTGCATTAGTTACGAGAAGCTAAGTGTGTACAAAAGCCAGATATCTGCCATGTAGTGGGAGTAGTAAAGAGTTGCTAATCCTACTATGGAGAGAAAACACTTGATTGCAGTAATAATAAATATCTTCAAAGATGACAAGACTTAGAGATAATGATCTCAAAGTCTCATCATCAAGAACCTAAGACTTTATAGACAGTGATCTAAAAGGTCTTAACTGTAGATGCCTTGGGCGATAGAGATCTCCAGGAATAAAGGTATTATGATAAGGATTATGGAAATACTGGTTATAATAATAATTATTGAGCAATAGTGTCAAGAAAACTATAACTACTTTATCAAGATTGAGTATTGGTTGCATAAGATGCAACATTCGCATTGGATGCGAGCACTATTATCTGGGGATATGCAAGTGCCATAAAAGGACTTGGCATAGTCTTTTGGGAACAGAGTGATTGATCAGCTTACCTAGCTATTTTCTAAATAGCCTATGATTGTCACATGAATGTGGGTTTAAATGATTAGCCCATTAATGGCTCTATGGGCTAGTGGGAGATTGTTGGACATGCGAGCCCACGGTGAGCCATTATGCAATAAATATTATTACGAATATCATTCTCTGATCTGAAATGAAGAATAACTAATTTGCATAATAGGTCCCTTAGTACAATTAGGGTTACGTACCATGGCCATCTTAATAATCATACAGTTGTTGGTTCAACTATTGAATCATAGAGGTTGGAGCTTGGATGAATATCTAAAGAGTTAGATTGAGGACTCATCAAGCACCGTCAAATGATTGTTAAGATGTGATCTCCAGCCTGAGTAGAAGATGGCAATCCTTTCTCACATAGGCTGATATCTAACCGACCTCTTGATGCAGGTCCTCTGCATAGGAATAGAGATTCAGAGGTGTCAGATTAGTTAGGTCAAAGAGTTGACTTAACGAGATCGAGATAACCAAAGACCTATATCGTTTGCTGTCACGGTATAGGCACGCATCCTCTGACCGGAGACAGATGTGTTACTACATGTCTGTGTATGTACATTTGGCTGACCAATAGATTGATGACCTAACCAAGGTCTATACTCTGGCACGCTGGTGTGCATATAAGGGCATATGAGTAATATGATCTCTCAAAGGGATCATACATGTTCACTTCTGAACCGGAAGACATGAGCTCACTCATGAGATATTGGAAAGAATCAAATTCCGTGTACGGTCGTCTCGCTTTGGAAGCTTGACAGAATTTGTAGGTTTGATATATAATTTTGGAAAATACATGATCAAGACCTAGGTATGATATATGCTTTTGGAAAGTATATAATCGATACCAAATCCCAATGATCACATGAGAAACTTACTGATAAAACCCTGAAGTAGACAGTATACAGTTGATCTAATACATCTGGTTTATTCTGGATCTTCCAGTATGCAGGTTGTACATGTGTTGGGAATACCTGAGTGTGATGTGATCATAAACGATTGTATAACCATGACGCTTCCATTCCTAGGGAGTGATGAAACGGGTCTAGATTTTGGTGACTCCTCTCAGTAGAGAAGTAATCTGATCTTGGTCCAAATGTTGGAATGATCTGAATGTGATTCAGATGCAACGAGAAGATTAGATTTGCGGTCTTGATTTAATCAAGCATCTATGGGAGGCCCGAGGTCTGGATTTGGGATGTGATCTCAATATCCAAGTCACTATATGTGGAACAATACAATCGCCCTATCCTTATCTCCAAGTATCCACGGAGAAAGCACATTATCCTTGAAAGAGTTCATGGATAATTTCATTGTTGATATAAGTATCCAAGAATAGAGAAAATTGATAATTAAAAGTGATATAATTATCATGGATAATATGAATTTGATTCATATTATAAGGAGAGATTTCTAAGACAATTAAATGTGATTTAATTATCAAAGATATGAATAATGTGAATGCGATTCATGTTATTTGGGCACATGAGAAAACATATCCAAGATGATTAATTGTGATTTAATTATCATGGATATGAATAATGTGGATAGCACTATCCATATTAATCATATATATTATAAATATGATTTATAATATATAAGAGAGAGCATATTGTGATTTATATTTGTTAATTAGTTATTAATGTGAATTGGATTCACATTAGATGATTAATTGAAAATATAATTTACATTTTATTTTGAGATGTGAATGTGATTCACATTTTTTTAATGGCATGATTGCAATATTTCACAAGATAATTGTGAATTATATTTGTGAAATAATTTACAACAATTGTTGTTGTAAATTTTGGAGATATATCATGAGATAATGAGATCTCACGAGACAATGAGATCTCTTGAAATAAATGAGATCTCATGAGAAGAGTGGCCGCCCCCTATTTTTTGGGGATATGGTTTATCTCCTCATTATCTCCAAGTATAATTAATTGATTTGATTTTAATTTAAATATATTGATTTATCGATATATATTAAATTAAATTAATTGTTGCTGTGTTTTTACAACAAGATCATGGCCATTGAAAGAAACACAAATCAATATCAACCATTGATTGTGTGTTATCCATGGATTGAGATCCATGGACTCCCAAAACCCTATATAAGAAGAGTCACCCTTGCTCTTCAATACATATGTTAGATAATTATATTGAATGCTCTCTTCGCTCTCTCTACACGTCATGTGCCTCTCTCTATCTCTCTCTTATGGCCGTCCATCATGGAGCCTTTGAGAGAATCGACATCGCTGCAGCATCGTCGTTATGCTGCTAGAGTTCTTACTCGTGGATCTCCATCTCCTTCGGTACGTCTCGCTCATGAAGAAGATGTTGGATCTCGTGTGACCAGATCAGGAGATCCGTCACTTGGATCATCAACATGGATTGCGAGGTGCACGCGATTCATCCCCGCGCTCGCAAGCGTCTCCTCCGTCGGATCGGACTTGAGACAGGAGGTCTCTTAGTTTAGAGACTCGATCGCAACCACGCTTTAAGAGGTAATCCTATTACTTGTTTTTAGTTTATAGGAAATGATCCGAGAAGTGTTCTTGGATTATTTTCTTTCATCACACAAAAATTTTTAATTTCCGCTGCATCGAGCGACTAGTGCAACTAGTCGCTCCCGATCGCATTTGATGCGATCATCCCGCTTCTGTGATGCACTTGAGGATTTTTCCCTTATCCTTCAAATGGATCATCCAATAAGGGTCGACACATGATTGCTTATGCAGATAGGGCTTACGAACAACTGAAGTGAGCTCACTTGTACAAATAACCTCATATGGACCCAATGATGAATCCTTAGAAACTTCCTCCTTTAGTATTTTGAAGGAAACTTTCATAATCGATTTTTTAGAACCTGAAGCACAAGAGGAAGAGGAGATTGATGTGCCTTGAGGGGTTCGGGGAAACACCTTAAGAAATCAATACTCGATTTCTTCTCACTAAGTAACCGACTAGAGTGTGGGGCATCCACTTTCTTGGTAAGGGCCAGTTTGGTCTTGATTATATCCTTTGTTGAAGGTCAGGAGGTAGTATGTATGCGGTGTTGAACGTAGGTTCTTCATTGGATGAGTCACCATATATATTGTGTATCTCCTATAAGGTTAGCACACATCTCGGGTAGGTGATAATGCTTTTATTTGGCTTGGCATTGTTGGGCCCCATGTGTTGGATCAGGAGAAGCTTCTGTGTATAAGTCCTCCACATAAGCTCTCATGGAGGTGGTGGAGCAAGCATTGGGTAGAATTTCCTTGGTGTGGGAGGTCTCAGTACCATGGGTCTGCTCAACAACCATTATCTCTGGTGTAGAAGATGGGTAGAACTCATCTGTCGCTCGACGATTACGACTGTTTATGACTTTTTGGCTTTCCATAGAGTATTGTGTCTCTTCAAAGAATGGGTAAGGTCATAGTGCTCCCAATGTCGTAAAATCAATCTCCTGAATCTCACAATCTATAGTTGACTTAGCCAAGTCTAAGAATGACTTCCCGAGAATAATTAGAGACTGGGTGAACTCTCCTCAATGCTTAGTGTCAATATTCATAAAGTCTGCTTGGATTAGAGCACCTTGAAAAGTAATGATGACTAAAATGGTTCCTCTTGACTGTTTTATGATCGATCAGCCAGCTCAACGATCACTCCCGACTTCTTGATTGGCCCGAGCTTGAGCTTGTCAAACACAGAGGTCAGGAGGATATTTATCGACGAGTCATCATCGATTCGAGCATGGGTGAAGGTAGTGTCTTTGATTTGACATTCAACCTTAGGCAACTACTTCACTCTACAGCTCTTGATCTTTATCCCCAACACTAAGGAGGTGTCCATAGACACTAGGTGTATCTCAGTCCTTATCCTCTTATTGCCCGCCTCTTAGGAATCAATTTACTTCTTACAAATTGTTTGAGGTCAGGAAAGTGTTCTATGGCCTTTTTAAGGGAATCTCTAGAAATAGTTCCTTAGTGATCGCTTCCCTAAGGACAGGGTCCAATTTTTTAGGTCTTTTCCATTTTTTAATTTTTACGATATTTTCTTATTTTTCATTTTTGGATCTTTTTGATATTTTCAATTTTTTGGTCTTTTTTAAAGGTGGAGGAATATGAGAATTTGCAAACTCTAGATTGGAGGACAAGTTATTACTAGACGAGGGAGGTAGAAGTGCCTCAAGATGTACATGATGTGTAGTCTTCATAGTGTCTTTTAGGATTCTAACTTCTAATCCGCAAAGTTCATGATCAACCCCATAGCCTTGGCTAGCGACATAATATTTCATCGTATCAATGATATTTCTGTACCTGTAAACCAATGAATCATATCTCATGTCATGTCTAGAAATATTATCCTCTATAAAACTTTCATGACAAATTATGGGAGAAGTCTGTTCAATTGGAGGATACTGCTGAGAACTTGGGATCTCATACTCAACATACTTAGACTTAGGTATGCAATTTTGGGTCGAGTATAGACCATTCATGCGATAGATATTGGTCGGGGACTCATGTTGTGGAGTCAATAGACATGGGGTTTGTAGATCAAGGTCATGAGTCCTATCTCGAAGAGGTGGTATGAGGGATGGTCAATATGAGCTTGATCACTAAGGACAATCAAGTACGAAAAATCATATGGTGCATACCTCTCCATTTGGTTTGTTCTTACGACCATGTTATCTCCTAAGGTCAAGTTAGGATGTGGATGTGTAAATTGTTGACCAGCCCCAACCATCATATGAGAAAAGGGTGAGGAATGTGGGGGTAGGTAACTCTACCAGTCATCTGTCTCAATAGTGGCATGTTCTTTGAATGGTTCCTTGATTTTGACAAGCGCTCGTGAATTTGGTAAGTCAGCCCATTGTGGAAGTAGATCAGGGGTGTAAGAATATGGGATAGGTGAGAAGTGTAAAGAAGTGGATAAGTCAGTCAAAGCAATGACTTCATACTCGGAGAGTGGTGGGGAGAAGGAATATGGTTGGGGAGGACTCATATCAAGAGAGGATTCTCCTCAGATGAATAAGAAGAGGGGGCTAGAAAGTCGGTCAGAGGTTTGACTTCGTAGCTGGAATGGGGTGGAGGGTGCATGAAGGAGTAAAATGGTGAATATGTTCGGTAATTAGTAGAGGATAAATGACATGCAGAGCTTGAGTACGTATATTGATAAGACGACATCTTTGAAAGGAATGAAAGCGGATCGTGGTAGAAATGTGAAGATGAATAGAAGGATAACACACACAAACAAACACAAGAGCAAACCCTAGTTCCACCAACTCAACATTGTGATGGTTGCAAAGGTCCGACTGTTATCTTTCAGTTTTAGTTAAGTGATAAAACAATCTTGTTATACATGCACATGTGAGTCACCTTTCGTCCAATGGCGATCCTATATACTCTCAATTAATGAGGTGATCTGCCCTGACTATCAGGTTTAATATCACACCCTAGAGGAGACACACATGCTTAGACAACCTAAACATATTTCTAAGGTTGAAGGTAAGCGCTTGTATCTCCCAAAACCTAAGAGTAGGACCTAAAGACTTAAGGTGCACGTCCATGGATTTGAGTTCTAACCTTAGTGTCTATATCCTTGCCCACTCTGTCTGGAGGTACGTGCCTACGTACAAGAACAAGGTTGCTCTCTCGAAAACAACAAACAATGTTTATTCTGATTTTTTGGTTCAATTAAATTAGCAGTCCTGATTTTAGATATTATCTATCACTGGTAATTAATGCAACACAAGCAATCATGTCTACCGTACAATCCAATTCCTTTATCCTAGTTTAAAAAAACTAAGAGAGGGAATAAAAAAAGTCATTGCAATCAACGGAAATGATGATGAATGCTTGAATAAGATGACTTGCAATGCCTTCAGCTCTCTACAATGCAAGATGCACAAATGAATTGAAAATTTTACACTAAATGAAATGCAAATCAAAGCAAATCACAACTAACAGGAAGTTCTAATTAGCGGGAAAATTGATTTGAATTCGACTAAGTTAGAGTGATTTAAGGTGCATATTATTAAAGTGATGTATAGTTCTATTTTGTATGATCACAAGCATATAAAAACCAATATAAGCTCTATTTACCATGAGTGCATGTTTATCCTATGACAAGCAAACCACACAACCACGACGGTCCAATGTCTAGTCCCAATACACATGCAAGATTCCAAACAGAATCCACTAGAAATCAATAAATTATTACAAATTAATTACAAGAATAGAATGGGTAAAATATTTTCTCTTTGAAAATATAAGATATCCATCTTGGCATTGATGAACTGCTAAATGAATGTATTAATAATGATATGTTGTAGCATGTGCACTTATTATGTCATACAGAACCAATTGAATGATCTAAGCGAGGAGGATTTGGTTGTAATTTATATCCTGGGAAGTCTAGGGTCGAACACAAGGACATGGGAAATTTAGTAATGAAATTTAAATGTTAAATATTTTAGGAAGCAATTCTTAGACTAATTATATTGAACAAGTGCATAACTCACAACAATGCAAATTTTTAACACATATTTTTAACGCACTAAATTATATAAAGATAAGCATGCATAAACACAATTAAAGTAGATAAACACATAAACTTGGGGCTAATCATAAAGAAAACCTCCTGAATTTATTTTGATTTTTATTTCGGCAAGAAGATAAAGTCATAGTGATTCAGTACTAAGCAATTTGAAAACAATACAACAAAATTATAAATTTTAATTTCATTGTGATGATTATTAGTTTAAGTAAGTAATTAAATCATTGAATACTTAATGACAATTATTAAAGATGTCTAAGAATTAATCGTTAAGAATCAATATGACTAACAGGTTCAATTGCTTACAAGCATATGCATTATCAATTTGATTTATAGGTATAAATAAGCACTCAGAATAGAAAATAACTAGTGTGTAAATTTTAAATCAAAATTTAACAATAAAGTACCACAAGATAGAGCGTCAAATTAGCTTTCAAACGAGACCAAACTCACTTCATTTGGATAAATAATTAAAAAGATATTCAATATTCAATCCAGGGGCATTTTCGCAAGAAAAACTATAAGTTTTATCACAAAACAGGAAAAAATAGGAATGAAATGAAAACACAATAACCTTCAAGGCTAATATGCAAATTTCATAAAACCTGAGGACTTATATGTAATTATTATGAAATCGAGGGTTGGTGATATAAATTATCTAGTCGCGTGCACGCTACACGTAACCTGTATAGGCTCGGATGTGGAGGCTTGGTACACGTGTATGCTCATGATTCTCTGCTCAAGGTTCGAATGTAGGTTTGGATTTGGAGGCTTAGAAATGAATCACTGGATCGGGCCAGCGACGTGGTTTGATGACAACCGTTGGATTACGCCCAAGTAGAGTATCCAATGGCAATTGCTCCTTGCGCATTCTCCAAGTCCTCCATAATAATCACCTAGAATTGATCGATATGAACACACTAAGGAAGAACTGGATTTGATATTGGGATAAGAACACGTGGATGATGGAATTCTAGAGATGGATTTCGAGCTTCTAGATCAGTTCTTACACATGAAATTTAGATGCAATAAAATAGTTAAAAATAAATAAAATGAGGTTAAAGAAAATTACTTGGAAATGAAATGGTGAATCAAGGGATTGAAGATGATGCTTAAATGAAGCTTCAAGCTTCATGTCTTCGCTTAGGGTCTACGACAAAGAGACTAAGATAAAGCAGCCAGCCAATGACGGTCTGCCAGAAGGTATGGCTACCTTGGATCTCATCGAGATTTGTGCTCCATCTTTGTTATTCTTTCTCACTAATTCTCTGTTACATATCAGTGAAAGGGTTGGGAGGAATCTTGCTAATAGAGGACAACGGGCACTAGATGTGGTGGTGGGGTATTTGAAGAAAGATAAATGCATAGGATGTGAATCTTAGGTGGTGGTTTCAACCACAACCACCAATTGGGGAGGTTAGGTATAATAAAGGTTACAGGGTTAATGTGAAGGAGGGATTATAGAGGAAGGCAGTGATGTCGACAATTAGTCAGGAGGGAACTAGAGGCGATTGGAATAAGACGAAGAAGAGGGGTGGTTTGGATGAGGAGGAAGGTGCTGGAGGTTGACGAGGGACTTTGACCGTCTGATCATGCGATCAGATGGTTGAGGTTGAGGCACTATCATGTGATTGAGAAGCATTTGATCAGATCAGATCAAACGATCATGTTCGAGGTGCTAAAAGAACGTCAAGATCTGTCCAATTTTGGCTATAGGAAGGCGTTGAAGGAAACAGATGGCAAGCCAAGAGCGTGCCATGTGGCTCAATATGACGATGCCATGTGGTACGATCGAGATTGAAGAAATTAAGGTAAATGAAATAAAATAAAAAAGAATTACTTACAAGGAGAGTTAAGAAAAGTGGAAAATATGAAAGTTATAGATCTCAATGAGATCTACAACTTTCATGTAGAAGTCAAAGAGATCAGAGTTCGTCGATAAATAGAAAAATTAAACACTAATTAAGGCCATATTAAACAATTTAGTTTACTTTTATTTTTTATTTTTTGTAATTTTATTTTGTTTTATGTTAATTTATTTATATACAATTTATTCTAATTTTTATTTGGTTTTTAATAAGAAATAAATTCATCAAATATTACCCTATAATAGGCTTTTATTAATATAAAGTCATTAGTGTTAATTATATACAACACATAAAATAGTAATTAGTGTCAATTAGCCAATGAATCTTGTGATTAACTTAAATAAGAGAGATAATAATGGTGATTAATGATGATAAATATGGGATTTATCACCTCCTATACTTAAGATAAGCTCGTCCTCAAGCTAATAAAGAAAGAATCTGTTAAAGCGTTAGTTTTAATTAGTGATATCCATGGCATGTGCAAGTGAGTATACAAGGCTTGATTTTACCTATAACACTAGGTTTTAGGAATCCTAAAACTCTAAGTTGATTCGAGTATTAATAAAAGGAATTCAACTCTTATAATTGTCAGAATCAATGAATATATATGTGTATATATCTGTATATGTGTGTGTGTGTAAGAAGTATGACTTAGTGTAGACAACAACCATGCGAGTAGAATCAGAATATCACCAAGAATTCGAATCTTAGAAGCTCCCCTAAGGACCCAACCCTCAACACTAGGGAATAAATCTAGTCTTGCTTCAATCCACCATCTCATTAGCTTGTCAGACTTCAGAGGGATAGATGGATGTCCAGATTGTAGAGGAAGTAGGATTGTGTACTTATTTTCTCTTCCTCTCATTGGAACAGGGTTCTCTCATGTGCCAATACTCAACAAAATTTTCATTTTGATTTTTGCCAATCAGCGTGTCTGTCAAAAGAGAAGTTGGAGTCGTCTGCACTTGTTTTCCTGTTCACACACTGGGGTGTGCCTTTTTGAGTATCTAATATACTGTCTACACCCAAACTTGTATCATTTACGATAAAGAGACCTTTTTGGGTGCAATCCCGACTCCTGGTCCTAATAGCAGTGGTCCAAGTGGATGCTTTGAAATGGTTGGGAGAGCTTGCCTTTGGTAAATCAGTGTGTTAATTATTTACAAAAGAATTATTAACTTTATTAAGATAAGGACAACAGAATGGGAACTCTTGACACAAGAATATATAGATAACTCAAAGATACACTAGGATACCCTTAACAACATTACAACCTTCATCCCCTTACAAATCGAAATTGGTTCTTCGAGGTCTAAAATCACAAGCTGCTTTATGTTTCAATTATTTCCTCCTAACAAAATATACTTCGGAATCTGAGTATGAAAGATCTTCATCAGCTTGGAATTTCAACCTCCTAGAATGATGCCATTCTTCCTCGAAAGTAGTATCCATATCTACATGAGAAGCCTCACAATTCTTCATAATTACGGGTAGACAAATTAAATCTTGAAATCCTGCAACAGACTTTTGGGTTTACCTTAGAATAGAAAAATTAGATACAGAAAGATGCCCCCACTTACAAGAAAGGTGAGAATCCAAGGGTTGGACATCATCAAGAAAAGGTAAGGGTAACCCCATATCTAATTCTTCTATCAAAAAATTATTCTCCTCAATCAGTATCACTCTTTTCAGAGAACTATTAACTTGATCTTCCAAAATATAGAATCAACATTCAGATTTTCCTCCATGTTGGACTCTATAAGACTCTAAGAAAAGGCAACCTTATAAAGGATAATGGCAAGATGGTTCAGGGAATCATTGCAATCGCTTAGAAACCTTAAAGTACTAAAGGACACCGTAGAGACACAACATAGTTAATGAATTTATTTTCTAATTTTTATTGGATTTTGAATAAAGTTAGTATAATTTACACCCTTATCTTTGAAAATAATTTTTGAAAACTTTTTGCAAAATAATGTTACGTAAATATACGTCTTCAAAACATTTTGCAAATGCTTTTCCAAACAATGTCAATCCAAGTTTTCACAAACCATGTAAACACTTGAAAACCATGCCAAATATGATTTCAAAAATCATTTTGAAAAATTTTATACAAATTCAGTTAAAAAATAAACTACGATACAAAAGTTCAAAATATGATCTATGAATAAAGTATATATGTAATATATACGATAGACCCACTTATACTTTGCTTTTGCTATGTTCGCCTAGCAAAAAGTGATATGAAGCCACAGCTCAACTAAGTATAAAACAATCTACAAACCTGAGTCAAGAATAAGACTAGTGTAAGGAGTGAGAAAATGAACCATAGTGAATATACAGGGAAGGTCCCCCCATACTTAGGCATTGGAAAACCTAAAGTAAAGATAAAGAGATAAATAAAAAGGAGAGACCTAAGCAAAGGAGAAGGCAAGGACAAATCCCCCTTATACTTAGGCTGAGAATAGCCTAAGTCTAGGTAGGATAATGAATAAGAGGTGAATGGAATTTACAATACTAAAATTTGTATGACTCTTCTGAAAATGAATCTTCTGATGTGAATATATCATGATGATCATGCCTTGCTGAGAAATCAGAAATTGAATCAATAGGCATAAAGTCAATCAGCTCTTCGAGAGTTAACCTTTCCTTGAATTCTACAAAATTCTTAAGTAAATGTCCGTTAACCATAAAGGAAGGTGCATTCTCTGAAAGCTCTGAAATCTCTACACTACCATTCTCATGTACTTCCTTACAATAAAAGGACCCGTCCACTTTGACTTAAGTTTCTTGTGGAAAATCTTTAACTTCACATTAAACAACCATACCTTTTATCCAGGGACAAAGTTCTTACATCTAATATGCGCATCAAGCCACTTCTTAACTTTGTCCTTATAAATCATGTTGTTATCGTATGCTCGGTTGCGGATTTTCACTAGTTCATTTAAGTTAAAGTTTATACACAACTTCTCTAAGTGACAACTCCAGTTTATCCTCTTTATTGGCCATTCAGATTTATGTATTAATTCCACAGGCAAATGACATGGCTTGCCATAAATCATCCTGAAAGGTGAAGTGCCAAGAGGTATCTTGTAGGCTGTTCTGTAAGTGCACAGAACTTGGTCTAATAATTGAGACTAGTTCTTCCTATATAGACAGACTAAATTATGAATAATGCTCTTCACCTCTCTATTTGAAACCTCTGCCATGCCTTTTTATTGAGGGTGGTAACGATTCGTTATTCTATGCTCAAATACATAGTCCTTTGATAAAGATTTCATCAATCCATTCACAAAGTGGCTACATCCATCATATATCAAAACTTTAAGGACCCTAAACCGTGAAATATACGATCCTTAATAAACTTGCAGATAGTCCTACCATCTGCTGTTCGGGTTGGAATAGCCTCCCCCGTTTAGACAAGTAATCAACCGCTAACAAGATATACTCGAAACCTTAGTATTAGGGAAGGGGACCATGAAATCTATGACATAAGCATTAAAAACATAAAAAAAGATTTTGTAATAATTACATATAACTCCTCCTGTTTTGTGTACTTTGCATATTAGCCCTTATGGGTTATTGTATTTGCATTTCAATCCAATTTTGTCATATTTTGTAATAAAACTTGTAGTTTTTCTTGTAGAAATTATCATAGATTGAATATCAAATATATTTTTTTTCCATTTATCCAAATGAAGTTATTTTGGTCTCATTTGAAAGCTAATTTGATGCTATATTTTATTGCATGCTTTGTTGTTAAATTTTGATTTAAAATTCACGCGCTGATTATTTTCTCTTCTGAATGTTTATTTAGACCTATAAATCAAATTAAGAATGCATCTATTTGTAAGCAATTGAACCTGTTAGTTATACTTTTTCTTAATGATTAATTATTAGAAATTTTTAATAATTGTCATTAAGTATTAAAGGATTTAATTACTTATTGAAACTAATAAGAATAACATTAAAATTAAAAGTTAGAATTTTGTTGAATTGCTTTTAAAATTGCTTAGGACTGAATCATTGTGACTTTGTCTTCTTGAATAAATAAAAATCAAAATAATTTCAGGAGGTTTTCTTTGTGATTAGACCCAAGTTTATGTGTTTACTTTAGTTGTGTTTATGCATTATTGTCTTTATATAATTTAATGCATAACAATTATGTAGTATAAATTTGCATTGTTGTGATTTGTGCATTTGTTCAATATAATTAGTCTAAGAATTGCTACCTAAAATATTTGACATTTAAATTTCATTACTAAATTGCTCGCATCCTTGTATTCGACCCTGGACTTCCCAAGATATAAATTAAAACCGAATCCTCCTCGCGGAGATCATTTATTCAGTTCTGTATGACATGCTAAGTGCTCGTGCTATAGTGGA
The DNA here is from genome assembly GCA_037367405.1 of Ottelia alismoides. Taxonomy (NCBI): domain Eukaryota; kingdom Viridiplantae; phylum Streptophyta; class Magnoliopsida; order Alismatales; family Hydrocharitaceae; genus Ottelia; species Ottelia alismoides. The sequence continues at coordinate 277,054 of JAZKJV010001938.1, read as the reverse complement.
TCATTATTAATGCATGCATTTAGCATTTCATCAGATGGTGTCGTTGTTGGGGATGCAACACATTTTTTATCCTTATTAGGATCAAATATTTATTTAGTGATTTTTAGGGTTAATTATCTTCATGCTTGTTTGTGTCTTGTGTGGTTTTGCGATTTTACTTAATTAATTGTTTTAATCTCTCCAAAATTATCTAATATGTTTTTTATTTTGTGGAAGGTCCGTAAAGCCGATGATTCTCGAAGTACCGTGGAGTCTAGGAGCTGGGAGTTACTTGCTGGAGAGACCACGAAGCAATTTAAACCATAAAGAGATTAATTAGATTAATTAAATCCATTCTTGTCATTTTATAATAATTTGTAACTATGCTACCAATTACCTAAGAGTGCAGAGAAAAGGGATGGACAAAGCTAGAAGCTCGGGAGCAGAACCATTTGTCGAAGGTTCGCAGTAGGTGGTTGGATCACCAAATCTTTACTCCTAGCTGCAGAAGGTGGCTCAGTCCCGTTGTCACCAAGATCGAGTTCGAGGGCACACTCGAAGGGGTTGAAAGTGGATGAAGTGGGATCAAAAAGCAAAAGGTGGTTAGGGGTTTTGTTTATAAGTGGTTTTTAAGTGAGTTTTGATGGGATTTTACATGAGATCAACCGAAAGTTGGTGGGGATTCTAGGAAGGGCACGGATGAAGGACGGCATCGTTACATGAAGATGGAAGTCTCAAGGGAAATGGGTACGAATGGAGGCATATATAATTGGGAGAAATGATGTTCACATGAAGTTCTAACCGAAGTCGGAATGAGGCCAGACAGTTGTCCTAGGTTAATGAATGGAGGTGCCTGATCGGTCCACATGGACCAACTAGAAAATTCCAAGGCAAAAATGCCTTGGAAAATGGATAATAAATAGTAGTTGATTTTATTAATTTTAGATTATTAAATAAAAAGTATTTATAATTTTTTGTAGTATTTTATACATTTTTTATTTATTTATTGTGGTGTTTTATTAGATGTTGTTGTTTAAAAATATACTTATAGGTATTTTCATCTATATTTTGTATATTTTATTTTTACTTTATATTTCAATTTCTTTATTTAATTTAGATAATTTACATATTTATGACTTATTTTTATGTACATGAATATATTTTATTGTATTTTTTTGATAAAATATTTTCACTTAAATAAATGGATATATTTATTACATAGGTCTATGTATTTTATACTCATTTATGTACTTACTATACATTATTATTTTAATGATTTCTTTATTATTTTATTTTAGTTTTAATATATACATTTATAAATATTATTTACAAAATTATAAAAATATAAGATTATAAAAATAATATGGAATAAATAAAATGAATCTTTTATTTAGGTATATTATTCAATGAGGGTCCAAAACCTAACTTTCACAGCGTAACTTTAAAAAATATGAAGCCAACTTCATTAAATATCTTATTACAAGTTATATACAATTAAAGGTGATTGTGATATATTTTGAGTTTCATTTGGGAGATATGGATCTGTGAAGTTAGGGTTTTAGGATTTTATTCTATATATAAAATGTACACTATATATAATTTTAGTATGAAATAAATTTGGTGTTTTATATACATTTTTTATACAATTTTCATGTAAAAGTTTATTTATTTGAGGTATAATAATAAAGACTAAAATATGTACCAAAAGGAAATTATTGGCCTATTTTATAGAGTGCCCCGACTGTGGTTTCTATACAATTAGTCGCCTTATCTCCTTTAGTTTATTCCTTGTCGATTAAGTCATCATGATGATTTAATCTAAGGGGCTAGGGTCGCTTCATTGTCCTTGGCACTATGCTCTTTTTATTTTATTTTCTTTATTCTTTTTTTGACAATAAATACAATAAATGTATATTTTTTATATAGCAATTTGTACAAATTAATGAATGTTTATTAATTTATATAAATTAACGAATGGTGTCGATGATAGACGAAGTGTTGATTGTTGTAGGGAAAATTGCAAGAATCATCACTGATGATCCCATACCGTAGGCGAAATATCGAATGTTGTTGATGCGGATGATCACCTCACTTATGATCCTTTTTTTTGCTTAGCATCGATGATCCCATATCGCAACCATCTACATATCACGAATGGGGCATGCATGACATGTTCTTGAGAGAGAGGTTAATCATGCCTTGGATGAAATCATACCTTGGGTAATTGATGATGAGCTGGAAGGGGAGAGTGATCGTGAGGTTGAAAATAATGACGTAAATGAGGAGGTGCAAGCCGATGAACCCATCCCCAAGCGATTATTCCTCATTTACCATTTTTGGGGTGAGAGGATCTGAAACCCGCTCAGCATATGAGGATGACATTCGAAATAAGTATGGGCTTGACGGTGTTGGTGGTGAACTTCGTAAGGACATGACCTTCAATTATCAATATTATTTGATTTATGTTGTGAAGAAACATCACATCCGTGCACACTTTGACTTCAAGGTTAAAGAATCCATCAGGTTAATCTGGTCTATTTTTTGCACCAACCAATCAAAAGGATGTGTTTGTTATCCACATAGTCGTTGTAAGAAATTCGATGATATGTGGGAGATTTGGGCTACAAATTCATAGCTAGATCACTTTGATCCCTTGTGAGGGATTATCCTATTGTTCAGGTGTCAATCTATAGAACTCATATTCATGAGATGTTCAATTACTGGATGACGAAAAAAACATGGGATTCTTGGAGGAATGACAACCAGACATATTGTTTGAGATCTTGAGTTGTGTTCGACGTACAAAGTTTGGGATTCGAGGTTGCTGACGCTACAAGGTGAACTTAGGGAAATAAACATGTACATGTAATAAGTGGCAAATTTATTGCATCACATGTTCTCATGCTATCATTGTCATTTTGCAACGTCGATCAAAGGTTGACACTTACGTTGGTGAATGGTATACATGGGAGAAGCGGTTAAACATTTGAGAAGGGAGGTTTTTTCCAATTGGTCATCGGGATACGTGGACCATATTGGAGTACCCAGAATTACATCCCGATAAATAGTAAGCATACAAAGGGTCATCCATGGTCAACTAGGATTCATAATGAAATGGATGTTAGGGACATCATCCAACAGAATACATATATATTGTGTGGTGTACTTGGTCATACCAATTGTTGTTGTCTGAATAAAAACACACGATTCTCAAGCATCCATGTCTAATTCACAATCCTCAGAAAAGAATGAAAATAAGTATGATACATGTGGATGTAAAGGCCATAACAAACAAAAATGTTCTACTTTAGTAAGTTTTATTTTTTTAAAGGTGCCTTATGTTCATAATATTTTTTCTTTATTATATAAATGCCCTTACTTTAGTAATTTTTCTTTCTTCTAAAGAACTATTTAATGCTTTCTAATTTGATGATTGTTGATTGCAGATGGACCTTGGACCTCTTGATCCATCTGTTTTTACTCAGTAGGAGCGACATCGATCGAACCGCATTTGGGTAGACGATGTTAGTCATTTAATAATTTTTAATTACTAATTATATTTTCTTATATATCTAGTCTCTTTCAAATTGTAGGCATCATCATAGTTACGTTGTCATCGATGTGAAACACGTGCGCTGCATCCCTTTGGATGACTGCCAACTTCCTTATGTAGCTCAGGCTTGATTTGGATGCATTACAGAGTTCAAATTTATCATGCTATATTGGCATTTGATTACAACCTTAGTGGAGCGATGATGGCCTGAGACACACACTTTCCACATGGCCAGTAGAGAGATGACCACTACGCTATAGGATGTTGCCTTCATCTTGGGCCTACGGATCGACGGACCGGTGGTGGTAGAGAGACCACCCCTAGAGCGACGTGAGATGACACATGCGAGCAACTTCTAGGTGCCTGGCCCCTACCATCCGAGATAGTAGGCAGCATGGTTTTGGAGAGCTGGTTATTTACGCATTTTGTAGAGTTGCCACGAGATGCTGATGAGGTAGTCTTGCAAAGGCCTGCACGAGCGTACATTTCATAGCTTCTGGGAGGTGTTCTATTTACAAATAAGTCAGGTTCATTGATTTCTTTGATTACACTACAACATCTATATGATCTGCAGTACTTTGAGACGTTGAGCTGGGGATCAACGGTTCTTGCTTTCCTATATAGACATCTATGTTTAGTAGCAGAAATGGTGACTAAGGAGATCGGAGGCTGAATCATATTACATCATTGTGAGCCTAGGAGCAATTGCCACACATTGCTCCAGTAATCTAGGAGAGATTGCTATGGCATGGTTGGCTGCTAGGAGTTCGTTGGGTTGTTACGTTCGTGCATCAGTGGCAACCAATGCACGTCATGAGACCATATTGTACGCTTGCGACATGAAATCACCTGAGTAGGTAAATAAGTCACAACACATTCATTCAATTTTCTTTAAATAACTGACAATAAATTACATTTTGTTTTTCAATGCAGGTGATGTATATGCCATAAGATGATGTACTTGCACATATACTTGCCTATTGTCTAGAGGGGTAAATTATTTGGAGGGCATGTGTGTCATTGATTTTCTTCCACATCACGGAAAATTATTTTCTAGATCGCATTATTTGTCAGTTTGGAGGTCGTCAGGACATTCCAGCATCGTGTTATACCTTCGAGGACCGCCACGCCATCGACTTGAGGAGGAAAGTATATATTGATAGGAGGTCCGGATGTTGGTTGTACATACATGAGTGGGATGATCGAGTGGATAGAGTTGTTTCCCTCGACCTATCCAATGTGATTTTTGTGGCTCCAGGCTATATGGATTGGTACATAATGATCACGAGGAGATTTGTGGGCCTGTTGGGTGCTACTTTGGCGAGCAATGTAAGAATAGCCACAAATATTATGTTATTTTATATGAACATTTATTGTATATATTCTTATTTTTTTATGTTAATTTAAGGTGGGACCGCATTTACAATACCAAACACCAGGAGTGTCGAGAGATTGCAGTCTAGGCTAAGGCAGAAATGGAGCAATGGTTGGCATTTCAATTTGCAGATGCGATGACAATGCACGAGGAGTATGTTGACCAGGCTTAGAAAGAGTCCAAATGAGGAAAGGCTCGAGGGCAAAGAAGAGGCATGTGCAGAGCGCATGATCCACCTATTGTACCAATGGTAGATGAGGAACAAGATATTACAGAAATGGAACTGGTTTTATCTCCATATTTGGATCTAGAGCTATCAGATTATGTAATGGAGACCCAGTTCGTCACGCTAGTTGTCGAGTCACCGAGTGAAGAAATGCAAACACTATAGGCACCGATGAGGATGGGCGTGGATGTAAGGGGTACTCAACCCACTTACTGCTTACTAACATTGTTACCGATGCCAATCTTTGAGGATGAAGGTGCAAGACCATCCCAAATAACAATGATTGATGAAGGCCTACCTTTTAATCTACTAGTACAACGAGGACATATCAACGGAGAAAAGGGTGATAGAATTTACAATTGTATTTCTCTTTTTTGAGTGTTGTAAAGTAATATGTGATGTTGTTCATAGAGAGACCTTTTGTAAATTCGACGTTGTTAATGAAATGATAATGTTACTGGAATGTCTGGAGTCAATTTTATGTGTATTTTGTTGATTTAAATTTCATTGGGAATGAGAGTTCAACAAAAAATCTTTATTCATTTCCAGGAATCGGACATATGTTATTTAAGATGGATCTATGAATGGGAACATGGAATGAGGAATTTTAAGAAGTTTCTACTATTTCATTTACGCGATATAACAAAAACTTCATGTAATTCCTCATACCATGATGTCTTTGGTATATTGCAGTAGGAGATGCGCCTTCCATGATTTCCAACAAGTTATTGATTTCCAAGAAGTTTTTGATGTATCACATGTAAAAGTTGTGATTTTTAGGAGCCTTCTACTATATCACATATCAAGGATGCGATATCAGTATGGCATTCCTAAGGTGTGACACTCATGTAACATCCAGGTAAAAAAACATATGGTTGTGTCGCATCTTGAGAATGCGACACTTCTATAGTACTTAGGTAAAAAACATCTTGTAGTACCTAGGGATTTTTGTAATCCCGATGTACTACTTAGGAATTTCCCTCCTTGCACTTCCTCCTCGTCTTTCTGGAATACACAGTGTCTTTCACGTATCAAATCTGAGGAAGTATGTAAGGGACCTAGAGCATGTTATAAGTTATGGTGATATACAAGTTGATCCAGACATAACATATCTAAGAACTCCATTGTAAATATTAGACAAAGATCTCAAGCAATTAATAAATAAAAAGGTGCTTCTTATCAACGTGTTGTGGCGAAATAAAGATTTTGAAGAAGCTATATGGGAACCTGAGGAAGATACGAGAGAGAAGTATCCATATTTGTTTGTGTAATAAAATCATGTATTTATTTGTATACACACATATTTAAATGAAAATGAGTTCATTCTCTTTAAGGATGTTATGGCTTGCTTCCTCTTTAAGGTTTTTATACATCCATTCTAAGTCTCAAGGAAGGGACTTCTTTTAAGGTTTTTATAATTGTAAAGCTCTAAAATCAATCTCTTCGTATCCTATCTTGTATATGGATATTAGATACAGTCCAATGAGATGAATCCAATGGAACTTGTTTCGTCTAAATCAGAGGTGTTCTTCATGTTCTTCGTTCAATCTTCATGCTCTTTGTGTTCTTAATGTTCTCTATGTTCTTCTTTCGTTCTTCGTGTTTTTCATGCATTTTCGTGTTCTTAACTTGCAAATGGAATTTAATCATTTCAGGAGATAATAAGCCCCTAGCTGAACATAAATCCATTGAGAAGTTAACACAATCAGGTTATGAAATCCTGACTCTTATTGTTAGGTTTTCAAGTTAAACTAAAGAAAATTACTGTTTATTGTTTCTTTATTGTGAAGAATGTTCATAAGCTTATTTCATGATTTACTCTAAAATAATTGCTAAAATAGAGTTGATGTAATGAATCATTATTATAGTTGTTATGATTTATGTGCAATATCATACTGATATTAGGTGAAAATTTTATGGCTTAAAGTTGATCCAGTTATGATTTTCGAATGACCTAGAGAAGATACTACACGTTGAGCATGAAACCTATGGGTTTGTCAGAAGAACATCTATATTGACAGGACCTACTTAGGTGGTACGTGGTTGCTCGGATATGTTGATCGCATGTAATAAATTCTTTGGAACACATGGTACTCGGTTGCCATTAGGCGGATTGACTGACTGAATATGTGTCCATGCCATTTGGAGACACGGGTAGTTTAATAGTAGTTGTTTCATGATAACATGTATTTAAATACTTTGGTATAGATGATTAAATGTTAGCACGTGGTTTTAAGCTACCGCGTCCTCGAGGATAGTGTGCTTCCTTATTTGATAGGTTGAGGGTTTGAAACCTATGATAATAAATAAAAAAATTGATAGGATAGTATTAGATGATTGGTTGAGGTGACATGCAACGTCATAAGCTTACGAGATCAGCGCAATCTCTAATCCCAAAGTGTTTACAACTTTTGAGTCCATAAGAGGTGTGGTAAACACCTAGACTAACCCCTGACAAGGAATAAAAGGAATATACCTTGATTTATGAGAAGAAATGAAACTTTACGATGATGAATCCATGATTCATCTACTCTAGATGGTCATTTTAGCATAATCCCCTTAATAAATCACTAATTAAACCCCTTAAAATCAATTAATTAACATTCACTAATTGTGCTAAAATTGGGGGGAGATATGTAATTAAATAACTCTAATTTTTATCTGAATTGAGCTAAATACTTTACGTGTAAATAATCTTTATTTTAACCTAATTCTTTCTCTAATTTATTCTTTGATTAATTAAATACCTTGGAATAAAGATTTAAAATCCATAAAAAGAGCAAAATGAAGAGAAAACCCAAAAAATTGACTTTGTATATTTTGTACACATTTTCTCTTTGTTGATTTTATTTTATCTTTTTCTAACCTACTGATGATGATGTGATTCATCACTCTAAAATTCGAAAATAGATCTTTGTCCCTGAGTAATTAGTTGTATATCTCCATTTATTGTGCATCATTGGCAATCATACTTTTAGAATTAATGTTTACATTTCAGCATGAATATTTGCAATAAATAAGGAGCCAAATTCTCTTGTACATATTCACCTATATATTAGCTAACTTCACCTATTTGTATTTATTTATACTAACTCCGAATCCAATAAAATCAATTCTATAGTGTATATATTACTAACACTAATGAAGGGAAAATATCGAAAAATACTAACTCATAAATATAACTAATAAAACTCGAACCCTATTTGAGACTAAGAACCTTAAAATGTAAATATCTCTCATACAGTATCCTTTGGACCCCTACTCATTTTTGAATTAATGTACGTTTAATTACCTTCAAAACAAGAATAAATTCAAAAGAATCAAAGTTTGTATGTAAAACTTGGTTTTGGTCCCTTTTGTAAATTGCACATATTGACCAATTACCCTTTATTTTATCTTTTTATTGATAAAAATTCAAAAAAATAGATTAAGTTGTAAATATTTCTTTCATATTTTCTCTAATTTTATTTTGATTTTCCCTTATTTAAAAATGACAAAAAAATATGCAAAAGACAAAAAATCTCTATTTTATATCTGTAAGATACCCCCAAAAATACTTTTCATACAGATGACTTCTTTTGATTTTTGGTCATTCATAAAAGTTGTAGATCTCGTTAACACAAGAAACTTTTGTGTTTACCACTTTTTGATTTGACCTATTTTGTTATTTCTTTTTTGTTTTTCTTTCATTTTAATTTTCGATTTTTTCTGGGAGCGACACGCGGTAGCTCCTAGAGTCGATACGTGTCATATCCATTTTTCTTTTAATTATTTATAACATTTACTTATTTATTTTTTATTTTTTACTTTATTATTTATCTTATTTATTATATTTATTTTTTATTTTATTTTACATTATTTATTATTATTATTATTTAATTTTATTGTACCCCCTCTGTCATGTGGTCGCACCCTTGCACGCCACGTGGCCACTTCTTTCTCCCATGCAACCCCCACGTTTCTCTCTCTCTAATTTTCTCACCCCTTTTCTCATGTGCTCTCTCTCCTCCCTTTCTCTCTCTCTCTCTCTCTGTTACCCATGCATGCAACCCATGTTTGCCTCCCATCTTTTCTCTCTTTCTTTATCTCACTGTGTCTCCCTCGCTCGCTCTCTTTATTATCCCCACCCATCTCTCCCTTTTTGTCTCTCTCTCCCTCTTTGACCCATCCTACCCCATGCTTCGTACGCGTAATCCCTCTTCCATGCAGCCCCGTCACCCATTTACCTCACTCTATCTCTCTAACTACTCCTGCATGTCTCTCTCCTCTTCGCTCTCTCCCTCTCGTGCTCTCACTCCTCCCTTTCTCTCTATTTCCTCGAACCCATGCAAGACGCATGCACGTTCTCTCTTCTGTCTCTCTCTCTATCACATATAACCCAACCGTATGCCCCATTTTCCTCTTTGACCCCGCCTTTCCATCTACTCCCTCTCTTTCGATCGTGCCTCTCCTCTATCTCCCTACCTCTTTCCCCTCGCACATTATCTCTCTTCTCTCTATCTCTCTCCCTCACACACCTTCCCCCTACTTCCTACATGTTCTTATCCCCATGCCCATGTACGTAGCCCCTCTCCCCGTGACCTTCCCATTATATCTCTCATTCCCCTTTAAATAAACAACGCCCTCCCCCATTCGACGACATCCACCAGTTGAGAGACGAGAGTCTACCAGTCCCTTTCGTGATGTAGGTGACAACTACAACACGTTCAGGTAGAGCAACGACAACCAGGTATGATTCATGGTGAGATCCATGAGCAACTCACTCGTTCTACATCTCTTCAGGAAGCTGTCGAGCTCCTCTAGGTTCATAGAAACTTGGATAGAGGAAGGAGTAGCAGTTTAACTCCTCTATCTCCGGGTGTACTCTAGGTAACTCCTTCTCCTCTTCTTCCTCTTCCTCGGATTCTCTCTTTCTTTATCTATTCTTGCTTCCTTCCTTCATGTACTTGTTTCATTGCCAACAAATCATTACCCGATCCTCCACCTGCGAACGTACTCCTCTACCCCTCGCTCACCGTGTCGATCACCGTCATCTCTCGTGTTGATCCGCTCCCATCATGTACCACCTCCGAGATCATCGTCAAGATAGTCGTACCCTCCTCATCGGATTGCCTTCGCACTTCATCGACCCCAACCGCTCCACCGACTCCTCTTCCATTGAGGAAGCCATCAACTCCAACGTACCCTCACGTGATGACCATGACCAACTGTGGTAGGCGATTTTGCCCACTTCACCGCCTCCACCACAAGCCACCTGCAGTTGAGGCTGCCCATCCGCTCGCCATCGATCGTAGAGCAGCCAATGCATGTCCTCCCTCACACGCAACACCACCTCCCTCTTCTTGCCATCGATCTCAGACCTTCGCAAGGAATCGCCGATCCACCTCCCATCGTGTGTCAACGAAGATGGAGATCGCCCAGCTCGCCACCAGCCTCTACCAACGACGCTTGTGCCACCATCACCTCCAACAGCTACACATGCGTACCCTCATGTGTCCAGCTACCCACCCTTGTGCAGTCATCATCCGCCAACGCATACGCCAGGAGATCCCCAGTCGCCTGTGCCTCAAGTCACCCCCTCTCATGTCTACATTGCTTGCACCTCCTCGTCAGACTGCCTTTGCAACCTTCATCAATGGTTTCGAGTAGCTCGCTCCACCTGAGCGTGATGCCAAGTAGACAGTCGCGCGACCTCACAGCAGTTGCGTGCCTCCAGTCCCCTGCGTCACCGCACCCTTCACCGAGCGTCGCTCCTCCTATGCCATCCACAACAGCCGTGCTCTGGCCTTTATGCGGTGAAGGTCCAATCGCATCCCCTTGGGCTGTGAGCACGTGCGGCGGGGGTCAATTGTAGAGGTCCCCCAAAGCTCTTGGAATCAACAAAAAGATCCTTTCTCCAAAGGCACGTGCAATGCAAATCATCCATTTTGGTAAAATGTGCAAAACTCCTTGTGTGTTTAGGTAATTAAAGAAGCGCCCTTATGCGCTATGTTTTTTTATTTCTCTTGTATTCTCTAGTTTGCATAAATACCCCTGTATTTAGACATTAATTTGAATAATCATTTCAGATAATTTTTTATTCAAAAAATTGCATGTTGTAGAGCAACTCATTTTCTATCTAATGAGCATATATTTATATTTTTGTGATAAATGGATTATTTCTTATAATTATTTGGTGGAAACTTGTGTAGTTTGCTCATATTCTGCTTTGAAATTAACATTTAATTATTCACTAATCTAAAAAATCCCAAAAAAATAACAATAAGAATATTTTAGGTTTTTTATACTATGCCCAAATTTCATCTCATTTGCACACATATTGAGATCAAAATAAATGAAATGATGATTTTAGTAATTGGTTTTTATTTAATCACAGCCTTAGTATAACTATTTAGAAATTAAAAACTATTCTGTATATATCCCACATAGACATATCAAGGATAAATTAATTTGTGGAAAATATTAACGATTTGTTTTTACCGAAATTAGTTTTCTTAAAATCACCTAGTATGAATTATTTAATTCATAATTAATTCATTCTGCATCCAAAATTCCAAAAAAATATAGTAGCCTAATTTCATCATATTTTAATTTGAGTCAAGTTTCAGGATATTTGGAATTAATTTGATTGTAAATTACATTTTAGCCCCCAAACTTGGTCAAAATTGCATTTCACTTATAATTTGCATTTAAAAATACAAAAAATGCATCTCTAAATACCTAACATTTATATCAACTTCAAATCAACCTAAGGAGATAGTGGTCTCATTAAGTTCAATCTTGGGCTTGCCCAAGTAAAAAAATTGCCCACCCGCTTTAATTGGAAAAAAATTTAATTCAATGGTTTTTTATTAATCCGAACTGCAATGAACAAATCAACATTAATTCCGCATGATTAATAAAGGGAATTCAAGGGTTCTTCGAATGATGTCGTTGCTAAGCAGGTAAGACTTAGGTTAATTTTTAGAAAATCTAGATATTAGGTTTTTACCCCCGGGGAGGCACGTCTGACCCCTGATTTTTCATGTAATTATTTCTCTATTTATTTTCCAGCATTTTTCTATTTTATTTTATTTGTTTTATTTGTATTTATCTCTCTCTGACATATTTTCTATCTTTTTTGCGCTAGGGCCCAGTGTCCTTGGAGCAGCTTTCTTAAAGTCAACGCATCTTGAAGTGCATCGGAGGCCAATGATTTGTGGATCGAGTCGGCTATTGAGATGCCAAGAAGTTTTGAGTAGAGAATTTTTCATCTTTTATGAATTAATTTGTAATAATTGCTTCATTTCTAGCGGATTCTGTTGGGAATCTCGCGCATGTATCAAGACTAGACATTAGACTCTTCGTAGTCGTGTGGTTGATTGACGTAGACTAGGACCTGCACTCGCGGCTCTCAGAGCAATTTTTTACTTGTGCTCTTACTCTATAGGACAACACATAACACCTAACAAGACACACTTAGAATGCAGAGCTATTATTAAAAATCAAATTGTTCATCACTCGCTAATAAAAGTGCCTGTCTGGGAACGGTTTTTCGTTTGCATTTCATATAGTGGAAAATTTTAATTATGTATTGAATTCCTCATATAGAGATATGGAGGCATTGTAAGTATTCGTACTTAAGCATTCATCATAATTTTCTCAATTGCATCCGCTTTTTCCGATTCCCTCTCTCAGTTTTTCTAACTAGGATAAAGGAATTGGGACTGGACGGTAGACGTGATTTCTTGCGTGGATTAATTATAGTGACAACTAATATCTAAAGTTAGGACTTATAATTGAATTGGACAAAAATAATTGACTAAAAGTAACCCTTGTTTATGGGAGAGCAACCCCATCATTATTTGAATTTACTTGCAAGTGAGAGAGAGAGATGACACTAGGATAGAGCCAAGCAAGGATTTTCATATGGACTATTGGGTCTACAAAAACGATTAGCCACTTTTCAGTGATGATCTACAGGCATCCGATAACTGGTCTGGATTTTCTTCGAATAATGGGAGGTTTAGAGGACACTGTGTATGGCTCCATCCTGAAGTAATGGTTAGCCATATTTATACGTTCTGTACTTAATCCTATATTGGCTGAAAGTCAGTGCAACTAGTCGTAAGAATCAAGATAGTCAGTAGGAAAGTACATGCACCTAACAACTTGTTATTCTTTCAAGGCTTGTATTTGTCACCAACTAAAACTGACAAGATAATTCGGCCAAACCGTCACGTCCCTCACGTGTAGAGTTAGTGAATTTGGGGTTTGCTCTTGCATTTGTATTATGTATGTCCGTGTGTGTTTCCCTGTGTACTTGCATGTTTTCTACCTTGATACACTTACATTCATTCATTCCTCTTCAAGATGTCGGGATATTAGTCCCCATACCCAGAACTCTCTTATCTCTCCTCCTCGACCATATACCATTCATCTTTGACTTTTCCGTAATCCATTTATCTTCCACCATCCACGAGAGACCCTTACCCGTGGTCGATTCCACCTCGACGTGGTATTGAAGTTAGACATTCGACTGACTTTTCCAGTTCTTCGCATTTCTCACCTACCCCACCTTCTTACACCTCAGACCCACTCCCAATCTGATCTAGCTCACCTTATAGTCGGTTACTTGTTGGTGTCAAGGAACAATTCGAAGAGCAAGCCATTGTTGAGACAAATTATTGGCAGAATTATATGTCCTCACATACCTCATTCTCATCTCAAGTTGGGATCGGACAACAATTCACATATTCACATCCCGACTTGACCTTAGGGCATAACACGGTCGATCAAACAAACCAAATGGAGAGGCTTGCACCATATGATCGTCCTGACTTGATTGAACCTAGTAATCAAGTTTACATTGACCAGCCTTCATACCACGCATTCAGAGAGCCTACACATGTACGGGCTTGGACTCATGAGCTAGACTTACAAGCCCTCCGTTCATTGACTCCATTAGTCGAGGCTCCGACCAATATCTGCCATTCAGATTGTCCATACTCAACCTAATATTACATGCAAGAGTCTAGGCATGTTGAGTATAAGACTTCAATATCCAAGTAGTATCCTTGAGTAGACAGACTACTTCAATGATTTGATATAAGGACTCCTAGGAGGATAACATTTCTTGGATTTATGAAAAGTTATGAATTTATTGAGGAGAAACTAAGAAATATCATCTACCGACTAATTTCAATTTCTTCCAGATCAGGTAAGAAGTGGAGAATGGAATAATTAGATTCAATGTTGAAAACTTAGAGGATACAAGGAAACACACACGCGATGTACAACTGGAGTCCTTTCTACCCCCCTCTTCTACTAACCACTTACCTTCCCATCTAGAGTTTGTACATCCTCCCACTCCTTCACCTGTTCAAAATAACAAAAAAATAGAAAATTACAAAAAGACCAAAAAAATGAAAAATTAGAATATCTATAAAAAATATAAAATGAAAAAGATCTAAAGAAATTGGATCATGTCCGGAGGGATGCACTCGATGAGGAATTGGTTTTTAATCTTCCCTTAATAAAGGCCATAGATCACTTCCCTGATCTCAATGATTTGTTAGAAGTAAATTGATGCCTAAGAGGTCGAGCAATAAGAGGACAATGACTGAGAAACATCTAGTTTCTATGGACACCTCCTTGGTGATGGGGAAAAAAAATTAAAAGACAGTTGCCTAGGGTTGAATATGAAATCAAAGACACTTTTTTTACCCATGCCAAAATCGATGATGACTCATCGATAGATATCCTCCTGACCTTCATATTTAACAAGCTCAAACTCAGGCCAATCAAAAAGTCAAGAGATATCATTCAGCTGGATGATCAATCTATAAAAATGGTCGAGAGGAACCATTTTAGTCATCATTACTTTCCAAGGTACTCTACTCTAGGTAGTCTTCATGGTCAATGATAATGAGCACTGAGGAGAGTTTACCTAGTCTCCTATTATTTTTGGGAAGTCGTTCATAGCCTCATCTAAGACGACTATAGATTGAAAGACTTGAGAGATCGATTTTACAGCATTGAGATCACTCCCATTGCATCCATTCTTTGACACACTCTACTCTAAGGTAACCAATAAAATTCCTGACAGTCGTGGCCATCAAGAGGTAGATGAGTCCCATCTATCTGTTACATCTGAGATACTGGTTGTCGAGCTGACCATTGGATCAGAGACTCCCTACACATCATTGACTCGTGCTTCTTGCATCACTACTAATGCCAAGATAATTTAGTACACCAGTCCTACCTGAGATGTGTGTTGACCCTTCAGGAATTTTACAATCTTTATGGTGACTCGTCTGATGAGGAACCCATGGTCAGCACCGCACCACATCCCGACCTTCAAATCAGAAAACCAGGACTAAATCGACCCCACCCAAAAACATGCCTTCCTCTAATCAATTATACAGTGAGATGAAGTCGAGAATTGATTCCTCGAGGTGTTCTCTCGAACCCCTCAAGGTGCATCACTCTCCTCTCCCTCTTGATGATTCAGGTTCTACAAAACCGACTAAGAAAGTTTCCTTCAGCATGCGAGAGAAGGAAGTTTTGGAGGAATCCTCATCGGGTCCGGATGAGGTGGTTTATGTGAGTCAGCTCGGTTCGATCGTTCTTAAGCCATATATGAGAAAACAGCCATGTGTTGACCATTTTTGGACGATCCCTTCACCTCACTATTATTCATCAGAGGATTATTGCAACAATGACACATATGTATATTACCCACCTCCTCACTCCCGCAAGAAGGTTCGTCACAAACCTTCTTGATCCTTGTATATTCTCACCCCGCCTTGTATATATTTTCTTTCTTTTATTTCCCTCCCTACCCAGTTATTTGTATCACTCACCCCAACTCCATGTCACTTCATTTTATTGCTATACATAGGATGACTCGATCCTAAGTATAGGGGGTAGAGTGACTCGAGTCTCTTCACCATTCTATATATATTCTCTAGATCTCATTGGAGTCAGGGAAAGAACCCATGGTGGAGGAGGCATGGTTCTTGCGTCGAGAGTCAGAGGGGAATGGGGGAGAGGTGAGGAAAATGGCCACCACTGGAGAGAGTCTTTGAGAAGGAGGGGCTCATCGTGAGAGAGACTCCGTCGTAGGGGTTCCTTTCATCGCGAGCAGCGCTGCTACTTCAAATGCGGCTTGGAAGGCCACCTGGCACGATGGTGTGCAATGAGAAGGTCAGTTTGCTATCACTGTTGGGAGGAAGGCCACCTATGGAAAGATTGCATGGTTGGTCTGACGTGGTTGGGTGTTGGTGGTGGGACTATGAAGAAGGATGTGATTGATGTGGAACTTCATGAAGACTCAATCGACAAAGTCCTCGTCGCTGAAGGTATCGACAGTGACCTAGAAATGAATATGGAAATATCGAAGGCGGAATGTGCATAAGGGTAGACAGGGGATGATATTTATCTATCTGAGACTGCCTTGTGCGTTCGTGGCGTCGCAGCAGAGGAAGTTCATGGCTTCCTCGCTAATGGTGGGAACATTTTCCCCCAAGCGTGGTTTGGCTTAGATTATGGCTCATCCGTTTCTCCTCTTTCCCTCGTCTACCCAATTTTTGGTCTTATTCGGCTGACCAGAGCCTAAGTATAGAGGACAGATCAACTTCTATACTTTATGTTATTTCAGCTCTACTATGCTTAGCATGAGCTATGTATTTTCTTCGCCTCTTATGCTCTGAGGACATAGCACATGCTAAGTATGGGGGTGTGAATATATTACATATATACTTTACCCATTGCTCTTAATTTCACGTATTTTTGTATATGTTATGCAATAATGATGGGGTGGGTAAAATTTGAAGAAATGAATGAATCTTGGTAAAATACATGTATACTTATCTAGTATATTGTATAAGTTGTATAATAATACTTATAAACAATCTTGTAAGTAATACTTTTGTAAAATTTAGGAGGTATACCTGATTTTTGAAAAAAAAAATATAGGCTTCTTATAACTCTTGCATATCATCCTTGCATTCAAAAAAGAAAAAAAACCATCAAATGTCTTGCACTTCATTCATATAAATTGCGTGTCATCTGCATTCCATTTGCTTATTTAGCAAATGTAGTGTGAAAAGTTAGTGGGTTCTGAACCAAGTACGAATATATGTCGAGGATGGATTTGTTTGACCTTAATATACCTAATTTCAGAGTAACCTTATAGGAAATGGATTTAAGATTTTTCAAGTTGAGTGATTTAATTCTTTGAGTCCGCAAGTCTATGTTGACATGTCTTCTTGATTGGTCTTGATGAATCTATGATTATCATTCTTTATTCTTTTATTTTAGCTCTTCTTTTTAGTAAAAACACCTGTAAATATCTGTAAAAACAATAACTTAGCTTCTTGCATGTCATTGTTAATATCTTTTAATTAGCATGTATTTTTGTTTAAAATAAAAGAATAAAGAGAAAAGAAAAAGAATGATGTATTTAGAATAAATACAGAGGGACTCAAACCCTAAGAGAAGTTCAAACTTGATCAGATTGCAAAGAAAATAAGTAGAGAGAGATAGGCTTCACTGTGTACTGTATATATCACCTTTACTTATATATAATATTTACCTATTTATTTTTGAAAAAAATAAAATTATATTATTCTTTTACATCCTTGTACATAGTCCTAGAAATAATATAAAAAATAAAAATCGGAAAAAAAACAAAATAAAAATAAAAATAAATCATCACACTTTTGTATAAAACACAATACCTTCACTATTTATTTCACAACCTTAAATAATTTATAAAAATAAAATTAAAAATTATTTTATACTCTTAAGATTATGTTGTAAATAAATAAAAAAATAAAAATATTTTTTATAAAAATAACAAAATAAAAATACTTGTACATAATACATATGTATATTATACATGTATATAATACTATACATTGTATAAGCATTATTATATTTTCCATAAAAAGGATTAAAAATCATGGGAAAATAGTTTAATAAAAAATAAATATTTTTCATTTTATATATTTTTATTTAAATTCATTTACTATTTTTAATCCTATTTTCTTTAAATATTGTAAATCCTATTTTCTGTTTGGTCCAACTCAGACAGTTGACCCCAGTCAACAGTTTCTTCCAGACCAGGTCGGGTTGCATCCCTCTAGCCAGAGCATTTTCTTCGTGTTTTCATGCTCGACCAAAAACATCGAATGCCTTGATTCCTTCTACCAAATATAGCCCTGACTTCCATGATCCTCGCGTATCCCTAGGCACAGTCGGGTCTGCCTAGAGTTCCGCGATACACTCTGATCGTCTTGGACCCTCACGCAGCCTATAAATAATCTCCTCCCTTGCCTTCAGTGCCTCATCTCGTCCCTCGCGCCACCACAGACCCTGAGCCACCTTCCTCGTAGTGAATGTCGTTGGTGGAGTTGCTTAGGATTCGTTGGAGGTGCCTGGAGGCTCGAAGCTCACTTCGTGGCCGGAGAACCACCGCGAGCAACCCTAGCCATCTGCAGCTCGGTTGAGGCCAAGACCTTGACGTCCACCTTCACCTAAAGATTAGGAACTCATCTGAACCTTCAGGTATTTATCTTTCTTTACGCAGTTCCATGTTCGATCGCATCTTTCCATTTCGCACCACCGTCGTCACCTCTGCTCCGACCACCCGATCGGAGCCCCATTACGCATCCCCATCCATATAGATTGATACCTCGACTCACCCTGCACCCTCCTACACAACTTGATCACCCTCATCCTCGCCTATAATAGCAAGATTGAGGTTTGGACCTCCATCTCCCACCTTCGTCGGAGGTTGATCACCATCCATTCGGCTTCCCTTTATTCCCAATAGCAAACCATGACCAAAGCATAGACTCGAGTCCCCTCTACCCCTTGCAGGAATCCAAGCATGCCAAGAGCCCATTTTGGAACAACAGTTGCTTAAGCGGAGCAGCTCCAAGTGTCCTGTCACCGCCACGTTCATATGATTGTCGTTGCCTTCATCGGAGCCCACCAAGGGACGCACATCCCTTCCACGAACCTATTGGACCTCTCCGACCCTTCATCAGGTCATCGGATCACCCCTAATACCATATTGAAGTACGTCGGAGTAGTGTTCTTGCAGATCCCCTTTCAGCCATTGGATCTTCCAACCTCTACCAGATCTAATCCGAGCCACCCGACATTCGCAGCTTTTGGGTTGTAATATCATATCATCTGACGCATCTGCCCTGCACGTCTTTAACATTCCCTACATCCATCAGATCTGCCATGTAGCGATCAAAACCGTAAGTCAGCGCCACGTGCCCCCCTTAGGTATATTTCATATGTTATCCTGCATGTTTCTCTATTTATCTTTAATCCTTCAAATAAAAAATGTAGACAATAACTTTTACAATTTAGACATCACATTTTTAGATATTTGCACTTTAGTCCCTTTGTGTCTGAAGGATGTGTGTTCTCATGTGTATTTTCAGATATTTGCACTTTCTACCTTGGACTTCTCCGTTGTTATTGAATCGATGTTAAGTATCTAGAAATTACATTTATACCAATGTGCAATAAATATTGAGCAAGTGCGTGAACTTAGTGGGATATTTGCATAATAGACCCCAGACTTTTACTGTGTGTTATTCAATTGGTTCAGGAACTTAAAATATTTATGATTAGATCCCTGTGAACTGTGATTAATTGCATACTTTTCATTGGACTTCATAATTATTAAATTAATTCGAAAAATTACCTAAAAGTTACCATTAGCTCCTACTAGTTTGTAGTTTTTATTATGACTTTCTTGGATTGATTTGATTGCATTTTCTATTTTTGAAAATTAAAAAACCCTTCAAAAAATCTTTATTTGCATTATAAAAATATAAAAAATTGAAAAATGCTACAAAAATTATATAAAGATTCTTGTGTGTGCCTTCTTACATGCATTACCTTCAGTTTTAAATTTTTTTGAAAATTCATTATAATGACCATAAAAATCACAAAACAACAAAAAATTATAAAAATAATAAAAAATCAAAGAAAAATAAAATATGTGATTCCAATTTTTGTTTGCCGCTTCATACTTCTAATTTATCATAAAATTTTTAATCAGGACTTTGGACACTTTAAATTTTGTTAATTTGCAACTTGGTCCTGACTGTGCACTATTTTTAGTTTTGAACCTTCTTCGATTTTTAAAAAATCCCAAAACCATTTTAAAAACTCAGGAAAATTACCAAAAACACTTTAAAACCCAGAAAATATAAAAATACTTTTATTTTTCTTTTTTGAGAATTTTTAGTCTATTCAAAAATTCTGAAAAGAGTCTTTTGTGTGTTGATTGTAAATAAGTGCTTGTTTGCTTTCATTCAAAAATTAAAATTTGAAAAATTTAAAACCACTAAAAATAGTTTTTTTTCAAATTTTGACTACTTAGCTCTTTAATCATGCTCCTTGTATTCAACCCTGGTGGTTATACCAGGTAAATGAAAATAGCAAACCGCTTACATTACATGCTTTGATTGTTTGTTCTGTATAGTGGTTGATTTTTTTTGTGACCAATTCGAATGATTAGGGATAGTGACTCCATATTTTTCCATCTTAGTCTATCTTGAATTTTGTGTCATCAGAATGGTACTGTTGAGGGGGAGCAAGAATTAGTAGTCTTATTTCATTTTTTCTCATTTTTCTTATCTATTTGTCATAATTGTTTCTGACATCTTTTCTGATTCACTTTTCGTGCAAGGAACCGCTCGAGGGATGCTTGTTTTTTCTGTTGGAGGAACCCACATCCGAGGAGGAGAAGAGGAGAAAGAGGATTTAGTTATATTAGATAGATAATTATTCTTGCAAAAACATTTTATTATAATAATTAGACCTTGGGACACTCTCTGGACACTTAAACTTTGGGGTTTGTTTGTACTGGTGTACTAGGGGGACCTTACCATGGTTTTTGCAAGGTTTTATTTTATCATTTTTCTTTCTATTTGATTCACGAAGTTTTAATCCTTAAATTTAGGATGTCTGCTTGATTGTGACTTAATTAGCTAAGGCCCCATACCTAATTGCTTATTTGTGCCTATAGATCGTAATTGGACTTAGCTTAAAAATGAAAAAGTTAGCTTGATTGGATACTAGACCACGTACCGAGAGGAGTCACATATAACGCTAGCAGGTCCCGTTGTGGCTGGCACTGAGTGATTCCCAAGATCGGACTCTATATTTGATTAGCTAGCTATCGTTCTTCACGTAATAGAAGTTGCTCGTCTAAGATCGATTTCCTCGTGCATCATATAGATAGTTTATTTCCTGATTTTACTTTTATGCGTGGATTACTCTGCATGTAGAGTGCTGGAGTCAGGCACGTATTTCTATCTTTGCATGCATCATTATGTTTGATTGCACATCGGCTTTTCCGACTTCCTCCCCCTATTTTATTGAACTCAAAATAACCAAGGAAATTGGAAAATTCGTTAGGCATTGTATTATGCAAAAAATATAAAAAAGTGAAAACCAAATAAAATTGGGATTGCTAATGCAAAATTGACCCTAAAACCAACTTCACTTAAAATTTTTGTTTTGGGGAGAGTCACCCCCTCATTGGTTAATTTATCTGCAGTAAGAGAGTGTCCCGCACATTAGGTAGAGCCATACCCAAACTCTCTTTAGACTACTGGTCTTCACTTTGGTTGTTCTCTAGTGAGTACTTCACCGAGTAGCCGATAATCGGTCCAAGACTTCCTTAGCATAGTGGATAGATCGGGTAGCCAGTAAACAGTCTGTAATCCATACTGGCTGGGAAAAATTAGCTGTAAGATTAGACCAGTCTCCTAGGAGCATTGGTTCTTACCAGCTCACTTAATCGCTCTAATATATTGATTGATCACCTAAATAAAAATTGACAAGATTAACGACCGAACTTTCATGGTCATCAGTTCCTGTCAAGTAGGTGAATTTGAGGTTTTACTTCTCATCTTGTTTGCATTCCATATCCAATATTCATAAGTCCCCACATCACGATGATGGGAAAGAGGTCCCTTAGGCTACCTCTGGTTGCATCGCTTTCGAGCACTCCTCTCCATTCATCTAGGGCAGCTTCAGAGAGCTCAGACCAGCTCTCTGAACCTGAGTTCGGTACCACCATGTTCCCCCTTGACCACCCTTATACCATTCCTAAGGTGCCAGAGTAGATGCCATCATAGTTATTTGTTCACTTGACGGCACCTGAGTTGGGGTATTTTGACTTTGCAGAGACCCAAGAGATGGCCAGCATCGAGAACCGCACAGATGAGCTACCGCAAACATCTTCCTATGTTTTGGACTAGACCTCCATCAACAACATGTTGTTAGCTTCAATGGAGAGACAGATCAGGGACCAGGGAGTTTTCATGGCCGAGGTGAGATGAGAGCTGATGCAGATGCGAGCAGGCAGAGCAGAGCCGTAGAGACCAACTAGTGGAGAGATACGATGCTAGGAGGGCGAAGACGGACGACCTGAGGAACCGCAAGATCCAGCCAGGCCACCACGCCTGATGAGGCAATTGCACAACCATGGTGCAACTCTCACCCTTAAAGGTTCCAAGTACCATAGATCTTGGGAAACTTCGAGCTTCGCCCCTAGACCACCCAGCTTCTGCCCAAGTTTAATGGTCTAGTCACTGAGGATTCGCACCTCCACCTGCAGGAATTCGAGATGATTTTCAGCACTATCCATGATAGATTTGTGGATGAGGACACGATCAAGATGATCGCCTTCCCCTTTTTCCTAATTGACAGAGTAGCCTACTGGCTGAAACATTTAGGGAAGTATGTCACCACTTGGGAGCAACTCCAGACCGAGTACTTGAACAAATACTATCCACTTGGACGGACCAACACAACACGAGCGATGATCAACAATTTCACTATGAACCCAAACAAGCAAGTTCACGAGGCTTGGGATCGATTTAGAGAGCTCATTGACTGGTGTCCACATCAAGAGATATCTAATCCCAACCTTGTTCAGAGAATCTTTTGCGGGTTGACATCAGAGATACAGAGGCTAGTGAACACCTCGTGTGGTGGGTCATATTTTGCTAAGGACGAGGACTAAGTCTAGGTCGTCTATGAGGAGATGGTAGAGAACTACACGGTGATGTCTGATGAATCTGTGATCCATCACTCCAAAAATCAAAAATAGATCCTTGTTCCCAAGAAAATAGAGGCATATTTCCTCTTATACTGCATAAATAGCATTCATGCATATATTCATAACTCATGCAGTTTAGCAACTCATTTGCATTTAAATAAGAAGCCAAAAATCCCCTGTAAAATACCCATGCACCAAAATAACCTCTTCTCTATAATATGTACTCCTTAGTTAATAATATAGGGAAAAAGGCCAAAACTCCCCTTTGTAAAATAGCTAATAAAGCCTGAGAACCCCTGTACATTAGAATGCAAAATAAAGACCTCATACAAACTCCGATTTAGGTCTACTTACTCTTAGAATACTACACATTAAAAGACCTTTAAAATGAGACTAATTTCATTGAATTTGGAGCTTGTATGAGAAAGATGGGTTTGTGGGCCACTTTGTATACTATCTATGTATATCTATGTATCCTTGTATTTATGTATCATATTTGACCTCATCTCCATCTTTGGTCAACATGAAACTTGTAGAGCTCATCGAGATCTACAACTTTCATGTTTTGAGTTTTTCCAAATTCGGTCCCCTCTTATCTCTACAAATATATTTTTCTCCAACCACTCATAGCAGGCCACGTGGCGCCCTCTGGTTGCGCCACGCGGCCCGGTTTCCCTCGCCTCACCCGCCTGCGTCCTCAACCGTTGGATCTCTCTTCAGATCCAACGGCCCAACCTTTTCCATGCACGCCCCTTACCTGGACCATCCGATCCTCTCCTGCATTAATCTACGCCGCTCGTTCGCGCCTTCACCAGAGCCCTCCACGTGGCAGCATCTACGCCGCTTGATCAGACCCCTGATCTCTCAATCGCAGCCGCCCTTCTTCCAGCGAATAGCGGCCCTCTGATCAACATCCTCTCCTCATCCAGGCCGTTTGCTTGCACTTCGCCCACAACACGCCACGTGGCTACACCACAGCCCTTCATCTCCGCGCCCCAGATCTAATCCTACCCGACCAGCTTCCCTCGATCGCCACCGTTGGATCACAAGATCCAACGGTGGAGACCTCGTCTCCTACCTCCGGGCGCCCCTCTCTCCCACGTCCCTTGCCTTGCGGGAGGGGCGCCCCCTTTCTATTTTCGGCTACACGTCAGCCTCCCTCTTCCACCGCTGACACCCCCACGACGTCACCCACTCGTCCCTCTCCCTCGCCGTATACCTCACGCTCCACCACTCCCACCAGAGTCGCCCCACGTCGACCACCAACCTCGCCTCTTCACCAGCCAACCCATCACCTTCACCTTATAAATACGTCGCCACCGGCAACTTTCACCCCCATCCACCACTCCAGTGAGGTTCCTCGAGCTCCAAGTGATCCATTGGTGACAGCAATTGGGTGTGTTGTCAAGCGAAGACAAGGATTCGACTCCGGCGAGATCCACGGCAAGTTCCGCCGTGTCGCAGCCTCCACCGCGAAGCTGCACGAGCTCGGGACCCTACCGATCCCTCAAGCGAAGACCTGGAGCTCAAATCTAAGCTCCATTCCCCAGGTAACCCCCTCCATTCGTCCTCCGATCTTCCTCTTGATTTTCTTGCTTTTCTCCGATTTTATTCGACTCCACCGGCCACCTTCTCCCCTCCAATCCACCTCGACGAGCTTCGCGTCGAAGCTCCCGTCCTCGCTGTCCCATATGCACACTCCGACGACGCTTTACGCACTACTCCGACCAACAGCTCCGCCATTTGGCCGGAGCCCATCTCCAGCGCACCTCCTTCACACCGTAGGCCTCGCCGACCATCTATATCTCTCCACGAGCACTTGCACGCCTCAACTATCTATTCTAACCCCTTGCAGGTCCACATTTCTTCATTGGCCGGAGCCTCACCGGAGCTCCCTTCGAGCTTCGTCGCCATCGAGCGTCAGCACATCTCCAAAGATCCTGAGGCCACCGGAGGCTTCGCCGTACGCTCCCGCATCTTCCGAGCTACTCGAGAACCTACGAAGAACTTCATCGACGCCTAGAGACCGAGGCGGAGCAGAGTCAGCCCCGCCGGAGCCCCGCCTTCTCCTCCGCAGGAGGCGGAGGGCCGTCGAGGAAGAAGCAGCAGCTGCCGTTCGATCAACCGATCGAACGGCCCTCACTTCGCCACGTGTTCCCTCACCGCGCCCGTCCTCAACCGTTGATCGCGCCTCAGATCTGACGGGCCCTCCAATTGCCACACGTCTTCGTCGCCAACCCTTGGATCGACCTTGATCCAAG
This sequence comes from Ottelia alismoides, assembly GCA_037367405.1. Lineage (NCBI taxonomy): Eukaryota > Viridiplantae > Streptophyta > Magnoliopsida > Alismatales > Hydrocharitaceae > Ottelia > Ottelia alismoides. The sequence continues at coordinate 251,575 of JAZKJV010001938.1, read as the reverse complement.
GGCCCGCAGCACGCCACGTCGACGAGTCCGAGCCTCGGCCTCCAAGCCTAGGCTCGGGCGACCCGAGGCTACACCGAGCCGCAGTCCGAATCTCCTGGGAGCCCGAGTCTCGCTCCGAGCCTAGGCCGCACACGTGAGGAGCACGTGCGGCCTGGGTAAATTGCACAGAAGCCCCTGAAGCTTTCCAAAATTACAAAGAGGTCCCTGTGAAGCAGACCCCACGTGAGGAGCACGTGCCCTGTGGAGAATTTGCATAAGAGTCCACCATATTATCGGTAATTGCATTTTAGTCCCTGTCAGCATATTTGTTTATTGAATTTTTAATTTCGAGTATTGCATTTACACCCCTGTGTTTGCACGCATCCCTAGAGTGCATTTGTCATCATTTTGAAATTCTAAAAATTGCATTTTGTTGGAAATTTTGTCCTCTGTCTATTGGTACACGTGTCTTATTTTTGTAAGTTCATTTGAATTATTAATGAATTAATTGGTGAATGGTTGACATATTTTGCCCGTGACACCTTTTGATTTATAGTTAATTCTTTGTGCTTCCAAAATTCATCAAAAATTCACAGTAGCTTAAGGACATCATTTTTAACATACCATAAAAATTCCATAGCATTTTCACGCATATCGAGGCCTAAATAAATTGTTAAGGGATTTTCTTAGATTAATTTTAATTAATTCATTTCATAGTGAAATTAAGTTCTGTTAATTTTCCTAGGTCCCTTCTCATTAGAGCCACCTAGGATAATTTTAGTTCTTGAAAAAACTGTGGTTTGATATTTATTAAAAATTAAATACTGAAAATCACCATGTTTGTTCATTTAATTCACAGTAAATATATTTAGTGTCGAAAAATTCCAAAAAAAAATTAGTGTAGGTCATTTTCATTATCATTAATCATCTGGCCAATTTTCATAATTTTTGGACTTCATTTGATACCATAATTAAATTGAACATCAAATTGTCCTGCATTGTCTACATAAGTCTGCATAAAAAAATTAAAGAAAAAATTACTCCTTGAAAATCACACACTTGGATCCTTGCTTAAATTCACCTAAGGAGATAGATGCCTCCCTGAGATCGACATTGGACTTCCACCAAGTAAAAAAATTATTGCCGCTTAAAATTAACTTCATATTAATCCATAAGTGGTTTTTGATTAACCCCTCGTACAGGTTCAGGCCCTTAAATGGCACCAAGGACCCCAATTCCCGCACAGGTTCAGGCCAACCCAAACAGCATCCACCAGGGCCAGAACCGACCTAGAGATCAGGTATATTATTCAGATAATTACTTATCTAAACATGAGATCCTTTCGTACGATAATGTCAATCATATGTCCCTCAGGAGCGGAAGGACCGTGACCATACCTGATCGAGCAAGGGCGCAGAAGGAAGGAGCCTCCGAGAATCTACCTGAGGAGAATTCGGAGGAAGAAGAGGAGGAGCATCACCACCACCACCGCCAGCGGAAGAAAAGGACATCTGAGTCCTCGAAGCAGCATTCTCGCATCCACCTAGAGTCAGCCGACACCGATGAGCCCGCACCTCCATCTGAGGAGGATCGTCCAGAAGAAGCGGAAGAAGCGCCACCGGTCTCGCCTCAGCATTTTCTTTTTGGTCAGAGTCCAAGTCAGAGTTTGTATCAGAGTCAGAGTCAGAGTCGTGTCCAGAACTCAGTTCCAGCAGTTAATGAGAATATTTCAGTTCCCGAACCTGAGTTGGAGTCAATAATCCCTTTCCCCCGAGCTCTCAAGGGTGGAAAGAAGAAAATCAAAAAAATCCAAAAAGATGACCCTGAGATGGCTGAATTTTGCAATAAACACATCAAGGTCACAATCCCTTTTGACAAGTTCGTGGAAATGACCCCTGCATTCCAAAAATACCTTAAGGTGAGATGCACACCTACTAGGGTTAACAGGAAGGCCAAAAGCCGTGTTGAGAAACACGTTTTATTAGTAGCCATGACTTGTGCAATAAAGAACTCGTTTCCTCGGAAACGAAGAGACATGGGTGCACACTATGTAGTGAGTCATGTTGATGACATCGCGTTTGCACGCACTCTCCTGGACAATGGTTCCTCGATCAACTTAATGCCCACAGCCCTCTATGAGCGGCTTAATCTCGGACCTCTTAGGAAATCTAGAGCTATTCTACAGTTCGCTGACAAATCCACTAAGAGGTCCCAAGGAGAGTTAAGGAACATTGTGATCAAAGTCGAGGGACAAGAATACATGGTGGACTTCACTGTTCTGGATATGGAAACCCCTCGTAATTGGAGAGATTCCCAGATCATTTTAGGTAGGCCCTTCCTCAGAATAGCGGGGGCCATATTTTATTATAAGAATGGGAAGATTCAGTTCCAAGATCCCGGCGGAGATGAGGAACTTGAGATGAAGCAGACGAGATGGCAGAGACCGGACTCCGAATCCAGCACCGAGTACTCTTCTACCGGAACAGACTGTGAGCATGTAGACGTAGTTGGGCCATGGAGACAGAACCCAGCCAGCATCGAGGTGTACATCTCCTTTGAAGATGATCCAGTGCATGAGTCAGTCTGCGAGATCCTCAGGAACGAGTACAGCTCTGAACCTACATCGCCCTACATCGTCGATGACGTAGAGGCCCAGTTGGGCCTGTCAGTCCTTACATCCTTAGGACAATCGGAAGATGAGGATGACGAGTCGGACGAGGCGTTTGCCGATTGTATGGAAACTTTTGACGATCCGACCCCAGAGCCGCGCTTGGTGGCAGCTATTACAGAACATGATCCAGCCACTTCCAACACCGAACCAGATCAGATTGAGCCAGACTTCTTAGACGATCACACTATTCCTGAGCTCAAACCTCTTCCCACAACCCTGAAATATGCCTTCCTTGCGGGCCAAGACAAGAAATTTCCGGTCATTATCAGTTCGCAATTGACCGAGGAGCAGGAATCTCGCTTGCTAGAGATCCTGGAGAAGAACCGCAAGGCAATAGGCTGGAGCATTTCCGATCTCCACGGGATAAATCCCCCTCTGTGTTCGCACCATATTTACTTGGAGAACGAAGCCAAACCCTCTCGTGAATTCCAACGCCGATTGAATCCAAATTTGCAAGAGGTTGTGAAAAAAGAGATAGAAAAATGGTGCGACGCGGGTTTCATTTACCCAATCTCCGACTCTAAGTGGGTGGCCCCAATCCATGTTGTCCCGAAAAAGTCGGGAATTCAGACGACCACCAACGAGGACGGAGAGGAGATCGTGACGAGAGTACCCACGTCGTGGCGCGTCTGTGTGGATTACAGACGCTTGAATGCCGCGACGAAGAAGGATCATTTCCCCCTACCGTTCATTGATCAGATCCTAGAAAGATTAGCGGGGAAAGAATTCTTCTGCTTCCTTGATGGGTTCTCGGGCTACAATCAAGTAGCCATCGCTCCGGAGGACCAGGAAAAGACCACGTTTACATGCCCCTTTGGTACCTATGCTTTCAGGCGCATGCCTTTTGGGCTATGCAATGCTCCAGGTACTTTTCAAAGGTGCATGATTGCTGTATTCACCGAAATAGTCGGCGAATTCCTGGAAGTCTTCATGGATGACTTCTCGGTCCACGGCGATTCTTTTGATTCCTGTCTTAGGAATCTGGATCGAGTCCTCAAAAGATGTTGTGAGGTCAATCTGGTGCTCTCTTGGGAGAAAAGTCACTTCATGGTGACGGAGGGCATAGTGTTGGGGCATGTCATCTCCAAGAGAGGAATGGAGGTTGACCCTGCCAAGGTGGACGTGATCAGACGACTCCAGCCACCAACCAACGTAAGGCAGTTGCGGTCGTTCCTCGGGCATGTCGGATTTTATCGAAGATTTATCAAGGATTTTTCTAAGATTGCCCGACCGCTAACTGAGCTTTTAGGCAAAGACACGGAGTTTATTGTAGATCACAAATGTCTTGAGGCCTTTAAGCTGTTACAAGGAATGATCATGGACGCACCCATCTTACAAGCCCCAGATTGGTCTCTACCTTTTGAGATCATGACGGACGCCTCAGATTATGCTGTTGGGGCTGTATTGGGACAAAGAAGAGATGGCGTCCCGTTCGCAATTCACTACGCAAGCAAAGTGCTTGATTCTGCTCAGCGTAACTATACAGTTACAGAAAAGGAAATGCTTGCGGTAGTGTTTGCCTTGGACAAGTTCAGATCTCACTTAATCGGATCCAAGGTAACCGTGTTCACAGACCACACGGCACTACGATATTTGATGGAGAAGAAGGACGCGAAGGCACGTCTTCTTCGTTGGATTTTACTTATCCAGGAATTTGATTTGGACATCCGTGATAAACCTGGAAAGAAGAACGTAGTGGCCGATCATCTTTCTCGTCTCGAAGATCTTAATACTTCCGAGGTTTCCCCGATTCGAGACTCCTTCCCTGATGAGTCGATTTTTGTTATCGACTCACTCCCATGGTACGCCAATATCGTGAACTATCTTGTCTCCAAGAAAGTTCCCGAGGATTGGCCTAAGAGCCAAATCGACCGATTAAAGTCGGATGCTAGACACTACCATTGGGAGGATCCGATCCTTTTCTTTGAAGGACCGGATTGTATCTGGAGACGTTGTATTCCTCAGGAGGAATACCAGAGTGTCCTTTCTTTATGCCATAGCTTAGAGGCAGGAGGACACCCCCTTGGGAAGAGGACCGCATGGAAGGTACTTCAGTGTGGCTTTTACTGGCCGACTCTGTTTCGCGATGCCACCACCTTCGCGAAGTCGTGCCCAGTGTGCCAGAGAATGGGAGGAACCGTTGGTTCCAAGGATGAGATGCCAATGCAGCCGGTCATCTTTTGTGATGTCTTTGACGCCTGGGGCATCGATTTCATGGGCCCATTCCCTGTCAGCCACAGGTTCGAATACATCCTTCTTGCGGTAGACTATCTATCCAGATGGGTGGAGTCTATCCCGACCCGAGCCGCAGACAGCAGGACTGTTTGTAAATTCATCAGAGAGAACATAATCTCTAGGTTCGAGATCCCCAAAATGATGATATCAGATGGGGGTAGCCATTTTGTGAATCGGGAGGTAAAGAAACTCCTGAAGGACTACGGCATCGAACACCGTGTCGCGAGTCCTTACCACCCACAAACCAATGGTATGGCTGAGGTGTCAAATAGGGAGGTGAAAACCATATTGCAAAAGCTTGTCCGCCCTGACAGGAAGGACTGGTCTCAGATCTTAGATCAAGTCCTCTGGGCGTATAGGACGGCTTACAAGACACCGTTAGGCACCTCCCCATTCCGAATGGTATTCGGAAAGCCGTGCCATTTGCCTGCAGAGTTAGTGCACAAATCAGAATGGGCAATAAAGAAGGTCAACTGGAACACACACCTGGGTCAGAAACAGAGAGACATGAATCTGAATGAGCTTGTGGAAGTCAGAAACCGAGCATACGACAACAGTTTGGTGTACAAGGACAAGGTAAAGCATTGGCATGATAGATATATCAGACGAAAGACCTTTGTTCCTGGACAGAAAGTATGGTTGTTCAATGCTAGGCTGAAGATTTTCCAAGGCAAGTTAAAGTATAAGTGGACGGGACCGTTTGTCGTCCGTACGGTGCATGATAGTGGATGTGTCGAGATCTCGGATCTCGCAGATGACTGATATCGCTCCCGCACCCTTAGTTAATTCGAGAAAATTAATGTCCAAATTAATTAGATGTCGTTCGTTGCAGTCGGATACGAGAGGTTAATCAAAAACCACTTTAATTAGATTCGAGTTAATTTCAAGCGGCAATTTTTTTTTTACTTGGTGAAGTCCAAGGTCGATCTCAAGGAGGCAACTGTCTCCTTAGGTCAAATTTCAGCAAAATCCAAGTGTGAGATTTTCGGGGAATATATTTTTTTTGGTCTTTTTAATTTCTATGCAGACATATGCAGACAAATCTTAGCCAATTTAACGTTAAATTTAATTGATGTATCAAATGAAGTCCAAAAATAATGAAAATTGGCCAGATAGTTATTTATGATGAAAATGACCTACACTAATTTTTTTTGGAATTTTTCGACTCAAAATGAATTTACTGTGAATTAAAGAAACAGAAAGAGTGATTTTCAGAATTTAATTTTTAATAAATATCAAATCACAATTTTTTCAAGAACTAAAATTACCCTAGGTGGCTCTAATGAGAAGGGACCTAGGGAAATTGACAGAACTTAATTTTACTGTGAAATGAATTTACTAAAATTAATTTAAGAAAATCACTAAACAATTTATTTAGGCCTCGATATGCGTGAAAATGCTATGAAATTTTTATGGTGTGTTAAAAATGGTGTCCTTAAGTTACTGTGAATTTTTGATAATTTTTGAAGGCACAGATAATTAATTAAAAATCAAAAGGCATCACTGGGCAAAATATGTCAACAATGAACCAATTAATTCATTAATAATTCAAATAAGCCTACAAAAATCATACACGGGTACTGATAGGCAGAGGAAAAAATTTCCAACAACATGCAATTTTTAGAATCTCAAAATGATGAACAATGTACTCTATGGACACGTGCAAACACAAGGGTGAAAATGCAATACTGGAAATTGAAACTTCAAAAATTAAACATGCTGACAGGGACTAAAATGCAATTACCGATAACATGCAGGACTCGTATGCAATTTCTCCACGGAACACGTGCTCCTCACGTGGGGTCTGCTTCACAGGGATTTTTTTGTAATTTCCATAAGCTTCAGGGGCGTCTGTGCAAATTACCCAGGTCGCACGTGTTCCTCACGTGGCCGACCTAGGTTCGGAGGGCGTCGGAGGCTCGGAGCGAGGCTCGGGTCTTCTGGAGGTTCGGTCTAGCCTCGGTGCAGCTTCGGGTCACCCGAGCCTAGGCTTAGGAGGCCGAGGCTCGGATGCGTTGACGTGGCGGCCTGGAGGCCCTCGGATCAAGATGATCCAAGGGATGTCGATGAAGGCGCGTGGCGGGACGAGGGCCGTTCGATCTGAGGCGCGATTATCGGTCGAGGAAGGTCGCGGTGATGGAATACGTGGCAGAACGAGGGCCGTTCGATCGGATGATCGTACGGCTGCTGCTGCGTCGTCTCGAATGGTCCTCCGCCGCCTGCGGAGGAGAAGGCTGTGCTCCGGTGGGACTGGGCTTGCTCCGCCTCGGTCGCCAGGCGTCGATGAAGGACGTCTCGAGCTCCCAAGTAGCTCGGAAGAAGCGGGAGTGCACGGCGAAGCCTCCGGTGGCCTCAAGATCCTTGGAGATGTGCTGGAGCTCGGCGTCGGTGAAGCTCGAAGGGAGCTCCGGCGAGGCTCCGGCCAATGAAGAATTTAGGACCTGCAAAGGGTTAGACGTATAGCCGAGGCGTGCAGGTGCTCGTGGAGGGGAGTGGAGTGATCGGCGAGGCCTGAAACGGCGTGAGGTGGTCCGGCGAACGAGCTCCGGCCAAATGGCGGAGCTGCTCGTCGGAGGAACGCGGTATGCGTCGTCGGAGTGTGCGGAGGGTGCTGCGATGATCTGAGCTTCGACGCAAAGCTCGTCGAGGTACTTAGAGGGCGTGAGGATGGTCAATGACGGCGAATAAAAGCTGAGAAAAAAAACAAGAAAAAGAAGAAGAAGATCGGAGAACGATGGAGGGAGTTACCTGGGAATTGGAGCTCAGCTGGGAGTTCCAGGGTCGTCGCTCGAGGGATCGGTAGGGTCCCGAGCTTAGGCAGCGGCTCGAGGGAGGCTGCAGCACGGCGGTGGCGGCCGTGGATCTCGCCGGAGTTGGAAACCTGTCTTCGCTCGACAACTCAACAAATTGCTGTCACCAATAGGTAGCTTGGAGCTCAAGGAATCTCTCTGGAGTGGCGGATGGCGATGACTGTCGCCGGTGGTGGCGTATTTATAAGGTGGAGTTGATGGGTTAGCTGGTGGATTGGCGAAGTTGGTGGTCGTCGTGGGGCGAGTACGGTGGAGGTGGTGGCGATTGAGGGAGCTGACGAGGGAGAGGGTTGAGTGGGGAACGTCGTGGGGAGGTCAGCGGCCGGAGGAGATGGCTGACGTGCGCCCAGAAAAGGAAAGGGGGCGCGTGTTCCGCAAGGTCGAGATCGTGGGAGAGAGAGCGATCGGAGGTAGGAGACGAAGTCTCCACCGTTGGATCTTGTGATCCAACGGTGGTGATCGAAGCGGGGAGCGACGGTGTAGATCTGATCAGGGAAATGCGATCGATGGGATCGGGTGCTGCCACGTGGCGTCATGTGGTCGCGGTGCTAACGGAGGGTAAAGATGGAGAGTGGGAGAGATCTGACGGCTGAGAGAATGAGCGCACGTGGTCAAGGCCTGGACCGTTGGATCAAAAGCGAGATCCAACGGCGGAGGGCGCGGGCGGATGAGGCGATGGGCAGCGGGCCGCGTGGCGCAACCAGAGGGCGCCACGTGGCCTGCTGTGAATGGCTGGAGAAAGAAACACGTGTAGAGAGAAGAGGAAGCCGAATTTGGAAAAACTCAAAACATGAAAGTTGTAGATCTTAATGAGATCTACAAGTTTCATGTTGACCAAAGACGGAGATAAGGTCAAATATGATACATAAATACAAGGATACATAAATGTACATATGTAGTATACAAAATGATCCAAAAACCCAAGTTTCTCATACAAGCTCCAATTTCAATGAAATCAGTCTCATTTTGAAGGTCTTTTAATGTGTAGTATTCTAAAAGTGAGTAGACCTAATTCGGGGTTTGTATGAGGGCTTTATTTGTGTTTTAATGTACAAGGATTCTTAGGCTATTTGGGCTATTTTACAAGGGTGATTTTTAGCAATCTTCCCTATATTATTAAGGAATATATACATATATTATAGAGAAGAAGTTATTTTGATGAAGAGGTATTTTACAGGGGATTTTTGGCTTCTTATTTAAATGCAGATGAGCTGCTAAAATGCATGAATTATGGATGCATGCATGAGTGTTATTTATGCAAGATAAAAGGAAATATGCCTCTATTTTCTCGGGAACAAGGCTCTATTTTTGACTTTTGGAGTGATGAATAACAGATTCATCAATGACGCACCGACATTCTTAGTAAATGGGCAGCTGTTGAAGCACTTCGTCGAATCCAATGAACAGTTAGTCCATGTGGAGGAGATTGTATTCATGCGCGAGACAGATACAGCAGATACACCTCAAGCCGCGTATGAAACCTTGCAGCAATAAACTCCAGCCATCAGCAACATCTTCGAAAGATTCAGACCGACTCATATGTATATATCATTCTTCCTGTATATCCTATCCTTTACCCCCACGATTCTAGTAACACATCCCATCCCCACATCATCGAGCCATTATCTTGGACTATACTTAGGATGACCAGATCCTAAGTATAGGGGGGAGGGGTCACCCGAGTCGATTCACTGTACATCCTCCAGATCACATTGGTCCTCATACTCATTTCCTACCGATACTTAGGCTGACCTGAGCCTAAGTATAGGGGGGACCGATGCCCGCATTAATACTCATCCATTTCCCATCTTTTCCTCGTCCGCCCCATTTCTGATCTTCTTCTATACTTAGGCTGCCAGAGCCTAAGTATAGGGGGGTGAGACGACTTCTATACTTTTTGGCTCTCCCACGCTTAGCACGAGCTTTTTCCTCGCTCTTCGTGCTTTGAGGACATAGCACACGCTAAGTATAGGGGGGCGTGTATATATTACATATATACTTTACCCATAGCTCGTACTTTCACGTATTTTTGTATATATCTTACAATAATTACAGGTGGGTAAAAATCGAAAAAAAAATAAAATAATAATAATAATAAATAAATAATATATATATATGATAATTAAAAGAGGCTTCTTATTTACTCATGCATATTATATCTGCATCCAAGAAAAAGAAAAAGAGTCTTGCATTTTCATAGCATGACATCTCATCTCATCTGCATACTTTGCATATACAAAGTGAAAAGCTAGTGGGTTCCGGACCAAGTTATGAGCAGATATTGAGGATGGAAATGATTTGACCTTAATCCACCTAATTTCAGAGGAATCTTATAGGAACTGGAGTTAAGATTTTTCAGGTCAGGTGACTTAATTCTTTAAGTCTGCAAGTCTATGTTCATATGTCATCTTGACAAGCCTGAGTAGAGCACTTAACAACACACACATGACTCTTAGAGACAATGGCTTGACGTGCACCAGCACTTTACACATGGCTCTCTACGGATGAGGTGATAAGGAGGCAGTTTCCTTTAGCTTGGGGTAGCATATGAGGGTAGTACTTCTAGGCGGAACCTCTCTTCTTCTTCTAGTGAAGGAAGTGCGTCTCAACTTGGCCTAGTGGTGATGAAGGCTAAGGACAGAAGCAGTGGGTTGCAATAAAGCTTCAAAAGAGGGATAGTCTACTGGCTCAAGAGGAAATTTCTTGTATATATGCTGCACCATGTAGATATGTTGTACAGAGGCATGTTGTTGAAAAAAAATGCCAAAAAAAACTCCAAAAAAAAGTGGTGGGTCGGATTGAAAATTTAATAACCCCACCGGAGTGTATGTAGTCAAGAAAAGCAAAAGCTTATGGTCACCATGTTACATCTCATGAAGCTTGCAGCGGGAGACTTAGCTACACTGGCTGAGCTCCCAAAAGTATATACTTCTTCCCCCTCTTCTTGAGCCGGTTGAACTTGAACTTAGAAGGGAATACCCCGCTTCTCGAGGAAAGAGTTGCTAGACCGAGGCATTAGAGTTACCAGGTTGGGGGAGGTTGTTTCTTTGTTACTTCTGAGGTGGGGAGTCATATATCACTTACACTGCATGAAAAGATTCATGGTCATTAAAGTTTGTGTATGTAGACTTGTTCTGATTAGGTGAGTTGAGGAGTCTTGAATAGAAGACTTGTGGAACTTGAAGTCTGTTAAGTCTTAAACTCAGATCCCAATAAGGTTCCGACACATGATTAATCCAAAGGTCAAGTCAAGCTCTATTTTTAACTTTTGTTCATGACATTGGCATGGAACCCAATCTCATTTCACTCTTGATTTCATTTAGTTGCTCGGGGACGAGCAAGGTTTAAGTATAGGGGGTTGATGAATCTGTGATCCATCACTCCAAAAGTCAAAAATAGATCCTTGTTCCCAAGAAAATAGAGGCATATTTCCTCTTATACTGCATAAATAGCATTCATGCATATATTCATAACTCATGCAGTTTAGCAACTCATTTGCATTTAAATAAGAAGCCAAAAATCCCCTGTAAAATACCCATGCACCAAAATAACCTCTTCTCTATAATATGTACTCCTTAGTTAATATTATAGGGAAAAAGGCCAAAACTCCCCTTTGTAAAATAGCCAATAAAGCCTGAGAACCCCTGTACATTAGAATGCAAAATAAAGACCTCATACAAACTCCGATTTAGGTCTACTTACTCTTAGAATACTACACATTAAAAGACCTTTAAAATGAGACTAATTTCATTGAATTTGAAGCTTGTATGAGAAAGATGGGTTTGTGGGCCACTTTGTATACTATCTCTGTATATCTATGTATCCTTGTATTTATGTATCATATTTGACCTCATCTCCGTCTTTGGTCAACATGAAACTTGTAGAGCTCATCGAGATCTACAACTTTCATGTTTTGAGTTTTTCCAAATTCGGTCCCCTCTTCTCTCTACAAGTATATTTTTCTCCAACCACTCATAGCAGGCCACGTGGCACCCTCTGGTTGCGCCACGCGGCCTGGTTTCCCTCGCCTCACCCGCCTGCGTCCTCAACCGTTGGATCTCGCTTCAGATCCAACGGCCCAGCCTTTTCCACGCACGCCCCTTGCCTGGACCATCCGATCCTCTCCTGCATTAATCTACGCCGCTCGTTCGCGCCTTCACCAGAGCCCTCCACGTGGCAGCATCTACGCCGCTTGATCAGACCCCTGATCTCTCAATCGCAGCCGCCCTTTTTCCAGCGAATCGCGGCCCTCTGATCAACATCCTCTCCTCATCCAGGCCGTTCGCTCGCGCTTCGTCCACAACACGCCACGTGGCTACACCACAACCCTTCATCTCCGCGCCCCAGATCTAATCCTACCCGACCAGCTCCCCTCGATCGCCACCGTTGGATCACAAGATCCAACGGTGGAGACCTCGTCTCCTACCTCCGGGCGCCCCTCTCTCCCACGTCCCTTGCCTTGCGGGAGGGGCGCCCCCTTTCTATTTCCGGCTACACGTCAGCCTCCCTCTTCCACCGCTGACACCCCCACGACGTCACCCACTCGTCCCTCTCCCTCGCCGTATACCTCACGCTCCACCACTCCCACCAGAGTCGCCCCACGTCGACCACCAACCTCGCCTCTTCACCAGCCAACCCATCACCTTCACCTTATAAATACGTTGCACCGGCAACGTTCACCCCCATCCGCCACTCCAGTGAGGTTCCTCGAGCTCCAAGCGATCCATTGGTGACATCAATTGGGTGTGTTGTCGAGCGAAGACAAGGATTCGACTCCGGCGAGATCCACGGCAAGTTCCGTCGTGTCGCAGCCTCCACCGCGAAGCTGCACGAGCTCGGGACCCTACCGATCCCTCGAGCGAAGACCTGGAGCTCAAATCTGAGCTCCATTCCCCAGGTAACCCCCTCCATTCGTCCTCCGATCTTCCTCTTGATTTTCTTGCTTTTCTCCGATTTTATTCGACTCCACCGGCCACCTTCTCCCCTCCAATCCACCTCGACGAGCTTCGCGTCGAAGATCCCGTCCTCGCTGTCCCATCTGCACACTCCGACGACGCTTTACGCACTACTCCGACCAACAGCTCCGCCATTTGGCCGGAGCCCATCTCCAGCGCACCTCCTTCACACCGTAGGCCTCGCCGACCATCTATATCTCTCCACGAGCACTTGCACGCCTCGGCTATCTATTCTAACCCCTTGCAGGTCCACATTTCTTCATTGGCCGGAGCCTCACCGGAGCTCCCTTCGAGCTTCGTCGCCATCGAGCGTCAGCACATCTCCAAAGATCCTGAGGCCACCGGAGGCTTCGCCGTACGCTCCTGCATCTTCCGAGCTACTCGAGAACCTACGAAGAACTTCACCGATGCCTAGCGACCGAGGCGGAGCAGAGTCAGCCACGCCGGAGCCCCGCCTTCTCCTCCGCAGGAGGCGGAGGGCCGTCGAGGAAGAAGCAGCAACTGCCGTTCGATCAACCGATCGAACGGCCCTCACTTCGCCACGTGTTCCCTACCGCGCCCGTCCTCAACCGTTGATCGCACCTCAGATCTGACGGGCCCTCCAGTTGCCACGCGTCTTCGTCGCCAACCCTTGGATCGACCTTGATCCAAGGGCCCGCAGCACGCTACGTCGACGAGTCCGAGCCTCGGCCTCCAAGCCTAGGCTCGGGCGACCCGAGGCTACACCGAGCCGTAGTCCGAACCTCCTGGGAGCCCGAGTCTCGCTCCGAGCCTAGGCCGCCCACGTGAGGAGCACGTGCGGCCTGGGTAAATTGCACAGAAGCCCCTGAAGCTTTCCAAAATTACAAAGAGGTCCCTGTGAAGCAGACCCCACGTGAGGAGCACGTGCCCTGTGGAGAATTTGCATAAGAGTCCACCATATTATCGGTAATTGCATTTTAGTCCCTGTCAGCATATTTGTTTATTGAAATTTTAATTTCCAGTATTGCATTTACACCCCTGTGTTTGCACGCATCCCTAGAGTGCATTTGTCATCATTTTGAAATTCTAAAAATTGCATTTTGTTGGAAATTTTGTCCTCTGTCTATTGGTACACGTGTCTTATTTTTGTAAGTTCATTTGAATTGCCCGTGACACCTTTTGATTTATAGTTAATTCTTTGTCCTTCCAAAATTCATCAAAAATTCACAGTAGCTTAAGGACATCATTTTTAACATACCATAAAAATTTCATAGCATTTTCACGCATATCGAGGCCTAAATAAATTGTTAAAGGATTTTCTTAGATTAATTTTAATTAATTCATTTCATAGTGAAATTAAGTTCTGTTAATTTTCCTAGGTCCCTTCTCATTAGAGCCACCTAGGATAATTTTAGTTCTTGAATAAATTGTGGTTTGATATTTATTAAAAATTAAATACTGAAAATCACCCTGTCTGTTCATTTAATTCACAGTAAATATATTTAGTGTCGAAAAATTCCAAAAAAAATAGTGTAGGTCATTTTCATCATCATTAATCATCTGGCCAATTTTCATAATTTTTGGACTTCATTTGATACCATAATTAAATTGAACATCAAATTGGCCTGCATTGTCTACATAAGTCTGCATAAAAAAATTAAAGAAAAAATTACTCCTTGAAAATCACACACTTGGATCCTTGCTTAAATTCACCTAAGGAGATAGATGCCTCCCAGAGATCGACCTTGGACTTCCACCAAGTAAAAAAATTATTGCCGCTTAAAATTAACTTCATATTAATCCATAAGTGGTTTTTGATTAACCCCTCGTATCCGACTACAACGAATCACTTTAATTAATTTGGACATTAAATTGACCGAGTTAACTAAGGGTGCGGGGCAGACATCAATGTCCCAAACTAGGGTCTACACTCCGGGGAAGCCTCTCCCACAGGCGATCTCTCATCAAAGGATTGCATGCATTAATAAAGGTCCTTCTACTTTGTCGTCAGCAGCAGCTCAGACCGATTCTTCAGCTGCCGACATGGGCATCATCAGCGAGAAGCTGGACCACATCGAGATCATAGAGAAGAAGCAGTGTCAAGGCTTGAATGAGATTGATCAGTTGGCACAGACATTGAGTGACCTGGACACTCAGATCAAGTGTCTCCAGGAGGCACAGACGGCTTCTCAGCCTTGTCTCAAGTCACGGGCTGATCCCAGCAGTAGCTCTACTCAGCCATCTACCCCATACCTCCAGGTCCACCACATCCAGGCAGAACCAGTCCAGCAACTACAGCACTACCAACAGCCACCACCATCTCCAGACACTCAAATGGTGGTCTACCAGTGGAATCAACCCTTGGCAGCTCTTCCCCATCCACACCTTGAGCAAGAGCCATTTATGGAAGTCACTGGTATATGGTACTCCCAGTACCAGCCTTAGCTCGGTATTCATCATGATCATCCTGGATTCAGATGGTCCAACGGAAGCACCTCATACCAGCATCAGCCTCCAGCCCAGGTCGGACAAAGCAGCCAATAGCAGCAACCCCATCACTCCCAATAGTATCACCAGCAGCAGGGTCCTCATCCCTATCATCGGGAACACAGTGGAGGTAGCAGCAGCAACCTCAGCAGTATTCCCAACCTCCCCCTCACTACTAGCAGCAGTAGCCTCATTTCCAGAGAAGTAACACGTCTAGTTCTCATGCACTTCTGTATGAGAACCTAGCACTTGATGACCTCTCCCTCCTACTTTCTGACGAGCAGACATCCTTTTGGAAAGGGATGGATGAGTTCCGGCATGAGATGAGGGAGATTATCAAGGGCAAGGCCACCATACCCACTCAGATTGAACCAAACCTGAACAATCTGTAGAGGAAATCTGATCAGGTACAATTTACAGAGACTACCACTCCTAGTGATACTTTGGGTGATATTTCTTCCTATGTATTTTGTATTTATTATGTGGCACTTAGGAGAAGTAGGATGTCAGCCTGCGGTGCCTCATCTGAGCGAAAACCCCATGCAGATTTCGGAGCGCCAGATGATGATAGTAGCAGTGCTAATGCTGCTCATGATGATGATGGTGGTGTTGAAACCACCAAGGATGATGATCCAGCTGATGGTACAGAGGTCATCCTGATTTCGGATGCAGATGGTGGTGTTGATGCCACCAGTATTCCTATTGCTTTGCCAGAATGCAGTGTTGATGCCACAAATACAGATGTTGTGGGTGGTATTGATGCCACCAATTTACCATCGGTTGTGTTGCCTCATTTTATATCTCAAGACAGCTCTAGAAAAATACAAAAAATGGAGAAATAGAAAAGAACAAAAATATGAATAAAGGAATGGTTTATGTATCCTCTATGATTCCATCTGTGTTGTATGATGATCTTTGTATATTCAAGTTCTTTACATGGATAGGAACATATTCCTGAACCTCGTCTCTCTGGAAAGGGTCCCTCCGTCCCCTTCCCTCAAGCACTCTGCTTGGGAAAAGGGACCAAAAATGAAATTCCCAAAAAAAGATACCAATTAGAGTTCATCCAGCATATGATTGATCGATTCCAGATATAGTTGACTCTACATGAGGCACTGGAGCACATCCCTCTCTTCCAGATAAACTTGAGGGAGAAGATCAACAGATCACCATCCGCGGGAAGAGGACTAACCACAATTCAAAGATCCATGTGCTTACTCGTGCCACTTGTTTCTCCATTCAGAATTGATTGCAAGCCAATAGACCAGATGTAGGAGCTCCATATGTCAGATGCTACATTCATGAGAAGTGGTTCGATCGTACCTTATGAGATGACGACTCTTTCATTAACATTCTTTCGGCAGCCGTACTCAATCGATTTGAGTTTGTCCCTCTTCGATAGAGCAAGACAGTCCTTCAATTTGCTAATAGATCTGTCAATAGGCCGAAGGGGTTACTGAAGGACATGGTCCTCATAATTCAGGGCCTAAAATTCCTCGTGGACTTTGTTATATTGGACATGGAGATCCCTGAGTTTGTGATTGATACCTCCATCATCCTAGGACGCCCTTCTTAGCCACAACCAAGGCGGTGTCTGATCATGATAGCGGGAAGGTATACTTTCGCGTCGTGGGTGAAAGTGTACAAATAGATACGATCGAGGAGACCAGAGTGAGAGATTCAACTTGCTTAGAGAAGTCGAGTGATTCAGAACAAATGAAAGATGCAGAGCAAGACGACCATCAGGAGTGCAACTTTGTGATCACAGATGATGAAGCAGTATGGTCAGATCCAGCAGCATGAGCCCTTGGCACACCTTCAGATACTACAGACTTACAGATTTTGGTAGACGAGAGTTCGTAGAGCACACTCTTGGCACCGGACGCATTTGAGACTGATGACCATGGTCAGGATAGAGGAACAGATTATATTTCATGTGCTTTAGATTAATATCCCTCGGATTGAAACATTGATTGGGATGACTTTGATGATTACTTGCCATGTATGATTCATATAGAACCGACAACTAGAGCGAAGAGTGAGCTAGTTCAGATGATAGGTACATCAGCAAGGCCACCTTCGTCCGATTCGTAGACGCAACGAGAGTTCTCTCACACGGATCTCATAGGATTCACTCAGACATTTCAGAAGCCAGATTTTCCAACTTCCACATGCCAAAAATGAACACCTAACCATAGAGTATGAGGTATAGATTCCTTGTGGATGAGATAGAGATGTTCCCAGTCATCATCTCAACAGAATTGACTGGAGATCAAGAATCTCATTTGATGGAGGTTCTTGAAAGAAACTTCAAGGAGATTGGATGGAGCGTAGCTGATCTCCAGGGGATAAGTCCGACTTTGTGCTCCCACGACATCTATCTTGAAGAGGATGCCAATCCATCGTGTGAGTTCCAACGACGGCTGGACCCAAATCTTCGAGAGGTGGTTATGAAGGAACTATCAAAGTTGTGGAGCGTTGATTTTATCTGTCCCGTCTCCGATTCCAAGTGGGTTAGTCCATTACATGTGGTACCCAAGAAGACGGGTATCATGACAGTTGTGAGTGAGTTTGGAGAGTAGATAGCTACCCGGGTACCCACGTCTTGGAGGGTTTGTGTGGACTACAAACGATTGAACAAGGTCACAAGAAGGATCATTTCTCGCTTCCATTTATTGATCAGATTATCGAGAGTCTAGCTGGAAAGAGACATTACTGTTTCCTTGACGGGTACTCCGGATACAATGAGGTGGCCATAGTGCCCGAAGACCAGGATAAAATGACATTCGCCTGTCTGTTTGGGACGTATGCCTTTAGACGGATGCCCTTTGGTTTATGTAGTGCCCTTCCTACATTCAAAGGTGCATTATTTACATCTTCTTGAACATAGTGGGAGATTGTTTAGAGGTCTTCATGGATGACTTCTCAGTCTATGGTAACGGGTTTGATACTTGTCTTGATTTCCTAGACCGTGTACTACAATGTTGCATAGTAGTATTATCTTGGGAGAAGAGGCATTTCATGATGACTCAAGGGTTGGTCCTTGGTCATATCATCTCCAACAAGGGTATGGAGGTCGATCCGACCAAGGTGGATATCATCAAGAAACTCAAACCACCGTCCAATTTACGATAGTTGTGGTCTTTTCTGGGGCATGTCAGTTTCTACCGACGATTCATTCAGGATTTTAGTCATATTGCCCAGACGCTTACTGATTTACTGATGAAAGACATCGAGTTCACTGTAGATGATAAGTGTCTAGTGTCATTTGAGACTCTCAAGGGACTTGTTGTTCGGACTCATGTACTTTACCCACCCAATTGGTCTCTCCCATTCGAGATCATGATGGATGCTTCTGATTTTGCCATAGGGGTTGTGCTAGGACAGAGGAGGAATGGATTGTCACATGGCATTCACTACGCTAGCTGGACTTTGGATGCCGCTTGATGGAATTACATTGTGATTGAGAAGGAGATAATGGTCATAGTCTTTACTTTGGATAAGTTCATATCATACATTCTCAGATCAAGAGTGACGATATTTACAAATGACACAACCATCTGATATCTTATGGAAAAGAAGGATGCCAAAGCCAGATTGACCAGAGGTATCCTTCTACTCTAGGAGTTTGATATTAATATTGAGAATAAGACACAAGTCAAGAATGTGGTGCCGGATCACCTCTCCCGTTTAGAGAACCTTGAGGATTCGGATCAGGTTGCACATATTACAAAGACCTTCCATGAGGCGATCCTTTCCATCACCTCGCTTCCATGGTACACTGATATTGTAAACTATCTTTTCACCAAGAAAGTTCCATAGGGTTGGTCGAGACAGTGACTTGATACCTTCCTTACGAAGGCCAAGTCGTACCATTGGGAGGATCCCACCCTTTATCATGAAGTAGGGGGATAGTGTCTGGCGTCGGTGTATTCCTCAGGAGGAGCACCACAACGTCATCACATACTGCCACAAGCTCGAGTCAGGAGGACATCATTCTGGGAGGAGGACATCACAGAAAGTGCTCCAATCCGATCTATGATGGCCTACCCTCTTCAAGGATTCTGATGAATTTGTGAAGAGGTGTACTGACTGTCATAGGATGGGCACTTGTGGATAGTGTGATATGATGTTGATACAATCCATTCACTTCTGTGAGGTTTTTGATGCATGGGGCGTCGATTTCATGGGTCCATTCCCTTAGAGTCGGGGATTCGAGCACATTCTACTTGTTGTAGATTATGTGAGTCGTTGGGTTGAGGCCATACATGCCCGAGCCATAGATGCTAAGACTATATGCTAATTTTTTAGGAAAAATATCATTTCACGGTTTGGGGTACCTAGAGTTCTGATATCAGACAAGGGGACTCACTTTATCAATGCAAGGTAATGGTCCTTGCTAACGAGTTCAGCATTGACCATCGGGTTGTCACTCCATATCACCCTCAAACCAATGGTCTTGCTGAAGTATCAGACAAAGAGATCAAGACTATAAATAGAAGGTTGTCCACCTAGACCAAAAGGATTGGTCAGAGCTTTTGGACTTGATCTTGTGGTCCTATCGGACATCCTTTAAGACACTTTTGGGTACATCTCCCTTTTGTCTCATTTATGGCAAGCCATGCCACTTGCTTGTAGAAATCAAGCACAAGTCACTTTGGGAAGTTACTGACTTATTATTGGATCCTAAGAGTGTAGGAGATCAGATAAGAGTAGAGTTGGCAGCCCTGGAGGAGCTGAGAGATACAACCTTTTCAAGTAGCCTACAATATAAGGAGAGAGTGAAGATATGGCATGATTCTCATATCTGCCATAAACAGTTTGAGCCAAACCAAAGAGTATGGCAATTTGATGCTTGGTTGAGATTATTTCTAGGAAAGTTATAAAGCAGATGGAAGGGACCATACTTAGTCAGAAAGGTGCACAACGACGGAAGCATTGATATATCTGAGTTGTCATTTGATTCCACCTTTTGAGTTAGTGGTCAGCTCCTGAAGCCATATCTCTATCATGATCCGCTGATCATTGACCTTGCCCCTATTAACTTTGTATGAGATGTGGTCTTGGACTCACATCATTTGCATCTCATACCTGATTATCACTTCTCCCCCGCAGCTATATAGATCCATATTGTCCATATCATACATTCTTTTTATCTGAGACCACGATTGCATCTTATGATTATGCTATACCTAGGGTGTGATTTACCCTGAGTATGGGGGATAGGGGGATATCAGACATTTGATTATTCATTTGGTTCTTTTTACCTCTGTTTTGTTGCCTATACTTTGGGATATTTTACCCTAGGTATAGGGGAGGTAACTCTCGTACATCCTATCCCTCTGTTTTCCCCCTCGTGTATAGTCATCTATACTTAGGATTATTTGATCCTAAGTATAGCGGGATCATCGATCTCTAGTTATTGCATTCTTTTATTTATCATTGTAGTATAGCATTCTTTTCACATCCCAATACTCAGCATGAGTTATGTCTTCCGTTTATCGCTCTTTGATCACTTTGAGGACATCATTAAGCTAAGTATAGGAGGGTGTCGTATATATTGTATATATACTTTAGCCGTAACTCGTACTTTGGCTACTGTTTGTATATGAATAATACAACTAAAAACCCTCAAAATAAAAATCACTAAAAATCACAATTTTTTTAAAATTTTTCTTGTACATAAATGTTTGTAAAAACCCTTTTTGTAGAAATTATTTTCGAACAAATGTTTGTAAAAATGTTTTTCTTATAAAATATTTGTAAATATTTTTGTATCAAAATTATGTAGAAAGTACAATTTTTTTAAAAAAAATGTTTTAAAATAAAAGTTTGTAAAATTTGTTTGTAAATGGTTGTAAATGTTTTTGCAAAACCTTTTTCTTGCATTCGAAAATTTTCATCAAAATGTGCATTTTTAAAAAAAATTCAAAAATTTTTTAAAAAAATTTCAAAAAGAGTTTTTGTACATCCTTGCTTGTATATTCTTCTGAATCATAGTTGACATTTAAACTAGTCTAGAACTAAATTGAAAAATGGAGCTTGGTTAAGACCTTAATCCACTTAAATTCAAAGGAACTTCATAGGATTCGGGGTTAAGGCTTTTCAGATCCATTAGTGACTTAATTCTTTGAGTCCACTAGGATCTGTTCACATGCCATATTGATGATCATAAGTAGAACACTTAACAACGGATGAATGACTCTTAGAGACAATGGCTTGACTTGGACACTGACAGTAGCTCCCGCACCCTTAGTTAATTCGGGCAAATTAATGGTCCCAAATCAATTTTATGTGTTCGTTGCAGTCGGATACAGGAGGTTAATCAAAAACCACTTAAGACAGATTTAGGGTCAATTTTAAGCAGTGATATTTTTTTTACTTGGTGAAGTCCAAGGTCGATCTCAGGGAGGCAACTGTCTCCTTAGGTTGATTACAACAATTTACAAGTGTTTGATATTCGGGGAACAATGTTTTTGGTATTTTTAATTTTCAATGCAGACACATGCAAAAATCCAGCCAAGTTGAGATTTAATCAATTTAAGATGTCAAATGAAGTCCAAAAATTATGAAACTTGGTCAGATGATGAAATGGAATGAAATTAAGCTACACTAATTTTTTTGGAATTTTTCGACTCAAAATAAATTTTCTGTGAATTAACTAAACAGACAGAGTGATTTTCAGTGTTTAATTTTTAATAAATATCAAACCACAATTTCTCCAAGAACTAAAATTATCCTAGGAAGGTCTAATTATTAGGGACCTAGGAAAATTAACAGAACCAAAATCCACTGTGAAATGAATTAATTAAAATTATTTAAAAGAAATCACTCAACTATTTATTCAGGCCTCGTTATGCGTGCAAATACATGAAATTTTTATGGAGTGTCAAAAATAATGTCCTTAAGCTACTGTGAATTTTTGGTGATTTTTGAAGGCACTGATATTTAATTAAAAATCAAGAGGCATCACTGGGCAAAATATGTCACAAATGAACCAATTAATTTATTGAAAATTCAATTAAGCCAACAAAAATCAAACACGTATACAAACTGATAGAGGACAAAATTCTCAACAACTTGCAATTTTTAGAATGTCAAAATGATGAAAAGTGCATGCTATGGACACGTGCAAACACAAGGGTATAAATGCAATACTGGAAAACAAAATTTCAATAAATAAACGTGCTGACAGGGACTAAAATGCAATTACCAATAGTATGCAGGACTTCTATGCAATTTCTCCACGAATCACGTGCTCCTCACGTGATGTCTGCTTCACAGGGACCTCTTCGCAATTTGTAAAAGCTCCAGGGGCGTCGGTGCAAATATCCCAGGCCGCACGTGCTCCTCACGTGGGGCGGCCTAGGTTCGGAGGGCTTCGGAGGCTCGGGTCTTCTGGAGGTTCGGCTCAGCCTCGGGGCAGCTTCGGGTCACCCGAGCCTAGGCTTGGGAGGCCGAGGCTCGGATAAGACGACGTGGCGGCTTGAAGGCCCTTGGATCAAGATGAATCCAAGGGGTGTCGGTGAAGGCGCGTGGCGACTTGCGAGGCGTCCGATCAGGAGTGCGATGGACGGTCGAGGACGAGGGCGGCGAAGAGACGCGTGGCGAGGCGAGGTCCGTTCGATCAGAGGATCGAACGGCTGCTGTTTCTTCTCCTTCAACGGGCCTCCGCCGCCTGCGGAGGAGATGGCTGCGCTCCGGTGAGGGCTGCCGAGCTCCGCCTCGACTGCCAGGCTCCGGTGGTGAACTTCGTCAGCTCCCACCTAGCTCGGAAGACTCGGAAGAGGACGGCGAAGCCTCCGGTGGTCTCTGGATGGCTGGAGGAGGGCTGGAGCTCCTGATCGATGAAGCTCGAGGAGAGCTCCGACGAGGCTCCGACCAATGATGGATCGGGTACCTGCAGAGGTTAGAAGAATAGCCGAAGCTTGTGCGTGTGATTGTGGAGAAGGTGAAGTGAACGGTGAGGCCTGCGGAGAAGGGGGTGGTCGGGTGACAGGGCTCCGGCCAGGTGGCGGAGCTGCTAGTCGGAGGAAGGTGGTGTGCGTCGTCGGAATGTGCGGAGGGGTCAGCGAGGAACGGAGCTTCGACGCGAAGCTCGCCGAGATGCTTGGAAGGTGCGAGGGTGATCAAGGACGGTGAATAAAATCGGAGAAAATTAAAGAAAAAGAAGAACGAGATCGGAGAAGAAATGGAGGAGGTTACCTGGGGTTTGGGGCTCAGTCTTGAGCTCCAGGTCGTCGCTCCAGAGGTCGGTAAAGCCTCGAGCTCGTGCAGCTACTCGGAGGGCGGCTGCGACACGGCGGTGCACCGTGGATCTCGCCGGAGAAGAAGGGCCGTCTTCGCTCAAGGAATCCCTCAATTCCTGTCACCAATCGAGAGCTCCGAGCTCTAGGTTCCTCTCTGGAGTGGCGGATGGCGATGAAGGTGGCCGGAGGGCGAGTATTTATAGGAGGAAGGTGACGGCAGAGCTGGGTGAGTGGCGAAGTTCATGGCTGTCGTGGGGCGAGTGTGGCGGAGATGGTGGTGTGCGAGGGAGCTGGCGAGGGAGAGGGATGAGTGGGGATGATCGTGGGGTGGTCAGTGGCCGGCGAGGTTGGCTGGAGTGCGGCCAAGAATAGGAAGGGGCAGCCTCTCCCGCAAGGCGGAGATCGTGGGAGAGAGGGGGTGCCCGAGGTAGGGGACGAAGTCCTGGCCGTTGGATCTTGTGATCCGACGGCCAGATCAAAGCGCAAAGTGAGCGGGCGTGATTAGATCTGGTGATGCGATGGATGGAATCGGGGGAAGACACGTGGCGTAATGGAGGCGAGGCGCGGGCGAGCGGCTAGGATCCGGTCAAGGTGATGCGATCTAAGGGTTCAAGAGGTGACGCGTGGCGCACTGTGAAGAGAGGATCGGAGGCGTGATCGAGCGGCGTAGATGCCGCCACGTGGCTTGCTGAGAGCGCGGCGCTAAGGGACGGTGGAGATGAGGAGCTGGTGGATCTGATGGCTGAGGGAGTGCGCGCACGTGGTCGGGTCTGGGCCGTTGGATCTGAAGCGCGATCCAACGGTGGGAATCGCAGGCGGACCAGACCAAGGTCAGCGGGCCGCGTGGCGCAATCAGAGGGCGCCACGTGGCCTGCTGTGAATGGTTGAAGGGGAAAACACGTGTAGAAAGAGGAGGAGGCCGAATTTGGAAAAACTCAAAACATGAAAGTTGTAGATCTTGATGAGATCTATAAGTTTCATGTTGACCAAAAACGGAGATGAGGTCAAACATGGTACATAGATACAAAGATACATAAATATACATAGGTAGTATACAAAATGACCCAAAAACCCAAGTTCCTCATACAAGCTCCAATTTCAATGAAATTAGTTTAATTTTGAAGGTCTTTTGATATGTAGTATTCTAATAGTGAGTAGACCTAAGTAGGAGTCTGTATGCGGGCTTTATGTGTGTTTTAATGTACAAGGGTGCTCAGGGTATTTAGGCTATTTTACAAGGGTGATTTGTGGCTTTCTCCCCTATATTATTAAGGAGTATATACATATATTATAAAGAAGAGTTTATTTGATGAAGGGATATTGTACAGGGGATTTTTGGCTTCTTATTTAAATGCAGATGAGCTACTAAAATGCATGAATTATGGATGTATGCATGAGTGTTATTTATGCAGGATAAAAGGAAATATGCCTCTATTTTCTCGGGAACAAGGCTCTATTTTTGACTTTTGATGTGATGAATCACAGATTCATCAGACACACACCTTACATGTAGCTCAATTTGGTCGAGTGGCATTGAGGTCTAAAGACAAGGGTCTGTGGGTTGCAATAATGCTTCAATAGAGGGATAGTCTACTGGCTCAAGAAGAAAAACTCCAAATGTATGAGCTGCACCATGTAGATATGTTGTACATATGAACATAAAAAATGTGCAAAATCGAGAAAAACTCCAAAAAGGGCACAAGGTTGATTGAAAACAAATGCATGTCGGAGTGTATATAGCCTATAAAGCGGTTTATGTATTACACCTTCTCATCTCATGAAGCTTGCAGCGGGAGACTTAGCGACATTGGTTAATCTCCCATGGATATGTGTCTATAGTGGTCACGGTCCATTCTCTTCTTTTCCCCTCTTCTTGAGCTAGTTGAACTTGAACTTCGAAGATAATGCCCCGCTCTTCGAGGAAAGAGATGCTAGTCTACGGAATTAGAGTTATCTTCTCGAGAAAGGTTGTTTCTTTGCCATTTCTGAGACAGGGAGCTACATATCACTTACACAGTATAAGGAAAGACTCATAGTCATTAGAGTTTGCGTATGTAGACATGTTCATACCTGGTTTATTGAGGAATCTTGACCATAGAATTGTGGAACTTAGAGGTTGTTGAGTCTTAAACCTATTTCCCAATAAGGTTCTGCCAAACTAATAATCCAAAGATCCAACTAAGCTCCATACTCCAATTTAATGAAGATAAGTTTAATAATCAACTTGATTCGTTTTCTTTTATTTTTCACTTCTTTTTCAAATAAGTGTTTGCTAAGGGACTAGCAAAGATAAAGTATAGGGGTATGATGAATCTACGATTCCCATTTTCTATTCTTTTATTTTAGCTCTTCTTTTAAGCAAAAACACCTGTAAATATCTATAAATATAATAACGTAGCTTTCTGCATGTTGTTGTTAATATCTTGTAATTAGCATGTATTTTTGTATAAAATAAAATAATAAAGAGAAAAGAAAAAGAATGATGTATTTATAATAAATACATAGTGACTAAACCCTAAGAGAAGTTCAAACCTTGATCTAATCGTGAAGAAAATAAGTAGAGAGAGATAGGGTTCACTGTGTACTGTACATATCACCTCTACTTGTATATAATATTTACCTATTTATTTTTGAAAAAAAATCATATTTTACATCATTATACATAGTCCTAGAAATAATATAAAAATAAAATAAAAATTAGAAAAAAAACAAAACAAAAATAATAATAAATCATCACACCTTTATATAAAACACACTACATTCACTATTTATTTCACACATTTAAATAATCTATAAAAATAATATAAAAATTATTTTATACTCCTAAAATTATGTTGTAAATAAATAAAATATAAAATAAAAGTATTTTTGTAAACAATAAAATCAAAATACTTGTACATAATACATAGGTATTTTATTCTTGTATATAATATTATACATTGTATAAACATTATTTTATTTTCCATGATAATAATTAAAAATCATAGAAAAACATTTAATAAATAATAAACATTTTTCATTTTAGACATTTTTTATTTAAACTCATTTATTATTTTTAATCCTATTTTTTTGAATATTGTAAATCCTATTTTCCGATTGGTCCAACTCAGACCGTTGACCCCAGTCAATGATCTCTTCCAGACTGAGTCGGCTTACATCATTCTCGCTGGAGAGTTTTCTTCAAATTTACACACCTGACCCAAAACTCTGAATGCCTTGATTCTTGCGCACGATTATGGCCTCGACTTCTATGATCCTCGTGGATTCCTAGGTGCATCCGGATCTGCTTAGGTTTCCGTAAAACACTCCGATCATCTACTACCCTCATGCAGCTAATAAATAATCTCCTCCCTCGCCTCCAGCACCTCAGCTCGTCCCTCGTGCCATGATAGACCTTGAGCGACCTTCCTTGTAGTGATAGTCATTGGAGGAGTCGCTTAGGATTCATCGGAGGTGCCTGGAGGCTCAAAGCTCACTTCGTGGCCGGAGAACTGTCGCGAGCAGCCTCCGTGCCAGCCGCAACTCGGTTGAGGCCAAGTCCTCGGCGCCCACCTTCTCCCGAAGCTTAGGAAATCATCCAGACCTTCTGGTACCTATATTTCTTTCCGCAGTTCCATGTTTGATCGCATCTTTCCATTTTGCCTGCCACCGTCTCCTCTGCTCTAACCAGCTGGTCGGAGCCCCGTTATGCACCCCCATCCGTATAGATCAATACCTCAACCCTGCACCTTCTCCCACGACTAGATCACCCTCAACCTCGCCCATCATAACAAGATTGAGGTTTGAACCTCCATCTCCTGCATTCGCCGGAGGTCAATCACCATCCATTCCTCTTCACCTTATTCCCAGTAGCAATAATCAGGATCGGAGCATAGCCTCGAGTCCCCTCTACCTATTTCAAGAATCCGCGCATGTCGGGAGCCCATTTTGGACCCCTAGTTGCTCAAGCAAAGCAGCTCCAGGCGACCCATCACAGCCATGTTCATCCAACCGTCGTCGCCTTCATCGGAGCCTGCCAACGGACGTGCATCCCTTCTCTGAACCTGCCGGACCTCTCCAACCCTTCGTTAGGTCTCCGGATCACCCTCGAAGCCCTATTGAAGTACATCGGGGGAGTGTTCTTGCAGATCCCCGTTCAGCCATTAGATCTTTTAGCCTCTGTCAGATCTAATCTGAGACACCCAACATTCGCAGCTTTCAGGTCGTTAGATCAGAGCATTTGACGCATCTGCCACGTACATCTTTGACATTCCCTGCAGCTGTTAGGTCTGACATCCCCAGCGATCAGAGCCGTACGTGAGAGCCACCTCCAGCTTGCGTCACGTTCTACCCTTGGGTATATTTCATATTTTATTCTGCATTTTTCTATATTTAGCTTTAGTCCTTTAAATAAAAAGT
This sequence comes from Ottelia alismoides, assembly GCA_037367405.1. Taxonomy (NCBI): domain Eukaryota; kingdom Viridiplantae; phylum Streptophyta; class Magnoliopsida; order Alismatales; family Hydrocharitaceae; genus Ottelia; species Ottelia alismoides. Next base: position 223,830 of record JAZKJV010001938.1, on the reverse strand, counting down.
TGTGGCTAAGATTTTTATAGTTTAGACCTTGTATTTTTAGATATTTGCACTTTACTCCCTCTAAGTCTGAAGTACGTATGTGCTCACGTGTATTTTGGAATATTTGCACTTTTTGCCTTGGACTTCTCTACTGTTATTGAATGGATGTTAAGTTTATAGAAATTGCATTTATACCCCTGTGCGTTGAATATTGAGCATGTGCGTGAATTGAGTGGAATATTTGCATAATAGACCCCAGACTTTTACTGTATGTTATTCAATTGGTCAAGAAAATAAAAATATTTGCAATTAGGTCCTTGTGAATTGTGATTAATTGCATTTTTTCATTGGACTTAATAAATATAAAATTAATTCGAAAAATTGCCTAAAAATTACCATTAGCTCCTTCATTAGATTTTTTATTTTTTGAAAATTTAAAACCCTTCAAAAAATCCATGTTTGCCTTATAAAAATTATAAAAAAATTAAAAAATGCTTTAACAAATCTATAAAATTCTTGTGTGTTCCTTCTTGCATGCTTTACCTTCAGTTTTATTTTTTTAAATTCACTATAAAACCCCTAAAAATCACAAAACAACCAAAATCTTATAAAAATCGTATAAAATAAAAGAAAAATAAAAATGTGATTTCAGTTTTTTGTCGCTTCATACTTTTATTTTATCATAAAATTGCTAATCAGGACTTTGGAGTTTTTTTAATATTTTTATTTTGCAATTCGGTCCTAGATGTGTACTATTTTGAGTTTTGAGCATTCTCCAATTTTTATAAAATCCCAAAAACTGTTGAAAAATTCAGGTAAATTACCAAAAAAACACTTTAAAACCTAGAAAATACAAAAATATTTTTATTTTTATTTTCTGAGCATTTTTTATCTATTCAAAAATTCTAAAAGGAGTCTTTTATGTATTTCTTATAAATAAGTGCTTGTTTGCCTTCATTCAAAAATTAAAAATTTGAAAAAATAAAAACCACTAAAAATAGTTTCGTTTTCAAAATTTAACTACTTAGTTATATAATCGTGGTCCTTGTTTTCGACCTTGATGGCTATAGCAGGTAAATAAAAATAACGAACTGCTTACATTACATGCTTTGGTCGTTTGATCTATTTAGTTGTTGATTTTTCTTGTGACTGATTTAGTTGATTAGGGGCAATGACTCTTCATGTATTTCCACCTTAGTCGATCTTGAATTTCATGTCATCAGGTATAAATAGAATATTTTGTATACACGCTCGATTCTCTTAGACAGTGACCTAACTTGGACAAGCACCATGTATGTAGCACTTTATTGATGAAGTGGTGAGGAGATAGAATCCTTTGTCTTGGAGTATCACATGAGTGGAAACATCTGCCCTCCTCTAAGAAGGGAAGTGCATCTCAACTAGTTTAGTGGTGTCGAACATCTGACGACGGGATGTTGTGGGGTGCAATAATGCTTCTAAAGAGGGATAGCCTACTAGCTCAAGAAGAAAAACTCCTTATGTGCATGTTGCACTTTTTATATAGTACAAAAAAGAAAAAAAAAGAAGAAAAAAACCCCTAAAAAAGGGTACAGACCTGATTAAAAATAAAATGCATGCCAGAGTATGTATATTTGTATAGTCAAATAAGAAAGGAATATGCTTCAAAATCACATAGCAAGGAAGCCTGCAGCTGGAGATTTGCCTACACTGGTCAAGCTCCACAGATATGTGACTACCTTGTCACAATCCATTCTCTTGTCTACCTCCTCTACTTGAGCTGGTTGCACTTGAACTTACAAGGGAATATCCTACTCCTCGAGGAAAGAGTTGCTAGACAGGGGAATTAGAGTTACCTTGTTAGAGGAGGTTGCTTCTTTGCCATTTCTGATGTGGAGAGTTATATTTCACTTACACAGTACAAGTAAGATTCATAGACATCATAATTTACGTATGCTGATCTGTTCTGACCTGACCGTTGAGGCGACTTGAATAGAGACTTGTGGAACTTAGAGGATGTTAGGTCTTTAATTCAGATCCCAATAAGTATCTGCCGCATATTAATCCAAAGGTCAAGTCGAGATCCATTTTCACCTTTTATTCATGACCATGGTATGGAAACCAAGTCATTTCACTTTTGCATTTCATTTAGTCGCTCGGGAACAAGCAAGGTTCAAGTATAGGGGGTTAATGAATCTGTGATTCATCACTCTAAAGTCAAAAAATAGAGCTTTATTCCCGAGTAATTAGTTGCATATCTAAATTTATTGTGCATTATTCACATTCATGCATTTAGAATTAATGTTCTCATTTTTGCATGCATATTTGCAATAAATAAGGAGCCAAATTCTCTGGTACATATTCACATGTATATTAGGTAACTTCACCTATTTGTATTTTTTTATACTAAATCCAAATCCAATAAAATTAACTCTGTAGTGTATATATTTCTAACATTAATAAAGGAAAAATATAAAAAATACTAACTTGTAAAATTGGCCAACAGAACTTGATTCCTAGTTTGAGACTAAGAACCTTAAAATATGAATATCGTTCTCATACAGTCTCCTATGGACTCCTACTCATTTTTTAATTATTGTACGTTGAATTACCTTCAAAACAATACCAAATTCAAAAGAATCAGAGTTCATATGTAAAACTTGGGTTTTTGGATACTGTTGTATATTGTACATATTGACAAATTTACCCATTATTTTATCTTTTTATAATTAAAAATCCAAAAAGTAAGATTAAGTTGTAAATATTTCTTTCATATTTTCTCTAATTTTATTTTAATTATTACCTTATTTAAAAATAACAAAAAAATATGTAAAAGATAAAATTCGGTATTTTATATCTATAGGATACCCCCAAAATACTTTTGTACAAATGACTTCTTTTGATTTTCGGTCCTTCATGAAAGCTATAGATCTCGTCGAGATAAGCAACTTTTATGTTGACCAATTTTTTATTTTAACCCTTTTTATTATTTTTTTTATTTTTTCTTTCGATTTAATTTATGATTTTTCTGGGAGTAATCGCGGTTGCTCCTAGAGCTGTCACATCACCCCCCATTTTTCTTTCAATTATTTGCTACATCTACCTATTTATTTTATTTATTAATTACTTTTATTATTTATTTTAATATATTTTTCATTTATTTGTATATAATTTTATTATTTTATTTTACATTATTTATTTTAATTATTATTATATTTTACCCCCATCATGTGGTTGCAGCCTTGCATGCCACATGGCCACTTCTTTCTCCCATGCTACCATGTGTTTCTCTCTCTCATTTTCTCACCCCTTTTCTCGCACGCTCTCTCTCTCTCCTCTCTTTCTCTCTCTCCGTTACCCATGCATGCAATCCACATCTGTTGCTCCTCTTCTCTGTCCATCTCATTGCGTCTCCCTCGCTTTATCTCTCTCTGTTCCCCGCCCATCTCTCCCCTCCTCTCTCTCTCTATCTCCCTCTTTGACCCAACCTACTCTGCACCTCACGCATGTAATACCTTTCCCATGCAGACCCATCGCCCATCTCCCTCACTATATCTCTCTAACTACTCATGTGTGCCTCCCTCCTCTTCTCTCTCCCTCTTGTGCTCTCTCTCTCTCCTTCCTTTCTCACTATTTCCACTACCCATGCAAGACCCATTCACATTCTCTCTTCTGTCTCTCCCTACCCCATACAGGCCAACCGTCCTCCCCATTTTTTCTTTGACCCACCATTCCCTCTACACCCTCTCTTCCCATCGTGTCTCTCCTCTATCTCTCTACCCCTCTCGCGTTATCTCTCTTCTCTATTTCTCTCTCCCTCACATGCCTTACCCCACTTCTTGCACATTCTTTTCCCCAAACTCATGTACATCGCCCCTCTCCCTACAACCTTCCCTTCATCTTTCTCAATCCCTTTCAAATATCCAACACTCTCCCCCATTCGATGGCATCCGCCAGTTGAGAGACTAGAGTCTACCAACCCCCTTCATGTTGTAGGTGATAGATACAACACGTTCAGGTAGAGCAACAACGGACATCTATAATTCGTGGTGAGATCCACTAGCAATTCACTCATGCTACAATTCTTTTTCAGGAAGTTGTCGAGCTTCTCCAGGTTCATGCCAACTTGGATAGAGGTGGGAGTAGCAGTTTAACTCCTCCATGTCCAGGCGCACTCTAGGTAACTCCTTCTTCTCCTTACCCTATTCTTCCTCCTCCTCCTAAGCTCCTCTCTTTCTCTCTTTGTTCTTGTATCCTTCTTATCCTTCTTTCATTGTCAAAAAATGTTACCTGATCCTCCACCTGCTCATGTACACCTTCACCCTTCGCTCACTGCCTCAATCACCATCATCCCTCACATTGATTCGCTCCCATCACGCACCACCTCCGATCTCCTCGTCAAGTAGATCGTACCCTCCTCATCGGATCTCCTTCACATGCCATCGATCCTAGGTGCTCTACTGATTCCTCTACCATCGAGGTAGGAATCAACTCCACCGTGCCCTCACATGACGACCGTAGCCACCTGCAGCAGGCTACGCCGCCCACTGCACTGCTTTCACTCCAAGCCACATGTAGTTGTGGCTGCCCATTGATGAATACCCATTCATCACTCTTTATTCTTATATTTAAGCTACAAAAACCTTTGCAAATGCATGTAGATATATGTAAATACAAATAATTACCAAAAGCATGCATTGTGTAAGAACCTATAATTAGCATGTTTTTGTGCAAAAATAAAATAATAAAGATTAAAAAGAAAAAGAGGGAAATATTTAGAATAAATATTGAGCAACCTAACCCAATGGAGGGCTCAGCATGGGCCTGACCGCATAAAAGCCGAAGTAGAGGGAGATAGGGGCTCAGGTGTAAATATTTGTGTAAATAAATAAAACTATATTTTCCTCACCCAAAAATATGCTTGTAAATACTTGTATATATTTATAAAAGATAAAAACAAAATAAAAAGTAAAAAAAATTAAAAAGATTAAAAATACCCCTTCATCATGCACATAAACCATGCCTATATATTTATTTAACCTTGTAAATAAATAAAGTCATTTTCTAAACTTTTTGTAAATATTCTATGCTATATATTGTAAATAAATAAAATAAAAAGAATCAAAATCAAAACAAAATAAAAATAGAAAAATCAAAAATACAAAAATACATTATACATATACTATGTATATAGATGTACATATCTATTTATTTTACCTATGTATATAAATAATAAAAATAAAATAAAAACACCCTTTTTATTCCTTGTTTTATACTATACATAAATAAAATATAAAATAGGAATAAAATTGTACAAAAATAATAATTAAAAAATTAAAAATCAAAAGCCTACATATTGTATATATACCTATATATAGCTATACCTTATTTTTATTTCCAAAAAGTAATTAAAAATCACCAAAAAATAGAAAAAAATAAAATAAAAATATTTCATGTTTTAAGTTTTTGAAAATTCGGTCATTTTCTAACCCAAAATAATTAAATAAAAATTCATTGCTTGGCGGCCTCTGATTGGTCCACGGGGGATTGTTGACCTCCGGTCAACTCTCCCCCCAGGACCACCAGAGCCGGATTCTGCGCCCGACCCGCTTGTTCTCCCATTTATTGCGTCATGATCCGACCGCCAACACCCCAAACCCCGGGTCCGAATCATTCTCCTTGCATCCGGCAGCCTCGCCGGAGCCGCTCCCTCGGGATCCGCGCGCTCCTGAGCTTGCCCGGACCCCCTCTTCTCGGACCCCTAGCCATATAAAGCTGGAGCTCAGCCGCCTTCCCACGCCATCTTTGGCCATTTACTTCATTCTCCAGTGAGCTCCAGAGAGAGAGAGAGGTGACAGCTCGCGCCTCGACCTGTTGCAGCGAGGAGAGGAGGTGAAAACCATCGATCCGGTGAAGCACTCGCCGCAGCTCCGCCACCTGAGCGAGCTCCGAGCCTCGGGCCCAGACGTCCCTTGAGGCGACGACCGGGAGCACCCCCAGCTCCAGCACAGTCTACTCCTTCACTCAGGTAGTCACTTAACTTAGCCATTTCGTCCAATTTCCGTTTACCCCCAATTTGCTCCGTCGTCATCTTTCTTCGATTCGCCCCGGTTCCGACTGCCATCCGACCATCGGACCCGACCCACATCTCCGCCTTCCTCTGCCGCACGTTCTCCACCCACTCACACAACCCAGCTCGCACAGGAGCTGGGAGCCGGGCTCCACCGTCTTCCACCTTCGCCGGAGCCCGCCGCCCCGACACACCAGTCACCTTCACGACGCCTAACTGGGTCGAGGCACTTTGCCCTCGACCCGCGAATCTCCTGAGGGGTTTTGCAGGTCCAGCAGAGGCCATCTGAGGCCTCTCGATATTCAGCCCAGGAGCTTCACCTCCGCCACCCTTGTCGGAGCTCCCCCGAGCTCAGCTGGGGCATCGGAGGACATCAGCAGCTGCGCACCTTCACGCCGGAGCTTCTCCAATACTCAGGCGCAGCAGAGGAGGCCGGAGGCGCCTTCACGAGGTCGGCGAAGTTCGCCGGCCATCAGTTCTTCCAGCATCCTCCAGAGCCGTAGATCGTGCCTCCTCGCTCCAGTTCTGATCTGAGCCATCCATCTCCGGAGCTGTCTTGAGCGTTCGATCCGAGGAGACGCCATCTGGAGCGCCCACCAGTCGCACCCGTCAGATCCGCCACGTGGAGCGCATCCAACGGCCCCGCTTAATAAAGGGTAAATTACCCTTAGGCCCCGTTTCTGTTTTTATTGAGCTTTAGTCCTGTAAATATTTAAATACGTTGTTTAAGTTTTAGGTTTATTTGCACAATGGACCCTGAGATTTAGTGTAATTGCATATATACCCCTGCCTGTTGTGAGCCACGTGCTTCATCACGTGTTGTTTTGGGTTATTTGCAGACTTTGCCCTTGTAGTTTTCGTTGTTACGAAATGAATGAAAGGTTTTAATTAATTGCATTTATACCCCTGTGCGTGGTTGTTTTACGCATGTGCGTTATATTTTGGGTTATTTGCTATTGAGCCCCCTGGACTTTTGGTACGAGTTACCAATAGGTCCTCGGGACTTATTTTCCTTACATATAGGTCCCTGAGTGCCCCAGGCACGCGCTTGGCGCGTGATTCGCTGGGTTAATTGCACCTGGACCCCCAGAACTTTGGGTATTTGCATTTCAGTCCCTCTGCACAGTACCCTCTTGTCATTTTTGAATAAAATATCAAATCACCTCCAAATCCAACGAAAATTTGACACATGGCTCCTGCCATGGTGTAGGATTTTTATAGATTTTTTAGGACATTTTTGATTTTGTTTGGTATTTTTAAAAATTCAAAAACCTCTTATTTTGTCACTGTCTAGTTTGAAAAATCACAAAAAAATATAAAAACTCCCTCAAAAATTCTATAAAAATTAGCTACTGTTTAGGTTGTGTTCCTTGATTTTCTAGCCAATTTTGGCTACTTTTCATCACTGAAAACCACTAAAAACTTAAAAACACTCAAAAACCCATAAAAATTCTAATAAATACATTAAAAATCCAAAAACAATAAACTTGGTACCCAAATTTTCCTCGTTTCCTCTATTTTACAGGAAAATTACCTCCAGGCCATTTTGAGGCCCTTAGATATTTTATCTAGGGCTTTTTGGCTCGGTTGGACAGTACCCTTTATTTTTGTCACTGTTTGATTTTTAGAAAATAAAATAAACATCAGAAAATTATCAAAAATTCACCAAAAACATAAACAAATATAAAACACATAAAAATATTTTTGCTTTGATTTTTGGTTGATTTTTGGTGCTTGAAATAAGTTGTTGAATTGTGTTCTTCCTTGCTTTCCTCATTTTCTTAATAAACTTAAAAATCCAAAAAAATATAAAAATAATTAAAAACCACTAAAAATATTTTCCTCTTTTCTTGTATTTATTTTGACTACTTCGTAAGCCTCTCGGCCAACCCGTGCTCCTTGAGTTCGACCCTGGGTGCTATACCAGGTTAATCTCATAGCAGGACCGCTTATTCGTGCTTCGATCGATTTTATTTGTCATTAGTGGTTCATTTTTCTTGATTCAGCGCATCTGAGCGACCGAGGTCGCAACGACCTATTTAGCACCTTTACCTTAGTTGCTCGGTTTTTCGGCTGATCAGAATGGCGCCGTTGCCGGGGAGCACGGCTTAGTAGTCATTTTTTTAGTTTTTTTCGCGGCTTTTTGACTTTCGCGGCTTTTTGTATAGATTTTTGTAGATACATTTTTCTGATAGTTTCTGACAATAATTTGGACTGACCACTTGTCTCTTTTTCTTGCGAGGGCCCGAGGATCAAGGCGGCCGATTTCGAGAAGCTGACGCAACTGCGAGACTCGGAGGCGGCTCCCTTCTGCACGGAGCCGCAGGAGAGAGCGAGAGAGAGAGTTGAGTGGGTGAGGTTAGAATAGAATATTTGATTATTGTTGTAATAATACAGGGACTCGGACTTGGACCTTTGTGGACTTGCCGTAGCGGGTCTGTTTCGCCGAGCACCGGTGTGCTCGGGGGACCCTTAGGACTTGCGCGGTTTTTCCCGGTTTTTCGCGGTTTTATTTTATTTTTCTTTCTGCCTTTTCCGGTGTTTACGCGGTTTTTGCTCGAGCCCCTAGACTTAGGAATTTCTGGTGATTGTGCCGTAGTTAGTAGGATCCACACACCTAATTGATTATCTGTTCCCATAAAACGTTAATTGGACCTACTAATAAATCAATAATAAAAATAACTTAGTCGCTTTCCTGAGAGCCTACGCACCGCGAGCCTGCCCCGTCAAGCGCTACTCCTGAACTCGACTTGTCGAGAAGAGGAGGGGTGGGTCTAGACCGGACTCTTTGGATCGAGGGCGAGTGACTGAGTTAGACGGTTCTTCGCTAGAAATTGCTCGTTTAGGACTCGGCTTTCCCGTTGCATCATATAGGTAGTTTCCTTTCTGTCTTTACATTTATGCGCGGATCATATTGCATGTAGAGTGCTGGAGTCAGGTACGCCTTCCTTACTTTGCATGCATCATTGATTTTATCGTGCATCGGCTTTTTCGACTTCTCCCCCTGTTTTCGGACTTAATAATCAGGAGAACCGAAAAATTCGTTAGACCTTTTGTTTGATTTGAAAAAAATACTAAAAAGAGAAACCATAAAATTGGGACTGGCTAAGACTATTGACCTTAAAAACCGCTCACCCTAAAAACTTTGTCTTGGGGAGAGCAACCCCCTCATTGTATGGTTTGGATGCGTGAGAGAGTGACCCGCACCCTAGGTAGAGCCTCCCGGTGCTAGTCCCGACTGATTACTGACTCTTCCGTGCGGGTCAGTCGGTTGGGATAGCATCGGATATCCTAACAGGTCACGTAAGCGCTCTGATATTTTGTGTGTTCACCATCGACCGTAGAGAACCTAAAGGCCACCTGCACTCACGTGCAGTACCGCGTCCCTCTTCTCTCCACCAGTCTCAGACCTTCACACCACCTCGCCACTCCACCTCCCGTCGTGTGTCGACGAAGGTGGAGATCTCCCAGCTCGCCACCAGCCTCCGCTAATGATGCCAGTGACCGCCGGCACCTCCAGCAACTGTGCACACACCACCAGCCCTTGCATATCCATCATCCGCCAACGACTATGCTAGGAGATCCCCAATCGCTCGTGCCTCAAGTCACTCCATCATGTGTCCATGATGCCAGCACCTCCTTGTCAAACCACCTTCGCTTCCTTCACCACCGGCCTAGAGCAGCTCTCTCCACCTGAGAGTGTCTCCTAGCAGACAGCTGCTCAGCCTCACAACAGTTGCATGCCTCCAATCCCCTGCATTGACGCAGCCTTCTCCGAGCCTCACTAGACCTATGCCATCCACAATAGCTGCGCCCTAGCCCTCACGTGGTGAAGCTCCAATCACGTCCCCTCTGGCCGTGAGCACAGGCGCCCCAATCTAACCCCCGCCCCCCTTCACACACACGTGAGGAGCACGTGGGGTGGGGGTTAATTGCAGAGGGCTCCTCAAAGCTCTTGGAATCAACTTAAAGATCCTTGCTCTAGAGGCAGGTGCAATGCAGCCCCCCAGTATGGGAAAATTATGCAAAACTCCTTGTGTGTTTAGGGAATTAAAGAAGTGCCCCTATGTTTTTTATATTTCTCTTTTATTTTATATTTTGCATAAATACCCTTGTATTTAAGAATTAATTTGAACAATCATATCATATCATTTTTATTCCAGAAATAACATGTTGTAGAGCAACTCCTCTATCTAATGAGCATTTATTTATATTTTTGTGATTAGTGGAATATATATTATAATTAATTTGGTGGAAACTTGCGTAGTTTATCCATTTTCTTCTCTGAAATTAATATCTAGTTATTTGCTGGTCTAAAAAATACTAAAAATTAATAATAGGTAATCTTAGGTTGTTTTATACTATGCCCAAATTTCATCTCATTTGCAAGCATATCATGGTTTAAATAAATAAAAAGGTGATTCTACTAATTGATTGTTATTTAATTCTACACCTAATATTTTTAGGAATTAAAAACTATTATGGATATCTCTCACATAGATCTATCTAGGATAAATTAACTTATAGAAAATGTTGATGTTTGGTATTTATTAAAATTAATTTTCTCAATTTCATCATAATTCACATTTTGGCCAAGTTTGATGATTTTTGGACTTAATTTGATTGTAAATTGCATTTTAGCCCCCAAACTTTGTCAAAATGCATTTCACTCATTAATTGCATTTAAAAATACCAAAAAATGTCTCTTTGAAAACCTAATATTTAGATCAACTTTAAATCAACCTAAGGAGATAACGGCCTCCATGAGTTAGACCTTAGGCTTACCCAATTAAACAAATTGATCGCTCGCTTTAATTGGAAAATAACTAATTTAGTTGTTTTTACTAATCCAAATTTTCCTGACTGCAGCGAACAAATCAACATTAATTTCAGTTAACTAATTGAGAGAATTTAAGGGTTTTTCACCTATACAAAAAAATACATAAAAATTAAATTAAGTATGTATATATTGTATATAAATTATTCCACTAATTAAAATCAAAATAAAAATACAAAAAATCACAAAATGCAAAAAATACAGTATTTTATTATCTATAGAGTATCACCAAAAATATGTGTTGTACAGTTGACCCCTTTTGATTGAGTCCTTAACAAAAGTTGTAGATCTCCTCGAGACAAATAGCTTTCGTGTCAAGCACTTTTTCATTTGACTTCATTTACTATCTCCTTCTGATTTTTCTTCGCTTTTTATTTATTCTTTATCTTTATTTCTTACTTTTATTTAATCCTTATTTTTATTTTACTTTTTGTTTAATCTTTATTTATTTTACTGATTTTATTTTTTGTTTTAATCTATTTTTCCCTTTCTCTCTCTTCATTTCTCTCTTTCCTCTCTCTTAACTTCTCTCTCTCTCTCTTCATAGGTCACGTGCATAGCACGTGACCCCATCTCTAGCCTTCCCTATCTCCAGGTCACATGCCATGCACGTGACTTCTCCCTCCTTGATGAATCTGCAATTCATCACTCTAAAAGTTGAAAATAGAGCTTTGTTCCCGAGTAATTAAATGCATATTTCCACTTATATCACATAATTAGCATTCATACATGCAAGCATAACATCTGCATTTTAGCATTTATGTTGCATAAATAAGAAGTCCAATTCACTTGTAAATATTCACTTGTATATCTACCATATTTCATTTATTTGTATATATTTTATACTAACTCCGACTCTAATAAAACCAACTCTATTGTGTATATATTACTAACATTAATTAAAGAAAATGTCAAAAAAATACTAAAAAATTGACCAATAAAACCCCAAACCCAGTTGAAAACTTAGAACTTAAATGCACATATCTCTCTCATACAGTGTCCGATTTAGGTCTATCACTTTTAAGGTAATATACATTCAGAGACACAAGACCAATGTCATTAAAATCGGAGCTCATATGCAAAACTTGGGTTTTGGGCCCCCTTTGTATATTGTACATATTGACCGTTTTGCCCCTATAGTTTATCCTTTTATTTTCTTAATTATTAAAAATCCAAAAAAAATTATACTAAGTTGTAAATATTCTTCTCATATTTTCTCTATTTTTATTTTAATTTTTTTCTTATTTAAAAAATGAAAAAAAATTTGCAAAAGATAAATGTGGTATTTTTACCTATAAGGTACCACTCAAAAATATACTTTGTACAGATGATCTCATTTGATTTTCGACCCTTCACGAAAGTTGTAGATCTCGTCGAGGCGAGCAAATTGACCAATTTTTGATTTAATCCTTTTTGTTATTTCTTTTTAAATTTTCTTTACATTTAATTTTTGAATTTTCTAGGAGCGACATGTGGCCGCTCCTGGAGCCGCCACATGTCACCCCAATTTTTTTATTTTTGGATTTATTTTTTATTATTTTCTTATTTTATTATTTTATTATTATTATTTTAATTATTATTATTTTTAGTAGCCTAGTATATTATTATATTTAATATTTATTTTTATTCCCCTTTTTACCTCTTCTCCCCTACTTGCCTTCTACTCCAAGCCACATCTCCACTCTCTCCACCACTCCATTCTCTCCAACTTCCCTCACCTCTTCCTTTATATTATCATCCCCTCCTCCATTGTTCTTCATCCGCCATTCTACAAGTGAGAGAGGTTCGAGCCCCGTTTAATCCGTGAGGTGACAACTCCCCCTTAGACGTTGAGCGACGACGACCTACAGGCGAGATCCGCGGTTAATCTTCACGTAGCAAACTTCCCGTCAAGATCGTAAAGCTTCTCCGATTCTTCGTCGAACCAGATCGAGACCACAACCGGAAGTCGCACGACGCGGCTCCACAATCCGATGAACAACACAGGTAATTTCTCTATCTCTGTCTTCTACATTATTTTTTATCTAACAATTTTTCCTTGTTGATAACCACATCATAATCTTTATCACCACATTTTTCACCACACATCACACACAAATCATCATACAAAAACCACCATCACCCAAACATCTTCAAATCCATCACAATCACCACAAACACATTTTTCCTTTCATTACATTTTATTTACTGTTACAACAAAAAAGTTACAAAAAAATAAAAAAGGAGAACAGGAGAAACAACTGCCGCCGCCCCCTGTCTTCAGCGGCCCCATCAGCGGCCCTGGCCGCCTCGCCTTTCTCCTATCACCGCGCATGCCGCCAACGCTCGCGGCTCCTCGCGCCTCCCTCCAGCCACAGCCGCAGCATTCGTTGTCGTCCCCTACGCATCCCCCCCTTGTTGCGGCTTCCCTCGCTGTCCACGCAGCGCCTCCCAGCAGCCCCCTCTCGCGGGTGGAGCCGCCCTTGTGCCCCTCGCCATCCACGCAGTGCCTCGATAGGCGCCGCCGCCCATCAGACCGTGAGTGCACCGCCCCAGCGAGCGCGCCTCCGTGCGCCGCCCTCCGCGGCCACCTCCCCAGGCGCGCCGCGCATCAACCTCCCCACCTCCTCACCGCGCTCCACCGGCCACGAGCAGCAGCCCCTCCACCTCCACGAGTCCCGCTCCGACGCCGCCGCCGCCCTCGTCCCCGTGCCGCCACCGCACCGATCGCCTTCCCCCCGAAGCGTACGCGCGTCGCCTCGCTCCTCTACACCTCGTCAAGTGCCACCTCCCGCGTGGTCTACACGCACCCCATGCGCTGCCGCCAACCGCCGACTAGCCCCCTTGTGCCCTAGCTTGGGTTCCAAGCCAGGAACCCAACGAAAGGTCAATTTTTTATTTATATCTTGTGAAATTTGCATTAGCTGCATTTCATGTTTTGGAAATTACAAAAGTACCCTTAGGCACAGTTTAAGTTTGTGTGTTTCATTTTTATTTGCAAAAACAACCCTGAGTTGGCATGGTAATTTGGACTTCATAATAGCACCATTTTTTAAAAAAATAGCATTTTGTAGAACATCTTCTTGTTTGTCTTGCTACTATTTATTTACATTTTTTGAGCATCCGATTATTTATTAAAATTCAGAGATTGGAAATCAGTGATATTTTGCCCATTTAAGCTCTGAAATTCGCAGTCATATTTATTGCTCCAAAAATTGTGAAAAATTGTAGATGATGCCTCTAAGTGCCCTTTAAGTACAGTCCAAATTTCGTCCAATTTGGAGTTTCTTGTGCCTAAAATAAATTCTAGGGTGATTTCTGTAATTGATTTTTAATTAATTCCACGAATATAATTTTTGAGAAATTTTAACTCTCCATGGTTCCCTATTGAAATATCTATTTGAGAAAATCAATATCTGGATAATTCAATTTTGTGGATTTAATAGGAATTAAATACTCACAGTCGCTCTATTTTCAGTAAAAAATTCATAAAAAAATCATAAAGTGTCAGAAAATTCTAAAAAGATTAGTGTAGCTTCATTTCATCATGTTTATCTTCCAGTAAATTTTTCATATTTTTTTCGTACATTTGCACGAAAAATTGCATAAAAATCCCAAAAAAGTTTGCATTTTTCATGTGTGCATTTTAAACCCAAAAATTACAAAAAAATACATTTTGTCTTCAGTATTGGATTACGTTCTTAGGAAAAATATCACTTGGCTGATTTGAATTAATTTGACATTAAAATTAAATTTGGCTAAGTTGTTGATTTTCTTAATAACCTAATTCATCCTTATTGTTGCATTTGGCATTTTTATTGCATAAAAAAATTTTTAAAAAAATCCCACTTGAAAAACGATGATCTAATCCATCTAATATGATCCCAAGTTGTTCCTTTGCCTCCTTGAGTCAACCCTAGGGCTTGCCCAGGCTAAATAATCATAAAACCACATGATTAATTCATTCAACGATTCATCGATTCGTGCAGTTTATTTTTTTATCGACGCGGATCTATCCGACTGAAACGAAATAGTCTATCCGACCACATTAACAGGGTAGGTCCGCGGCTCGTCACTCCTCTCCCATGTTGATTGTCATCCCTTCCTCCCATGATGCCCCACTACCCCTTGCCACTCCTTGCTGGCCGTTACGACCTCTACACCTCTCCCATACTTGACATTGCTCACCTCCCTATAAATCCCTTGTTGCCACACCTCTTTTGAGCTAATATGCCCTCTTCAAGAAATAAAAAGAAATACCAGCTTCTCCATCTTCGCACAAGCCTCGGTGGTAGAGATGTCTTAAGCATGACAGGGACGACAAGGTTCATCTTCTAGGCGTGATCCAAGGTGCACCTTCTTCGGTGACCTTGCTACAGCTGCTCCAAATAGTTGCCCAACTCCGTCAACATTGTGATGTTGAGCGATGCCACAAAACCCTACTCAGAGCTCTAGTTCCCAAGCACTCATCCATTCCATACCTTCAGAAAACTTCACCTCCAATACCCTTCTCCGCATTTCGTCTCCATTTCTCCGCTCACACCTTCGCTTCTGTCTTTCCCAACCTCTCCATCAACATCCATCATCTCCCTCAGTCATTGTGCCTTCATCAACCTACTGCCTTGCATCTCCGCACCCACTCGCCCTAACTCCACAGCCTCCATACTTTACCCTCCACACGCTCTGCCCTCAAACGAACACAAAGTGTCTCGACAACCGCTTCCCAATGGAGCCCTAGCTCCTTACTCTGCCCGATGTGTCGCATCATCGACTTTCACCTTGACCTTCGCTAATGATTGTAGCTCAGCCACTAACGCTCGCACGAACTCCATTGCAACATCGAGCTCCTCCATCGTTGATTACGACCTCCTCTCCTCCATCTGATGGATCCCAAGCTGCCACATCACCACCTTGAAGCTCAATCCTATGCCTTGAGGGTCGAGCGGGCTCGAGCCACCAGAGGCAACCACATGGCGCTTCGGATCTCCAAACTGTAGCCTCGGTACCGAGCCTTCTTCAGCATGTGAGGTGCACGTGTGGACATGAAACATTGCATCAAAGCCCTCTCATTTCCATGATATTGTGTGGAGGTCCCCATCACCTAGATCACGTGCGGTATGTGCGCCAGTTGAGGGGTAAATTACATAAGTACCCTGACAAGTTTCATTATTTATAGATAAGTCTCCTCAGGGCCTTTTCGATATTAAAACTATATTTTTATTGCATTTTAGTCTTTGAAACTTCATTTTGTCATAACTATCTCATTGGAACTCCATTTTTAGCGTACCTTATATTGTTTTGAAGCTTGTTCAGTGCTCCATTATTTCATATATCTTCGATAGATTTTAGGCTTGATATTGATGATTATAATATGAAGATCTTTGTTAACATCTACAAGCCAATTTACTGACATTTTTCGTGCCATATTACATTGAGAAGCTTAACGATCTAATTTGCAAGGATTTGATTGAGGTTTTTGACTTCATTAATTATCCTTTGATAATTGACTTTTTTTAATTGAGAAATTAATCCCTGTAGGGGGAAAGATCAAGGAGGAATTATTGAATTGCGTAGATATTTTTTAGGATATTTCATTTAATCCTCTCATGATAATTACCCATATTAAATTGAGGATATGATCTCTGAAGGAACTCATTTAAGGAAAAATCAATTCAATTCCCTGGCATTATATAATTAAAATTAAATTTGTCTAAGGACTAATTTACAAGGAATTTCAAGGACACTTTTTAATCTCTTCAATTGCAGAATAGTTTGCTAATTAGTCTTCTATCCTGAAGCATAAAACTTGATTGAATATATTTATTGAATCAATATATTTTAATATGTGATATACTTTTGGATTAATTGATCATCATATTTGAGAATATTGATTAATTTATTTAGATTAAAAATTCTTATCACAGATCTAGTGCTCTATTATCTTCTCTGTTTATTTTGCATCGTATTTTTTGCATTTTTTATTTTATTTTCTGATACAGAAATTAACCTAGCGATTAATTAATTAATTATTTAACCTAATGTAAAACCACACAACTACAAATTATCCTTCCCTGTGTTCGACCTTGGTATACTTACCAAGTAAAAATTCTCCGAGACATTCAGATTGTGTTTTTTAATTGATCGCTTTTCATCTCCTATACTACAATTTTCAAATAATTAAGAGGCGGATTTCGTGGTTCATCTAATGTCATCATTGCCATGGACCGACATGTTTTTAGGGTTTTAATTAGTTTCTGTAATTAATTTCTGTAAAATTAATATCTATGTAATTTTTTCCTGTTATTAGCATTGTTTTTTGCATTCTGTTTCTGCATTTTATCTCAAACTTCGCAGATAATTCAAAACATAATTTGGAAAAGATCAAGAACCCGTAAAAGAGACTACTTTAACTTTATTTCTATGAGAGAAAGAGAGAGTTAGATTTAGTTTTATCTTCTGCATCATTTACATGGCTCGTCTCTTTGAACCCTCAACTTTGTAATAATTTGGACTGGAGTCTTTGTGGTGTGTTGGGTTTCTTCCAACCCCTTTTGTGGAGTTAGGACCCGACTTGAGTGGCGTAGAATTTAAGAGCAGATACTCTACCTTAGATTTTTATTCTTGATTGTACTCGTAGTTCTTAGGCCACACTTTCACTAATTATATGCACTATAGATCGTTTAACATTAGATAAATCTGAAATCAATTATTTCTTGCTAATAGAACTATCTACTTAGGGTGTTTTCCTGTGTGCATATCATTTAGTGTAGATTTGAAGAAAGTGAGGAATTATTTTAAGTCTTCTTCTTAGCATGCATCAATTATTTAAATTCTTGCATTGTCTTTTTCGATTCTCTCCCCTATTTTTACAACCTAGGGTTTAAAGGAATTAGGACTTATTATTAGGCATGTTTTTTCTATGATCACATAAGACTCAAGTGATAACCCATTCCAAAATCAAGACTGCTAATAGGGCGACTGCATAAACTGACATAAAATTCACCCTTCTACTTGGTGGAGAAGAACTCACTCATTGTTTGTAAGAACACGAATCACACACTTAGGGTAGAACCAAAATTTGGAGGCTTCATTCAGACTATTGGATTTAAAACAAATAGCTACTTCTCAGTGAGGGAACTATGGTATCCCTTAGCAGATTGGCTGGTTAAAGTAAAATGTATAAGGCAACATCCTAAAGTAATACGGGTCGTCATTATACAGTCCATACTTACACCCAAACTTGCTGAAAGTATGTGCAACTAGCCATACGAATTCGGTCCAGTCTTTGTGACGCTCTCCTAAACCTAAAGCTCCGCTTATTTTGCTCAAAGATTGTTTTGTCATTAATTAAAATTGAAATGATAAGTGGTCCAACCCTTATGTGCCTTCCCGAGTGTTGAGTGGGTGAATCTACGAGTTCATTTTGTGCTTGTCTTGTGTGCATCAAAGTCCTTGCAAATGCAATCATATTAAGGTTCGGAAATCATTCTCCATCTTTCTATTAAGAAGATGTCAACAAATTAGTCTTTGTAGCTAGACTTTATGGGTCCATCGTACATGACCTTGTCCCGATAACCTTCATTCCAGGGGAACCCTCTCTTCGAAACTGACCCCCCACAACCATTACTTCCCTTTACCCCCTTCACTTCGTCCCATGCCCACGCTTCTTCTTGGACTAGCTGCTCTCACATTCCGATCGTAAAATGAACACAATAGAGCGGTGATGAATCTGCGATTCTCATTCTTTATTCTTTTATTTTAGCTTTATGTTTTAGCAAAACTATTTGTAAATTGGTATAAATACAAGAAATTAACATTGTACATGTCTTTGTTAATATTTCATAATTAGCATTTATTTTCCCAAAATAAAAGAATAAAGAGAAAAGAAAAAAGAAGGATGTATTTAGAATAAATACAGAGTGACCCAAACTCCAAAAGGTCAAGCCTTGACCTGATGAACAAGTAATAAGTAGAGAGAGATAAGGTATATTGTATATTGTACATATCACCTATACATGTACAAATAATTATTCATATTTATTTTGACAAAGCGTGAATATCTTTTTATTTTTGAAAACTTTTATATAGTCCTAGTAATAATATAAAAATAAAATAAAAATCATAAAATAAAATAAAAATAAAATCCATAATTCATTGTACAAAGGCTACATATATGTATAATGAATATAATACTTATTTTTTTAACACCATTAATTAATTTATAAAAATCAAATAAAAATATTTTTTCTCCTATAATTATTTTAAAATAAATATAAAATAAAATATATTCTAGAAATATTAATAAAATAAAAATACTTGTATATAATACATAGATAATTATACTTGTATATAATACACTATAATGTATATACCTTATTTATGTTGTTAAAAATATTTAAAAAGCGAAGAAAATAGTTTGAAATTAACAAGTATTTTACATTTTCCCACCTTTTTAAGATCATTTACTATTTAATATTTAATATTCTTTTATTTTTGTAAATCATGTACTCTGATTGGTCCACGTCAGAAGGGTGACCTCGATCAACCTTCTCCCCAAACTAACCAGACTCGATTCCTGTTTCACCAAAGCTTCTTCTCCCCTTTTTTCTTAATCGTGTCAGATCTCCATTCACCTTGATCCTTGCGCCCGATTACGCTCCTAAGATCCATGTTCCTCGCAGATCCCTAGGCGCAGTCACATATGTTTAGGGTTTTGAGCACCATTCCTATCCTTCTGGCACCCTAAGCACCTCTATAAATTGTCTCCTTCACCTCCCGAGATCAGTAACTTGTTCCTCGTGCCACCACAGACCCCTAGACACCTTCAGAGAGTGACAGCTCCTCAAGGAGCCCTTTAAAGCCTTGTTTGGTGGTCTGATTGAGCGAAGCTCATCGCATGTCCAGAGATCCATCACAGGAAGCCTCCTTCGCCTGTCGCACCCTAGTCGATGCCATAACCCCCCTTTTGTCCACTTTGTTGGAAGTATCTGAGTTCTTCAGTAGTTCTAGGTAACCTTCATTCCACTTACCTTTCACATTTCACTTTGATTTCATCCATATCATCTTCCATAGTTCACCTGCTCTGACCAGCCGGTCGGAGCCCCGTCACTCGCATCTCACCGTTCAGATTGACATGCCAATTCACCCTTCATCTCCTAGCGCAACCTGACCCCCTTGAATCTTGCTCACCAGAGCAAGATCGAGCCTGGACGTCCTACCCTCCATGTTCATCGGATGTCAAACCCACTCCCCCGTCACTTCTATTCATGAAACAAGCAATAATGTGACCGGAGCTACGCCTCCAAGTTTGCCTTCCCTTTGCAGGTACCCTCGAGCACGAAGACGCCCGATTCGACCTTCATTTAGGGTTGCGGAGCAGCTCTAAGCGGACCTCCATTGTGCGAACTATCCGACCATCATTCCTTCAAACAAAGAAGTCCATTCGACATGGAGCACTCCCATGATGGTGTTGGACCCTTCAGCTTCTTCATCGGAGTAGCAGATCTCCCGCCATGCTCGGCTGAAGTTCACTCGAGCGAAGTTCATCCAGCAGCCTTCGTTACCGTTGGATCATGCATCTCATCCCAGTTTTTATATGAACCATTACCACATGCCCAACTACTAACAGTCAAATCAAGTCCGTAGTATATCTGAGCCCCACGACATCGCCAGCTTTGTCAACTGTCAGATCCAAACTGTAGCAGTAGATCTGAGTCGCACATCTCCGACCATAGCAGGAGATGTTTGTATATATTGATTTTAGACTCTATTTGTAGATATTTCCTTCTATTTCAGACTTTCTTTGTAGATATTTCCTTATATTTTGTCATAAAAATCATCTCAATTGCTTTGGGCATCTTAAGTATTTTTAACTTGCAAATTACTCCTGATTGTGCATTGTTTACCATTTTTACCATTGTTTACCATTTTTATCACTGTTTGCTTTTTAGAAAATCCCAAAAACATTGAAAACTTCTTACCAAAAATAATACAAAACACATAAAAACCAAAAATATTTTTATTGCAACTTTCTTATTATTTTCGACATATTAGAAAAATACAAAAAGAGAGTGTTTAAGTCTTTTTATTTGTTGTTCTTATTTCCTTTATATTGAAAATTAAAAAATTGCAAAAATTTAAAAACCACTAAACATATTTTATTTCCTTAAATCACACTATTTAGTTTTTAATTGTGCTCCTTGTGTTCGACCTTGATCATTATACCATGTAAATAAAAGTAATGAAGCTGCTTACATTTGATTGTTCTATCTTTGAGTGGTTTATTTTTCTCATTGATCCGCTTGGTTGATTTGGGTCACAACGATATTATTATTTCTTACTTTGCCCGAGTCGATCTACGTATCATCAAGCAAGCACATTTGAGGATGGAAAATAAAGTAACCAATTTTGAAAGAGAAACATGATTTTCGATTGCTATGAACACCCCACCTCTTGAACCATCCCCTACTCAGGTTGACTTCTTCCAGAGAACGACCAATTTTCCTTCGATAATTCACAGGATAACTAGAGTTGAGGAAATATGGCTCATGACCAGACTTCAACGACCATGAATAATCAATACTCTACTCAAAGTTACATGTCGGAATCATGACATATGGAGAACGATTATTCAATCACAAGTCATGAGATGTTTGATGATGAGATTGCTCGGATCAACCATAGAGCATATACTTTAACTGAGAAAATATATGCTCATCCAATTGATGCAAAAGCAAGAAGTGAGGGCACCACCTTGCGAACCACAAATCCACACTCAGACATAAATACCACTAACCTAGGACAAAACTATTAATCATCACATAGAAAATACAAAAAAATTAAAAAAGAAAAAGAAAATTCAAAAAATTGAACAATTTGGAAATGGAAGCATTTTGTAAAAGTCTGATCTTAAAGCTACCATTGATCAAGGCCATAGAATTGTTCCCTGATGAGTGACCTACTAATTAGGGTTAAGTAGCAAAATAAATTATGGTCGTTGTAACCCCAATATATTGGACGACTCAATCGAGAAAATAAAACCACTCAAGAAATAAATCGAAGAATGTATACGGATTGCTATTTTTATTTACCTAGTATAGACATCAGGGTTGAACACAAGGAGAAAGGTTTAAAAAATAAGTAGTCAAATTTCAAAAATAAAGCATTTTTAGTGGTTTTTAATTTTTCAAATTTTTTATTTTTGAATAAAGGAATTCAAACACAAAGTAGAAAACACACACACAACACTCTTTTTGTATTTTTCAAAATGATCAAAAATATTCAGAAAATAAAACTAAAAAAATTTGTGGGTATTCTGGGATTTGAGGATTTTTAGTAATTTTTTCCAGAATTTTCAAATGTTTTTATGATTTTATAAAAATCAAACAATGATAAAATGTAAAACAGTGCACAGCCAGAACCAAATTGCAAACTAAAAATACCTAAAGTGCCCTAAAGTCTTGTATAGAAATTTTATGATAAACTAGAAATAAAGACTACACACAGAACTGAAAATGCAATTTTTAGATTTTTTATTTGATTTTATATATTTTTTATGAATTTTTGGTGTTTTGTATTTTTTATGGGTTTATAGTGAATTTACAAACCAAATTAATATTGAAGGTAAAGCATAACAATAGGCATATAAAGGAATTTAGATGGAATTTGTAAAACATTTTTCGAATTTTTATGATTTTTCTAACTTTAACAGAATACTTTTAAGTGGTTTCTGAATTTTTTAAATAGAAAATGCAATCAAATTAATCTATGAAAAATTACAATAAAAACTACACACTAGCAAGAGCTAACACTAGTTTTTAGGAAATTTTTAGACTTAATTTAATATTTATTAAGTCAAATGAAAGATACATAAGTAAACACGGTTCACAGGGACCAAATCACAAATATTTTAAGTCTAAAGGCCAAATCGATGACACACTATAAAAGCCTAGATCAAATATGCAAAAAGACCAACCAATTCACGCACATGTTCAATATTCAACACACAGGGGTATAAATGCAAATATAAAAACTTCAACCTTGAATTCATAACAGCATAATAGTTCAGAGCAGAAGATGCAAACAACCCAAAGAACACATGAGGACACGTACCTCAGATTTGGAAGGACTAAAATGCAAATATCAAAAGTGCATGGTCCAAACTGCAAATGTTTTTAACTATGCCTTTTATTTAACGAACTAAATTTAAAAGCAGAAACATGCAAGGGCATAAGGGAAATATACCCAACGGGGAACGTGGCACATGTGAGGGCAAGTAGGAATGGGTGGCTCTGATATTCTTCTGAAATAATCTGACGGATCTAATCTACCAGGAATGTACGCGTTAGATGGCGTTAGGTGCTTAGATCTAATGGCTCTAAAAGTTGCCACTGTCGTGTGGCTTTGATCAAATTTGGCAAAGGTGAAGCTCATACAATGGAGAAGAAGGAATCTACAAGAACACGGCTCCGGTGAACTTCAACCGAGTAGTGGAGGAGATCCAAAGCTTCGATGAAGTCGCCAAGATGTACAACATGCTTGTGGAAATGGTGCACGCCCGGTGGCGAGCTCCGATGAAGGAGGTGACGGTCAGATTGGCGTGAAGGTGAAGGCCCTCCTGGAGCTGCTCTGCCTGAGAAGTTTGGAGTCCAAATGAATCTCCAGGTGCACGTTAGTACCTGTAAAGGGCAGAGGGGACTCGGGGCAACGCTCTAGTCCAGGTTATTGCTTAAGAAGATAAAGGAAGTGACCGAGGATGGTGTTCGACCTCCAGTGAAGGCAGGGTATGGAGGTCTAAACCTCGATCTTTCTATGATGGGCGAAGTTGAGGGTGATATGGGTGTGAAGGAAGCTGTGGTGCAAGTCGAAGGAGTAATCAATGCGGATGGAAGTGAGTATCGAAGCTCCATACCCGGTGGTCAGAGTGCGGCAGACACGACGGAGCTCAAATGGAAGACGGAATCGAACAGGGAAATGCAAAGGAAAGGATACATATCTCAGGCTACCAATGAACTCGAGAGCTTCAGGCGAAGGTGGTCGATGGGGTCTTGGACTCAACCTAGTTGCGGTTGGCTGGGAGACTGCTCACGGCGGTTCTCCGACCACAAAGTTCGCTACAAGCCACCAGGCATCTCTGGCAAATCCTAAGACATTCCTCCGGTAGTTGTCTATCTAAGGAAGGGAGATAAGGGTTCGTGGTGGTACGAGGGACGAGCTTCTGAGCACATGAGGCGGAGAAGATGCTTTATAGGGTGATCCAAAATCCAGAAAGATCGGTGCGCAATGCGGAACCCTAGGCAGATCCGGTTGTGCCTAGGGATCCACAAGGATCATGGATCTTCTAGCTTCAATTGGGCACAGGAATCGATTCAAGAAGTGGTCAGGTCTAGGTACGAGAAATTGGAGAAGAGGCTCCGATGAGAGGGGATGCGACTCGACCCGACTGGAAGAGACTATTGATCATGGTCAACGATCTGAGGTGGATCAATGGGAAAACAAATTTTACACAAAGAAAAGGAAATTAAATTAGAAATAGTAAATTGATTTAAATTAAAAAGTGTATAAAATAAAAAAATATTATTTTATAAGCTATTTTTCTATGATTTTTATTATTTTTATGAAGAGATAAAATAGTGTATATACAGTATATAATTTTATGTATAATTTTATCTACATGTATAATATACCTATGTATTATGCACAAATATTTTTATTTTATTATTTTGACAAACATTATTTTATTTTGTACTTTATTTATTTACATAATAAATTAGGGAGTGCAAAATAATTTTTATTTAATTTTTATAAATTAATTAAGGGTGTAAAAATAAGTTATGTATTATATACATATTCATTTTGTACAAAGCATTGATGATTTTAATTTTATTTTTATTTTGTTTTTCTTATTTTTATTTATTTTTATATTATTTCTAGGGCTATATACAAGAATGAAATAATTTTATTTTGTCTAAAATAAATAAATAAATATTATAGACAAGTATAGGTGATATGTACAATACATAGTGTACCCTTATCCATCTCTACTTATTTTGTTTGTGATCAGGTCAAAGCTTGACCTTCTCTTGGGGATTGGGTCACTCTGTATTTATTCTAAGTGCATCATTCTTTTTCTTTTCTCTTTATTCTTTTATTTTTGCAAAAATACATGCTAAATATAAGATATTAACAATGTCATGTAGCATGCTATGTTATTGTATTTACAAGTATTTATAGGTGGTTTTTCTAAAAAGAAGAGCTAAAATAAAAGAATGAGAATCATAGATTCATCATCCCCATATACTTTATCTTTGCTAGTCCCTTAGCAGACATTTATTTGAAAAAGAAGTGAAAACGAAAAGAAAAGAAAAAGAATCAAGGTTCATTATTAAATTATCTTCATTAAATTGGAATATGGAGCTCGGCTAGACCTTTGGATTATTAATTTGGTGGAACCTTATTGGGAAATAGGTTTAAGATTCAATATCCTTCAAGTTCCACAATTCTATGGTCAAGACTCCTTAATAATCAGGTCAGAACAAGTCTACATACGCAAACTCTAATGACTATGAATCTTTCCTTGTATTGTGTAAGTGATATGTAGCTCAACACTTCATAAATGACAAAGAAACAACCTTCTCAACAAGGTAACTCTAATTCCTCAGTCTAGAAGCTCTTTCCTGAGTAGCAGGGTATTTCCTTCTAAGTTCAACTTCAATCCGCTCAAGAAGAGGGGAAAGAAGAGAATGGATCGTGACCACAGTAGCCATGTATCCCTTATAGCATAACCAGTGTAGCTAAGTCTCCAGCTGCAAGCTTCATGAGATGAGGATGTATAATACATAAGCTTTGCTTTTATTGACTATATACACTCCGGTAGGCATTTTATTTTCAATCAGGAATGTCCCCTTTTTTGGAGTTTTTCTTGATTTTGCATGCATTTTTTTTATAAAGCACATATGTACAACATATCTACATGGTGCAGCATATACATAAGGTGTTTTTCTTCTTGAGCTAGTAGACTATCCCTCTTTTGATGCATTATTGCAACCCACAGACTCATGTCTTTAGACCTCAATGCCACTAGATCAGGTTGAAGCGCACATCCCTCACTAGAGGAAGATGAGAGGTTCTGGCTAGTAGTACTACCCTCGTATGCTACCCCAAGCAAAAGAATTCTGCCTCCTTATCACCTCATCCGTGTTGAGCTATGTGTAAGGTGCATGTCTAAGTAAAGCCATTGACTCTAAGAGTCATGTGTATATTGTTAAGTATTCTACTTAAGCTCATCAAGATGACATGTGAACATAGCCTAGTGGAATCAAAGAATTAAGTAACTAATGAACCTGAAAAGTCTTAAACCCAAATCCTATAAGGTCCTATGAAGTTAAGTGGATTAAGATCTTAACCAAGCTCTCTTTTTCAATTTAACTCCAGACTAGTATAAATGTCAACTATGTTTCAAAAGAATACACAAGCAAGAGTGTATAAAAACTCTTCTTGAAAACTTTCTCCAAAAATATGCAAATTTTTATGATATTTTTGAATGCAAAAAGGAAAGAGGTTTTGCAAAAACATTTACAAACATTAACAAACAAAAATTTGCAAATATTTATTTTTCAAATATTTAAAAAAAATTGTACTATATACATAATTTTGATAAAGAAATATTTACAAGCATTTTACAATCAAAACATTTTTACAAACATTTGTACAAAAATAATTTTTACAAAAGGTTTTTACAAACATTTATGTACAAAACTTTCTTAAACAAGAGTTACCAATTATTTATGTGCAAGAATTTTTTTGTGATTTTTAGTTTTGTGATTTTTAGCCATATTATACACACAATACTCCAAGTATGAGCTATGGCTATAGTATATATACAAAATATATGACACGCCCCTATACTTAGCTCGAACGATTTCCTTAGAGTGATCAAAGAGCGATGAAAGGAAGACATAACTCGTGTTGAGTATTGGGAAGTGAAAAGAATGTTATACTACAACGATGAATAAAAGAATGTAATGAATATAGATCGATGACCCCCCCTATACTTAGGATCAAATAATCCTAAGTATAGATGACTATATACAAGGGGAAAACCGAGCGATAGGATGTACAGGAGTTACCTCCCCTGTACTTAGGGTAAAACATCCCTAAGTATAGGAAGCAAAATAGAGGTAAAAAGAATCAAATGAATAATCACAGGTCTGATACCTCCCCATACTTGGGGGAAAATGCACCCTAAGTGTAGCATAATCATGAGATGAAGATGGGGTGTCAGGCTAAAGAATGTATTATATGGACAATCTGGATCTATACAGCTGCGGAGGAGAAGTGATAATCAGTTATTAGATGAAAATGATGTGAGTCAAAAGACATATTTCATACAAAATGAATAGGGCAACTTCAACGATCAACGAATCATGATCAAGATATGGCTTCAGGCGTTGACCGTTAACCCGAAAGGTGGAATCAGATGACTACTCAGATATACCAATGCTTTCATTAACGTGCATCTTTCTAACCAAATATGGTCTCTTCCATTTGATTTGTAATTTCCATGGAAATAATCTCAACCTAGTATCAAATAACTATGCTCTCTGATTCGGCTCAAAGTATTTATGGATGATATTAGAATAATGCCATATCTTCACTCTATCATCATATTTTAGGCTACTCGAAAATGATGTAACCCTCAACTCCTCCAGGGCCGCCAACTCCGCTCTTCTTTGATCGCCTACACTCTTGGGATCCAATAATAACTCTCTAACTGCCCAAAGTGACTTATGCTTGATTTCCACAGGCAAGTGGCATGGCTTTCCATAAACGAGGTGAAAGGTAGATGTACCCAAAGGTGTCTTGAAGGAAGTCTGATAACCCCACAAGATCGAGTCCAAAAGTTGTGACCAATCCTTTTGGTCTGGGCGGACAACCTTCTGCATTATCGTCTTAATCTCCATGTTTGATACTTCAGCAAGACCATTGTTCTGAGAGTGATATGGAGTGGAAAAAGGATGGTCGATGTTGAACTCATTAGAAAGGGCCCCTACCTTGTCATTGATAAAATGAGCCCCCCGTCTGATATCAAAACTCTAGTTACTCCGAACCGTGAAATGATATTTTTCCTTAAAAATCTGCATACGGTTTTAGCATCTGCGACTGGAGGGGATGGCCTTAACCCAACGAGTCATATAATCTACAGCAAGCAGAATGTACTTGAATCCCTGACTCTTAGGAAATGGACCCATGAATTGATGCCCCATGCGTCAAAAACCTCACAGAAGTGAATGGGCTACATTGGCATCATATCACACTGGCCATAATTGCCCATCCTCTGATAGTCAATGCACTTCTTCACGAATTCATCAGAATCCTTGAAGAGGGTAGGACACCATAGGCCTGATTGAAGCACTTTTTGTGTTGTCCTCCTCCCAAAATGATATCCTCCTGCCTCGAGCTTGTGGCAGTAAGTAAGGACACTTTGGTGCTCCTCCTGAGAAATACACTGACGCCAGACACTATACTTCTATCATGATAAAGGGTGGGATCCTCCCAATGGTGTGAATTGGTCTTTTCTGGGGCATGTCGATTTCTACTGACGATTCATTCCGGATTTCAGTCATATTGACCGACCTCTTACTGATTAGCTGACCCACTTGGAGTTAGAGATGGGGTAAATAAAATCGGCACACTGCCACTTAGATATTTCCTTTATGACCACATCTCGAAGATTCGGGTTCAGTCGTCGCTGAAACTCATGCGATGGCTTAGTGTCCTCCTCAACATACATGTGGTGGGAGCATAGGGCCGGACTGATCCCCCGGAGATCAGCTACGCTCCATCCAATTGCCTTACGGTTTCTTTTAAGAACCTCTATCAAATGAGATTCTTGATCTCCAATCAAATCTGTTGAGATAATGACTGGGAACATATCTGGCTCACTTGTAAGGAATTTGTACTTCATACTCTACGGCAAGATCTTCGATTCTGGACAAGTGGGAGCTGACAAATCTGGCTTTTAAATGTCTGAGTGAAGGCTACTAGATCTGTGTTTGAGAACTTTCGCTGTAGTGGTGAATCTAACGAAGATAACCCCACTGGTGTATCTGTCATCTGAACCGGCTCTCTCTCCACCCTAGTTGTCGACTTTATAGGAATCAAACATGGTAAATAGTCATCAAAGTCATCCCAATCAATGTTTGAATCTGAGGGATCTAAATCTGAAGTGCATGAAATATAAGGTGCTTTGCTATCCTAACCACGATCATCAGCCTCAAATATATCCAGTACCATGAGTGTGCTCTATAAACTCTCATCTTCCAACATCTATAAGTCCGCAGTGTCTGAAGGCATGACAAGAGATCGTGATGTTGGGTCTGAGCAAACTGCTTCATTATCTGTGATCACAAAGTCGCACTCCTTGTGGACGTCTTACTCTGCATCTGTCATCTGCTCTAAATCACTCGACTGCTCGGAGCAAGTTGAATCTCTAGCTCTGGTCTCCTCGATCGTCTCTATTTATACACTTTCACCCTCGACGTGAAAGTATACCTTACCCCTATCATGGTCGGATACCTCCTTGACTATGGTCAAGAATGGGCATCCTAGGATGATGGGGGTATCAGTCACATATTCAGGGATATCCATGTCCAATACAACAAAGTCCGCGAGGAATTTCAGGCCCTGAATTGTGATGAAACCCCTTCAGCCTCTTAACAGATCTATCTGCAAACAGAAAGATTGTTCTTCTATGTATAAGAGGGCCAAATCGAATCATTCGAGTAAATCATCTAGAAGGAGGTTAATCAAAGACCTGCTGTCTAATAGGGTACGATCGAACCGTTGCTCATGGATATGGTATCTGACATATGGGGCTCCTGTATCGAGTCTCTTAGCCGACAATCGGTTCTGAATGGTGAAGAAAGTGGCACGAGTAAGCACATGGATTTATGCATTGTGGTTCCTCCTCTTCCTGTGGATGATGGTCTTCTCTCTCAAGTTCTTCTGCAAGAGGGGAATGTGCTCTAGTGCCTCCTGTAGAGTCAGCTGTATCTGGAATCGATCAATCACCTGCTTGTTGAACGCTAGTTGGTGTTTCCTTTTTGGATTTTCTTTTTGGGTCCCCTTTCCTAATGGAGTGCTTGAGGGAACGGAATGGAGGGACCCTCTCTAGAGAGATGAGGTTCAGGAGTAGGCTCCTATCCATGCAATAGGCTAGAATCCATACAATAATCATCAAGCAAAGTAGATGGACTTACATGAGATACAAAAGCCTTTTCATTATTCATATTTTTTATTTTTGTTTTTCCATTTTTTGTACTTTTCTATGACTGTCCTGAGATACAAAATAAGGCAATATAATTGAAGGTAGATTGATGGCATCAGTACCATCCACAGCATTTGACTTCTGGCACCATCACCACACTCTGGACAAGCATCTGGTACCATGGTGGCATAAGCACCACTGTTTGCAACTGGAATTATGACATCCTCAGTACCGTCGGTTGTATTAACATCCTTGGTTGCTTCAGCACCACCGTCATCATCATCATCGTGAGCAGCATCAACATCGCTTCCATCCTCGTCTGGCACTTTAGAATCTTCATGGAGTGATCACTCATACGAGTCACCGTTGGTTGGCATCCTACCGCTCCTAAGTGTCACAAAATCAACATCAAATAGAGTGGATAAAGTATCATGCAGAACATCACTAGGAGTGGTAGTCTCTGTAAACTTTACCTTCTCAGATTTTCTCTTCATATTGTTCAGGTTGGGTTCAATCTGAGTAGGTATGGCAAACTTTCCCTTGATAATCTCCCTCATTTGCTGTCGGAACTCGTCCATCTCTCGCCATAAGTATGCCTGCTGGTCAGATAGTATGCGGGCGCGGTCGACAAGGGTTGGGTTCTCATAAACAGGTGCATGAGAACCGGACGGGTTGCCTCACTGGAAATGAGGCTAAAATTGTTGTTGTTTGTAATGAGGAGGTTTGGAGTAATTTTGAGGCTATTGTGGATGCCTCCACTGTTGTCCCTGATGGTAGGGATGAGGACCCTGCTGGTGATACTACTGGGAGTGATGGGGCTGCTGTTGTTATTAGTTGCTCTATCCAGCCTGAGCTAGAGGATATTGCTGGGATGAGGAGCCTTCGGTGGACCATCGAAAGTCGGGATGAATCTTGAGCTGCGGTTGGTACTGGGAGTACCAGATCCCCTTAACTTCCATCAACAGCTCTTGTTGCTCAAGGTGTGGCGGGAGAAGAGCTGCCAAGGGCAGATCTGACTAGTAGACCACCATCTGAGTGTCCAGAGATGGTTGTGGTCGCTGGAAGTGTTGGATCTGTTGGACCAAATCTACATGGAAATGGTGGACTTGGAGATACAAGTTAGATGGCTGTGTGGAGCTGCTCCCTGGATTGTCACGTAACCTGAGACGGGGCTAAGAAGCCATATGTGCCTCCTGGAGACACGTGATATGAGTCTTCAGGTCACTCAATGTCTGTGCCAACTAATAAATATGGTTCAGGCCCTGCATTGCTTCTTCTCTATAATCTTGATTCAGTCCAACTTCTCACTAATGGTACCCCTGTATGCATCTGAAGACTCTACAAGTGTCGCTGTTGATGATGGAGTAGAAGGACCGGCATCGACGCGTACAATCCTCTGATATGAGACAGCATGTGGGAGGGGCTTCCCCTGAGTATAGACCCGGGTCTGGTACATCACAATATAGTTCTCTGCCATCTCCTTATAAATGGCCTAGACCTGATCTTGGTCCTTGGAAAAATAGGATCCTTCATACGAGGCATTCACTAGCCCCTGGAGCTATGTTGTAAGCCCACAGAAAAAGCTCTGAATAAGGTTGGGCTTGGATATCTCATGATGTGGACATCGGTCAATGAACTCTCTAAACCGATCCCAGGCCTCGTGAAACTTCTCGTTTGGGATCATGGTGAAGTTGTTGATCATAGATCACGTTGCGTTGGTCCGACCGAATGGATAGTACTTGTTCAAGTACTCAGTCTGAGGTTGCTCCCAGGTAGTGACTACCCTCCCCAAGTGCTTCAGCTAGTAGGTTGCTCTGTTAACCAATGAGAACATGAAGGCAATCAGCTTGATAGTGTCCTCATCCACAAATCAATTGTGGACAATGCTACAAATCATCTCAAATTCCTGCAGATGGAGGTACGACTCCTTGGTGGCTAGCCCATGAAACGTAGGCATAAGATGGATGGTCTGAGGGAGAAGGTCGAAGTTGTGAAGGATCTCTAGCAGATGGATCCATCTATGTGTGAGGATTGCACCAGGGTTGTGCAACTGTCTCATCATTTGTGGCTGACTCACTGGCTCTTGTGGTTCCTCGGGTTGTCTGTTTCCGCCCGCCTGGCGCTGTATCTCTCCATCGGTTGGTCTCTGCAGCTCATCTCTGCTGGCTCGCATCTGCGTAAGCTCCAGTCTCACCTCGATCATGAAATCTCCTTGGTCCTGAATTTGGCATTGCATGGTCTCCAGGGAAACGAGGAGTGTGTTGTTGATGGAGGCATGGTCCAAAACATAGGAAGAAGTTTACGGTTTCTCATCGGTGTGGTTCTCACTGTTGGCCATCTCTTGGGTCTCTACAAAGGTAAAAGATCCCAACTCAGGTGTTGTCAAATGAACATATAGATGTGATGGCCTCTACTCGAGCACCTCAGGAATAGTAGAAGGGTTGTCTAGGGAGAATAGAGTGGTAGAGAACTCGGGTTCAGAGAGTGGGTCTAAGATCTCTGAAGCTTTCCTATAAGAATGGAGAAGAGTGCTCGAAAGCAGTGCTACTAGAGGTAGCCTAGGGGACCTCCTTCCCATC
Organism: Ottelia alismoides; assembly: GCA_037367405.1. NCBI lineage: Eukaryota > Viridiplantae > Streptophyta > Magnoliopsida > Alismatales > Hydrocharitaceae > Ottelia > Ottelia alismoides. The sequence continues at coordinate 191,140 of JAZKJV010001938.1, read as the reverse complement.
ATCGTGATGTGGGGACTTATGAGGATTGGATCTATAATGCAACTAAGATGAAAGTCCAACCTCAAGTTCACCTACTCAACACGAGTTGATGACCGTGAAAGTTTGGTCATTAATCTTGTTAATTTTTATTTAGGTGATAAATCAATCTATCGTAGTGATTAAGCGAGCTACTAGGATCCCAATAATCCTAGGAGACTGGACCAATCTCACAACTAGTTTTTCCCAGCCAGTATGGGTCGTGGATTGTTTACCAGCCACTCGATCTACCCACTCTGCTAAGGAAGTCCTAGACCGATTACCATCTACCTGGTGAAGTCCTCACTAAAGAACAACTAATCACAAGACTAGTAGCATGAAAAGAGATCGGACGTCTCTCTATCCTAGAGTGTGGGCCGCTCTCTCACTGCAGATAAATCAAACAATGAGGGGGTAACTCTCCCCAAAACAAATATTTTTAGCTGAAGTGTGTTTTAGGGTCAAGTTTGCATTAGCATTCCCAATTTTATTTTGTTATCTCTTTTTAGATATTTTTTTGGAATAAGACAACGCCTAACAAATTTTTCGATTTCCTTGGTTATTTTGAGCTAAAAATAGGAGGACGAAGTAAGAAAAGCCGATGCACGATCAAACATAATGATGCGTGCAGAGATAGAAATGCGTACCTGACTCCATCACTCTACATGTGGGGTGATCCGTGCATAAAATAAAGACAGGAAATAAACTATCTATATGATGCATGAGGAAATTATCCTTAAATAAGCAACTTCTATTATGTGAAGCACAATAGCTAGCTAATCAAATATAAGACCAGAGTTCAATCTTGGGAGTCACTCAGTTCCCGCCACAACGGGTCCTGCTAACGTTGTATGTGACTCCTCACAGCGCATGGTCTAGTATCCAATCAAGCTAACTTTTTCGAATTTATTTTATCTAAGTCCAATTACAATTTATAAGAACAGATAAGAAATTAGGTGTAGAGCATTAGCTAATTATGAGCACAAGCAAGAGAAAGTCCTAAATCTAAGGGCTAAAACCTCATGAATCAAATAGAAATAAAAGGCAAAAAATCCAAGGAAAATTGCGGTGAGGTCCCCCCCTCCGAGTACACCGGTACTTAGCAAAACATATCTTGAAAAGTTCAAGTGTCCAACGGTCTCAAAGTCTAAGATTATTACAATAATAAGATCTTGCAAAAATAAAACTAAACTATCTAATATAACTACTCTCTCTCCTTCTTCTCCTCCTTGGATGCGGGCTCCTCCAATAGAAAGTCTAAGTGTCCCTCGGGCTGTTCCTTGCACAACCAAGCAAACGGATGTTAGAAAACAATTACAAATAGATAAGGAAATAAGCAAAAAGTGAAATATGATTACTAAGTCGTGCTCCCCGACAATGGTGCCATTATGATGAGTGACCTAGTAACTAGGGTTATATAGCAAAATAAATGATGGTCGTTGTGACCCCAATCAATCGACTGACTCAATCGATAAAATAAAACCACTCAAGAAATCAATCGAAGAATGTAAGCGGTTCTCTACTTTTATTTCCCTGGTATAGCCAATAGGGTCGAACACAAGGAGCACGATTTAAAAACTAAGTACTCAAATTTCAAAAATAAAGTAATTTTTAGTTGTTCTTAATTTTTCAAATTTTTAATTTTTGAATAAAGAAAATCAAACACAAAGAAGAAAAAACACACACCCAACACTCTTTTGAATTTTTCAAAATGACCAAATGCTTAGAAATAAAGCTAAAAATATTTTTGGGTTTTATAACATTATAGGTGTTTTTAGTAATTTTTCTAGTTTTTTCAAATGTTTTTTGTGATTTCATAAAAATCAAAGAGTAACAAAATGTAAAATAATAGTGCACAGCCAGGACCAAATTGTAAATTAAAAATACCTAAGGTACCCCAAGGTCTTGGATAAAAACTTTATGATAAACTAGAAATAAAAATCTACACACAAGAATTGGAAACACAATTTCTAGATTTTTATTTTATTTTATACGATTTTTAGGATTTTTGGGGTTTTTTATAATTTTTATGGTTTTTATAGTGAATTTTCAAACCAAATTAATATTGAAGGTAAAGCATAACAAAAGTCAGCCACATGAATTTTTATGGATTTTTTAAGATATTTTTCAAATTTTATGATTTTTCTAACTTAGATAGGATACTTTTTAGTGGTTTTGAATTTTAAAAATAGAAAATGCAAATCAAATAAAACCATAAAAAATTATAATAAAAACTACACACTAGCATGAGATAACAGTACTTTTTAGGAAATTTGTATAATTAATTTAATATTTATTAAGTCCAATACAATACAAGCAATTAAACACAATTCATAGGGCCCAAATCACAAATATTATAAGTTTGTCCAAATCGATGACACACTGTACAAGCATAGGGTCGAATCTGCAAAAAACCCAACCAATTCACACACATGCTCAATATTCAACGCACAAGGGTATAAATGCAAATAAAAAAACTTCAACCTTCAATTCATAATAGCATAATAGCTCAGAGCAGAAAATGCAAATAACCAAAAGAACACGTGAAGACACACGTGCCTCATACTCGGAAGGAATAAAATACAAATATCAAAAGTGTGAAGTTTAAACTATAAATGTTTTTAACTACACATTTTATTTAATGGACTAAATCTAAAAGCAGAAACATGCAAGGGCACAAGGAAATATACCCAATGGGGCACATGGAGCATGCGGGGGCTGGCGGAAATGGGCGGCTCTGATATTCCTCTGAAAAGATCTGATAGTTCTGATCTGCCAGGAACATGTGCGTCATATGGCGTTAGGTGCTGAGATCTAACGCCTCTAAAGCTGCAACTTTTACGTGGCTTTGATCAAATCTGGAAAAGGTGGAGCTCATCCAACGGAGAAGGAGGAGTCTGCAAGAACACAGCTCCGGTGAACTTCAACCGAGCAGCGGAGAATATCCGAAGCTCCAATGAAGTCGCCAAGACATCGTCAGGCTCGTAGAAGTGGTGTACGTCCGGTGACAGGCTCCGATGAAGGAGGCGTCGTTCGGATGGGTGTGAAGGTGAAGACACTCCCAGAGATGCTCCGGCTGAGCAGCTAGGAGTCCAAATGAAGCTCCGGGAGCGCATTAGTACCTGGAAAGGGCAGACGGGACTCAGGGCGATGCTCCGGTCCAGATTATTTCTTAAGAAGATAAAGGATGCAGCTGGGGCTGGTGTTCGACCTCTGGCGAAGGAGGGGGATGGAGTACTAACCCTCAATCTTGCAATAATGGGCGAGGTTGAGGGTGATCAGGGTGTAAAGGAAGGTGTGGGGTAAGTCGAAGGAGAGATTGATGCAGGTGGAAGGGGGTATCAAAGTTCTAGACTCGACGGTCGGAGTGCGGGAGACACGGTGGAGCTAAAATGGAAGATGGAATCGAAAAGGGAAATGCAGAGGAAAAAATAGATACCTGAGGATATCAATGAACTCGGGAGCTTTAGGAGAAGGTGATCGACGGGGTCTTGTCCTCATCCTAGCTGCGGTTGTTTGGGAGGTTGCTCGCGACAGTTCTCTGACCATGAAGTGAGCTACAAGCCTCCAGGTGCCTCCGGTGAATCCTAAGCTACTCCTCTGCTAGTTGTCACTCTAAGGAAGGGAGATAAGGGTCTGTGGTGGCATGAGGGACGCGACCCGATCTGGTTGAAAGAGATTGTTGATCGGGGTCAACGGTCTGAGGTGGACCAGTGAGAAAACAGAATTTACATAAATAAAAGAAAATTAAATTAAAAATAGTACATGAATTTAAATTACAAAGTAAATAAAATAAAAAATGTTTATTATTTTACAAACTATTTTTCTAAGATTTCTAATTATTTTTATGAAAAGATAAAATAGTGTATATACATTATATAGTATTATCTACAGGTATCATATACTTATGTATTATGTACAAATATTTTTATTATAATATTTTTGTAAAAATAATTTTATTTTGTATTTTATTTATTTACACAATAAATTAGGGAGTGGAAAATAATTTTTATTTAATTTTTATAAATTAATTAAGGGTGTAAAATAAGTGATGTATTATGTACATATTCATTTGTACAAAGGTTTGATGATTTTAATTTTAATTTTATTTCCTTTTTCTGATTTTTATTTTATTTTTATATTATTTCCATGGCTATATGCAAAAATAAAATAAGTTTATTTTGTCAAATAAATAAATAAATATTATATACAAGTATAGATAATATGTACAATACATAGTATACCAGTATCTTTCTCTAGTTATTTTATCTATGATCAGGTCAGAGCTTGACCTTCTGTTGGGGTTTGGGTCACTCTGTATTTATTCTAAATACATCATTCTTTTTTATTTTCTCTTTATTCTTATTATTATGAAGAAACTTGCACATTGAAACAACATACAATATGTGTTCAACTGCAAGTACAATATCTTGATCATGAATCCAATTCATGAGTCATTATTGAGTATAGTATTTAGTGTGTTTAATAGAGGATTATCAGATATAAGAAATTTACACACACACGCACACACACACACACATGAGTGTGTGTGTGTGTGTGTGTGTGTGTGTTTTACTTTGTTTTAAGAAATTTTATATCAAGTTGTCTTGCCTTGTCAACACAAAAAGTTCATTCCCTTAGTCACTTTCAGTGTAAGAGATATACTTACCATTATATCTCAGCAAGATCTGGGATCTCCTTCCTTATCTTTGTCACATCTCAATAATATGAGAACATGTAACTCAGATAAAAAGAAGCGAGAACACATTCCGCCTTGCAAGTCCAACTTGCATTCCCAATTAGTTCTTTAACACCCGGGCCCACCACCCCTAAGGTGTTATTGACCAGTCATTAATTAAACCAACTGTCAACAGGAATAGAACTCGTTATACGCAATCCAATAACGTCTCAATAATATGAGGACCCAATATTGGGCTCACTACGCATACGACCTTACTCTTTCGAGAAGCAAAGAGCCCGATCCAGATGCGCTTGCATACAGAAGCTGTCAACTCAGACAGGCATCTCCTACATACAATCCCTGGTGAAGGAACCCTTTGCCTTGATGGGGGACCAAGGATGTCACTTATGCGATCCTCCATATCAAGTACAAATTCTAATTAATCATTATGAATCATATTCATTATCGTTCACTCTTCCAATGGAAATACAACTCTATTCATAATAGAGTGTTTTAATTTTAATTGGATTCCATTTAATCTAATCACATTAAATTAATGATACAATTAGTATCCAACAAACATTCTTCATTATTACTTGAAATATGGTATATCGCAAATATGTATTATTTTGAATTTTGATGATTAGAGAAATACATCATGATTTCCCAAGCATTATACCAACCCTACCCGTTGTCATGTCCAGTACCGACGGGAGTGGGACAAACCGCACACGGTGCAACCTGCTACCCCAACGCTCCCCGACTAGACATCATATCCGCCTCGGGAAAGGATAATGCAAAATCGATTACTTTGTACTGGAGATGATAATCGGTTTTTCAACGGAAGTTATACCATATAGTAAGAACCAAACCATTTTGATTATAAGGAAATTTGCTAAACAAATTCCCAATCCTATTCAAGCAACTTTGTTTGTTGGAAAGTATGTGATGTAACCAATTTGACATCTAGATCATATCTAATCAATTATTTTTTAAGATAATGTCATTTAAGGAAATAATTATCACCAACAATTCAAATATTTATCCATAATTATTCCAGGAAATTAACCATTAATTTCACTAGTTTCTTAAATGACAATCACAAGGTTCTTGATAAAGATTGCAATTTCCAACAGTGACCCTCACTTACTAAAATTAGCATATCTCATTCATTTTAAATACAAATAATGTAAAATAAGTTTTCAAAGTTTGATAATTTGATTTAAGACAGAACCAAAGTGATTATCACGTATTTCTAAGTGTTTCAAGACAGTAACTACCTCCTTAATTATGCCACGATTTGCCAACCCTGAAATAGTGGATATGAGTTCATAAAATGATCATAACTAGAGTTATCAGATTCCAAATCATGCAAACACAAATCCCACGGTTTCCTTAATTAGTGGGGAACATAATCCAGATGATAATTTCATGTTTAAATGTTTTAGACAAGGCTGGAAATAATCACAAAATAGGGCTGTGAAATTGAAATGCAATAAAATTTTTTCAAGCCCTAATGAACCCAAGTCTTATTAGGTTTATGGATCGTATCCAAAACCTCCAACCTGGCTCCGATACCACTAGAAGGATATGATAATATCCTTAAGCTCATCACGGAAGCGTGAGGATAGCATCAAATGTGATCGGGAGCGTCTAGTCGTACTAGTTGCTCCGGGTAGCAGAATTTAAAATTTTTTATTCTGATGAAATCACATGATCCAAGAATACTTCTCGGATTGTTTCATATAAACCACAAACAAACATTAGGGTTACCTCTTGAAGCATGGTTGCGATCAAGTTTCTAAAGATCGAGTCTCTAAACGAAGAGACCTCCTGTCTCAAGTCCGATCCGACGGAGGAGATGCTTGCGAGCGCATTGATGAGACGCATGCTCCTCACAATCCAATTGATGATCCAAGCGACAAATATCCTGATCTCATCACACAAAATCCGATGTCTTCTTTACGAGCGATATGCACCAAAGGAGATGGATATCTATGAGGAAGTAATACGGCAGCATAACGATGATGCTTCTACGATGGTGACTCTCTCAAGGGCTCCATGCTGGACGGCCACAATGAGAGGGAGAGAGAGAACCTTTGGCATGTAGAGAGAGAGAGAGCTTATGAATTTATCATGTTCTTTGAAGAGTAAGGGATGCCTATTTTTATATAGTATTTTGGGATCCATGGATCTCAATCCATGTGCATACAAATCTAATGGGTGAGATTGATTTATGTTTCCTTCAATGGTCATGATCTTGTTGTGAAAACACAACAATAATTAATTTAATTTAATATATATTGATAAATCAATATAAATCAATTCAAAATTAAATAACTTTGATCTTGGAGATAAGAGGTGAGAGAATTTGACCTAATTCCTAAAGGGGGGATGACCACCATCTTCCAATGGAAGTTGGTGGTCGTCCACCCTCTTAGGTGGAATGGGCCAATTTCCTCATTATCTCATGAGATCTTGTTATCTCACGAGATCTCATGATATCTCCAAATTTTACAACAACATTTGTTGTAAATTATATCATAAAAATAACTCATAATTATCTTGTGAACATTGCAATCATGCCATTGGAAAAATGTGAATCACATCCACATCTCAAAATAAAATGTAAATTATATTTTCAATTAATCATCTAATGTGAATCTGATTCACATCAATAATTAATAAATATAAATCACAATAGACTCTCTCTTATATATTATAAACTACATTTATAATATATATAAATAATATGGATAGTGTTATCTACATTATTCATTTTCATGATAATTAAATCACATTTAATCATCTTGAATCTCTATTACCATATGCTCAAATAATATGAATCACATTCACATTATTCACATCTTTCATAAATAAATCATATTTAGTTATCTCAGATAACTCTCCTTATAATATGAATCAAATTCATATTATTCATGATAATAAAATCACATTTAATTATCAATTTTCTCAATACTTATATATATAATATCAACAATGACATTATCCATGAACTTTTTCAAGGATAATTCGCTTTCTTCGCAAATACATGGAAATAATGATAGGGTGATTGTATTGTTCCATGTATAGTAACTTGGATATTAAGATCACATCTCAAATCAAGATCTTGCGGACCTCTCATAGATGCTTGATTAAATAAAGATCGCAAACCTAATCTTCTCATTGCATCTGAATCACAATCAGATCAATGTGCAATATTTTAACCAAGATCGGATCACTTCTCTACTACGGGGAGTCACTAAAAATCCACACCCGTTTCATCACTCCCTAGGAATGGAAGCATCATGGTTATACAATCATTTATGATCACATCACCTTCAGGTATTCCTAATACATGTACATCATGCATACTGGAAGACCAAGAATAAACCCAAAGTTTTATATCTATTTAGACTGTCTCCTTCAGGGTTTTATTATTAAGTTTCTCATTTGATCATTGGGAATTGGTATCGATCATATGCTTTCCAAAAGCATATATCATACCCAGATGTTGATCATATACTTTCAAAAAGTATAGATCAAACCTACAAATTCAGTCAAGCTTCCAAAGCAAGACGACTGTGCACGGAATTTGATTCTTCCCAATATCTCATGAGTGAGCTCATGTCTTCCGGTTTAGAAAATGAACCTGTATATTCCCTTTAAGAAATCGTATTATTCATATGTTCTTGCATGCACACAAGCGCACCGGTGTATAGACCTTGGTTAGGTCATCAACCTATTGGTCTGCCAAATGTACATACTCAAACATATAGTAATACATCCGTCTCCAGTCAGAGGATGCATGCCTATATCGTGACAGCATATGACATAGGTCTTTGGTTATCTCGATCTCGTTAAGTCAACTCTTTGACCTAACTAATTTAACACCTCCGAATCTCTATTCATATGCAGAGGACCTACATTAAGAGGTCGATCAGATATCAGCCTTTAGAGAAAGGATTGCCATCTCCTTCTTAGGCTGGAGATCCTCTCTTCACAATCATTTGAGGTGCTTGATGAGTCATCAATCTAACTCTTTAGATGTTCATCCAAGAACCAGCCTCTATGATTCAACAATTGAATCAACAGTCGTATGATCATTAAGATGGCCATGGTACATTGCCCTAAGGGACCTATTATGTAAATTAGGTATTCTTCATTTCAGACCAGAAAATGATATTCGCAATAACATTTATTGCATAATGGCTCACCATGGGAACGCATGTCCAACAAAATCGATGCCCCATGCGTCAAAAACCTCATAGAAGTGAATGGGTTGCATCGGAATCATATCATGCTTGCCACAATTGCCCATCCTCTGACAGTCAGTGCAACTCTTCACGAATTCATCAGTATCCTTGAAGAGGGTAGGCCACCATAGGTCGGATTGAAGAGCTTTTTTTGTTGTCCTTCTCCCAAAATGATGTCCTCCTGCCTCAAGCTTGTAGTAGTAAGTGACAATGTTGTTGTGCTCCTCCTTAGGAACACACCGACGCCAGACACTATCCCCCCTCCCTTCATGATAAAGGATGGGATCCTCCCAATGGTACGACTTGGCCTTTGTGAGGAAAGTCTCAAGTCACTATCTGGGCCAACCTTGTGGAACTTTCTTAGCGACAAGATAGTTCAAAATGTCAGTATACCATGGAAGCGAGTTGATAGAAAGAATCACCTCATTTGGGAATGTCTCTAGGATAGGTGTGATATGATTAGAATCCTCAAGGTTCTCTAAATGGGAGAAGTGATCCGCCACCACATTCTTGACTCTAGGCTTATCCTTAATCTCAATGTCAAACTCCTGAAGTAGAAGGATCCATTTGGTCAATCTGGCTTTGGCATCCTTATTTGCCATAAGGTATCGGATGGCAGTGTGGTCTATAATATAGTCACTCTAGATCCAAGAATATACGATCTGAACTTATCCAAAGCAAATACTACGACTAGCATCTCCTTCGCAGTCACAGTATAATTCTAATGAGCAGTATCCAAAGTCCAGCTAGTGTAGTGAATGGCAAAAGTTATCCATCCCTCCTCTGTCTTAGCACAACCCGTATGGAGAAATCAGAAGAATCTGTCATGATCTCGAATGGGAGAGACCAATCGTGTGGCTAAAGGATAGGAGCCTCAACAACTAATCCCTTGAGAGTCTCAAATGATGGTATACACTTATGATCTACAATGAACTCAGTGTCTTTGGTCAGCAAATCAGTAAACGATAGGGCAATACGACTGAAATCCTGAATGAATCATTGGTAGAAACCGACATGCCCCAAAAAAGATCGCAACTATCGTAGATTAGACGGTAGATGAAGTTTCTTGATGATATCCTCCTTGTACGAATCGACCTCCAAGCCCATGTTGGAGTTGATATGACCAAGGACCATCTCCTGAGTCATCATGAAATGACTCTTTTCCCAAGATAGCACAAGGTTGACCTCTATGCAGCGCTGAAGTACCTGATCTAGGCAGTCAAGGCAAGCATCAAACCCATTGCTGTAGACAAAAAAAGTCATCCATGAGTACCTCTAAACAATCACCCACCATGTCCGAGAAAATGGAAAGCATGCACCTTTTAACCAACTCAAACTCAGATAACTCAAAAAGACAAGGGTGATCGTTCAATTACCATATCGATCTACCAAAAGACAGTAGGGGTCCTTTCTGTCGTCATATTTTTTTGAGATGACGAACATAAAGTGGACTTTAAGTTTGTCTGAGTCTCCTATAATTTTAAGAAAGTTGTTCTTAGCCTCTACTAAGACAATTGTTGATTTTAAGACTCAAGACATTAAGTTTTCAAACTCATATCACAATGCACAAACCCTCAATGACTCGACTTGCTCTGAGGAAATCCGACTTGAAACTAACAATAGTGATAAAGAGATAGCTGCTTCACATGATCAGACCTCTCCTAACGAAATACAGATACAAAACCTATGAGAGACACCTGAGAAACCGACTGTTAAATTGTATTTGAATTCTCACCACCCTGACATTGCTCCTAGGAGGAAACATTATTTAGGAGCTTTTAGAGATTTGGACCATGTTTATGAAGATCATCATAATTATTTGAGTGTTCCAATCTTTAAGTCAGAAATCGTTCACGAGATACTTGAACCATACATGGAACCGTCTCAGGAATCCTCCAATGTCACCACAAATCATGAATATCAGAAGGTGACATCAACATCCACCACCATTACTCACAAAACCACCAGGAACATGCTCCCTCGCCCGAAGTTGTGTATGACCCTACAAGAATTGGTTGACAATGAAGCCATAAATACCACACCAGTTACTCATGATAGGGAGAAGAACTACATTCATCTTCCTCCAAATGGTTCTTACAGAAACAAACTGACCACGAAAGTCACCTTCCATTGTAGACACCAGGTGATTTCTGAAGAGTCCTTGTATGGTTCTGATGCGGTTCACCATAAGTGCAATAAGTGCATTTGTGATCAATGGGCACTTACCTCTGATTAACAGTAGTTGGAAATCATCCGCATATGACTACTATTCTAATGAAGACGACTCTAAGAATGGTAGACCTTCTTCATCCTTTCCCTTTTCACCACGCTCCACATCTCCATATTATCTCCTACCACTCTCCCGTAAGAAGATTCATCTCAAACCTCCTTGACTCCATACAGCCTTCACAAATCTAATCGTTCTTCTATTTGTAATTATCGGATCATCCTTAGGCTAACCTTAGCCTAAGTATAGGGGGACCGATACTATTATGTATTCATCACTTTTATTCTTTTTTTATTGCCCTTGACTTCCCAAATTCATGTTTTTCATCTATGCTTTGGCCCTCAAAAGCCTAAGTATAGGAGGTAAGTCAACTTCATTTTCTTTTTCTCTCAATTATACTTGGTACGAGATGTCTTATTTCACTTTGTGCCATGAGTAAATAGTGCATGCTAAGTATAGGTGGGTGTGTTTGTATATATTCTATCCATAGAAAGTACTTTAATTTTTTTCATCGAAAATCGGGTATGGGTATAAGTTGTTTATATTATGTACATAAAATTATTTTTGTAAATAATACTTATTTTACAAAAAAACTTTCTATAAAATTAAGAGGGTATAATAAAAAAAATAGAATAAAGAATCTTTTTTCAAAACAAAAACTATAATAATTAACTCAAGGTTTTATCCCTAATATCTTTACCATCACTCGAGACTTGAGGAATGAAAGAAATTAGAGTTTTTAAGGACCTTTGATCAAGAGTTAATTATCCTTAGTAATTAGGGTTTTAGACTTAATAATCCACACTTCCGTAGTTTAAAAAGATGTGAGTGTTATATTATGCGCTTAATCTCTACCTTTAAGAATATGGTCAGCAATTCACTTGCACAACTGCATGAATGATGAGATGAGTTGAGATTTCACTTGAGGGACTGGGACTTGGGATTTGAGTCTAGACATGATTTTATGATACTCAAAGATGGGATAAAGTCATTGAAAGCTTCAATAAACCCGAGTATCAGCAAACCCTAGCCAATATGTAAACAAGTTTGCATGTTATCTCTTGACATTGACCTATGTGACAGGGTGTGATGAAATTAAATAATTATTAATCAGTGTGCTCCAAGATTTGTTAAAAGCAGTAGAGCTAGACAAAAACAAAAGAAAAAATATTGAAAGAAAAAACTCTCAAACACAAAGTAAAATTACAAAGAGCTTTTATCAAAGGTGAGCGCTCCCAACCATTTTCAAAATGTCCAATTAGAGCAAATCTAGTTAGGACCAACGAGTTGGGCTAGTACCTCAAAAAGGGCTCTACATCGTAAGTGATACAAGTCTGGGTGTAAGTATATTAGATGCTTAAAGAATACACACCCCGGTGTACTAGGAAAACAAGTACATACGACTCAATCTCTCTTGATGGACACAATGGTCTAACCGAAAAATTCTTCTGTTGAGTAATAAGGTACTTGAGAGGATCCTTGTTCCAATGTGCGGGAGAGAAGAAACATACACAATCTATACCCTCCATCATCTGGTATGCCATCTACACTTTCAAGACTGACAAACTAATGATACAGTAGAGTGAATGCATGAATTAATTTATTCCCTAGTGTTGAGGATTAGGTCGTGAAGAGAGTATCTCGGACTTGGACTTTGAGTGACATTTCGACTCGACTCTCATGATTACAGTAAACACGAAGCTTCGTATCCTTATATTATATGTATGAATGGAGAGTCTAATAAATTAGAAAAGTTGGATTCTTTTTTACTAGAGCTTGGTTCAACTTAAGATTTTAGGACCATTCAAATCAAAGATTCTTAATGAGGCAAGTCTAGAAGTTTGCACATGCATAATCAGGGATTCAACCTTCTAACTCACTAAACTTTTCTTGGGAACAAGCAAAGAGCTAAGTATATGGTTGCTTTAGCAAAATCCCCTTAATAAATCACTAATTACACCCATCAAAATCAATTAAGTAACATTCACTAATTGTGCTAAAAGTGGAGATAAAATATGTAAATAAAAAAACTTTTCTTTTTATCTGAATTGAGCGTATTATTTATGTGTAAATAATCTTTATTTTAACCTAATTATTTCTCTAATTTATTATTTGATTATAAAATTAATTTGTCATAAAGAATTAAAATCTATAAAAAAAATCAAAATCAAGAGAAATCCCAAAAATCTGACTTTGTATATTTTGTATATATTTTCTCTTTGTTGATTTTATTTTATCTTTTTCTAAGCTATACAAGAAATCCATAAAAATTAGATTAAGTATGCATATATTATATATAATATAATCTAATAACTAAAATCAAATTAAAATACAAAAAAATCACAAAATGCAAAAATACGGTATTTTATAATCTACAGAGTACCACCAAAAATATATGTTTACAATTGACCTCTTTTGATTTTGGATCCTTCATGAAAGTTGTAGATCTCGTAGAGACAAACAACTTTTGTGTTGAGCACGTTTTCATTCGAATTTATTTACTATCTCTTTCTGACTATTCTTCGCTTTTTTATTTTTTATTTTTATTTTTTTCTTTTATTTAATCCTTATTTTTATTTTGATTTTTTGTTTAATCATTATCCATTTTACCTTTTATTTTACTGATTTTATTTTTTATTTTAATTTATTTTTCTCTCTTTTTCTCTCTCTTCTCTCTTTACTCTCTCTTCACATCTCTCTCTCTCTCTCTTCACGGCGCACGCGACCCATCTCCAGCTTTTCCTCTCTCCAAGTCACATGTCACGCACGTGACCTCTTCCTCCTCTCCATTGACGATTGCCATCCTCTCCTCCCATAATGTCCCGCCACCCCTCGTCGGTCATTACGACATATACATCTCTCCCAAAATGCCACTACGTGCCTCCTTATAAAGCCCTCGTTGCCATGCCTCCTTCGAGTTATTTACCCTCTTAGAGAAATCAAGAGAAAGACTGATTCCTCTTGCTTTGCACAAGCCTCGGTGACAAAGAGGGCATGATATTAATGGGGATGATGAGGTTCATTTTCTAAGCATGGTCCAAGGTGTACTTTCTCTGGTGACCTTGTTACAGCTTCTCCAAACAGTTGCCGAGCTCCGTCGACACCATGACCTTGAGCGACGACATGAAGCCCTCCTCAAAGCTTCAATTCCCAGATACTCATTATTCCCTCCCTTCAGAAAACTCCACCTCCAGCACCCTCCTTTGCACTTCATCTCCATTTCTCCGCCTACACCTTTGCCTCTATCTAGCCCAACTCCACCATCGACATCCATCATCTCCCTCAGCCTTTGTGCCTCCATCCCCCTACTGCCTCGCATCTCCGCTCCCACTCGCCCTAACTCCAAGACCTCTACACTTTACCCTCCACGTGTTCCTCCCCCGGCCGCACGCAACTTGCCTTGACAACCACTTCTAACAGAGCCCTAGATCCTTACTCCGCCTGACGTGTTGCACCAACGATTTCCACCTCGACCTTCACCAACAATTGTCGCTCAGCCACGCTCGCCCAAATACTACCACGGCATCAAGCTCCTCCACCGTCGACCGTTACATTCTCTCTATCATCTAACGTAACCCTAGCCGCCACATTACCACCTTGAAGCTCAGACCCATGCTTCGAGGGTCAAGTGGGCCCGATCCACCAGAGCCAACCACATAGAACTTCAGGACTCCAAATCGTAGCCCTGGTATCGAGACTTTTTCAGCACGTGAGGCACACGTGTGGACATCAAACATTTCATCGTGGCCCTCCGATTTCTGGGATATTATGTAGAGGTACCTGGCGTCTAGATCAAACGCAATGCACATGTCCGTCGGGGGGTAAATTACAGAAGTACTCTGATGGGTTTTGCTATTTATAGATAAGTCTCCTTAGCATCCTTTTTGAGATAAAAACTATATTTTTATTGCATTTTAGTCCCTAAAACTTCATTTTGTCATAACTTTCTCATTTGAACATCATTTTTAGTGTACATTATGTCATTTTGAAGCTTATTCAATGCTCTATCATTTCATATAACTTGTAGATAGATCTGAGGCCTGATATTGATGGTTATAATTTGAAGATTTCTGTTAACATATGTAGGTCAATTTACCGACATTTTCTGTGCCATATTACATTAAGAAAATTAACAATCTATTTTACAAGGATTCGATTGAGGTTTTCGAGTTGATTGATTATCCGTTTGTTATTGATCTTTTTAATCTAGAAATTAATCTCTACATGGGGCAATATAAAGGCGGAATTATTAAATTGTATAGATATTTCCTAGTAGATTTCATTTAATCCTCTCATGATAATTGACCAAATTAAATTGAGGATTTGATCTCTGCAGGAACTCATTTGAGAAAAAAATCAATTCAACTCCCAGACATTATACCATTAAAAATTCAATTTATCGGAGGACTAATTTACAGGGAATTTCGAGGACACTATTTGATAACGCCATTTGCATAATGATTCGTCGATAATCATCTAGCATGCAGCATAAAACTTGATTGAATATATTTCTTGAATCAATATCTTTTTATCTATGATATATTCAGGATTTATTGATCATCATATTTGAGGATTTTGGTTAATTTATTCAGATTAAAAATTCTTGTTATAGACCATATGATCAATTATTTTCTCTATTTATTTTACATCAAATTTATTTTCATTTATTTTCAATTTTATTTCCTGAAATAGAAATTAACTCAACTATTAATTAATTATTTAATCTAGTTTAAAACCACATAACTAGAAATTATTGTTCCCTATGTTCGTCCTTAGTAAACTTACCAAGTGAAAATTCTCCACGATATTCAAAGATTGTGGTTTTTGATCGATTTTTCATCTTCTATACTACAATTTTCAAATATTAAAGAGGTGGAATTCGTGGTTCATCATACGATTACATTACTTGTTTAATTTTCTCTTCTTTGTTAGTTATCACTTACTAATCTTTATCCCATAATTTATGAAAACTTGATAGGTATCGATGAGCCATCTCAAGGATCTTAGTCAGCTAGCCAGCTAGTTAACAATAGTAGCTTCTAGTCTAAGATAGTAGTTTTTTAAGTTATTTTCTTTCAACTTGATGCACATGTATAAAGAAATAGTGGGACATGTTCTCTATATAAACTTCATTTTGTGAATGGAATAAATGTGAGATGCTTTATATGTAAAATTTTATTAAGTCTTTTTCAAAATATTAGCTGTTATTATTGGATAAAGCTATTGCTGAGTAATTAGATCAGGTAAATGGGAGGATGCGATGACCTAGAACTGGGGTCGTGACACCGGTGTCAGTGCATTTTACTCTAATAGCTTATTTAACAATTAATATTTATTAGCGGTATTCAGAAACTAAGCATACGTTAAGATTCTTTAATCTTAATAATTGAGTGAAAAAATATTATCATCCACAAATTAGTGTACCTAAATGTACATCATGCTAGGTAGAATAAGAACTAATTGATTACCTTGATTCATCTCATGATCATGGCAGATCAGGACTTGGCTAGCAAATGGTTGCAATGACGGCATTGCTCCAAGTGATGGGGCAAATGTGCATGCATTAGAGAAAAAGACTTGATGGCCAATTATCATCATTCAATGGGTTACTAAATTATTTTCTTTTTAGAATTTTTTTATGTTTTATGCAAAAGTTACTTCAGAAATAGCCCTTATTTTCTTACCAAAAATCCCATTTATTCATTCATTAATAATTCATTTTTGGACCCATTTTATTATTTGCTATTTATACCTCAAAACATGAAATTTTTAGAAAAAAATATCAGAAAAATACAAAATTTACTTTACACAAAAATAATACACAGTGTACTTGTTATACTCAGAATAAAAAGCCAAAACCCTAACTTCTCATACCCATATCTTCTCAATAACAACTCAAAATACATCCTTTAATTGTACATAACTTTTAATTGTCTATTTAATGAAGATGATTTCACTTAATTTGGAGTTAAGGTGTGAAAGTTAGGTTTCAGACTCCTATTGTATAATATACTAGAATAAAATATTCATTTTATTTATTATTAATAATTTTACATTTTATATAATTTTTAAAATATTATTATAATATATACATATTTATAATAGACTAAAACCATGAAGAAGACACAAAAAATAGTCTATATAAATACATAGATGAAATACCTATACTTATACCTATATAATTTATACCCTTATTTGGTTAGTATGCATATCACATCATACAAATATAATAAAAATTTGTATTTTCATATATAAAAATAAGTTATAAATATGTTAAATATGAAAATAAAAAATAAAATAAAAAATACAAAATAAAAACAGAATATACAAAACATAGGTCAATATACATATAAATATACATGTAAAACGTAACTCCAAATAAATTAACTTGTAAAAATAAATAAAAGTAATATTAAAATACTACATAAAATAATAAACATTTTTCATGTATTTTTTGAAAATAAATTGTTTACTATATCTAATTCAAATATTTTTCAATAAAGGTTCCTATTTCATCGTGACTTGGTCCTACATCGACCAATTACATTGTGACGACTGTTGACCTCAGTCAACTATACTTCCCCATCTCTGACCCCTGTCAGAACCTCGAGCGTCGCGTCTTCTCCATTATATGCAGGTCGTCCTGTGTCTCCATTTGCCTCGAGTCCTTCATAGATCTTGATCCCATCACCATCTTCTATCACGTAGACTCGTTAGATTCGCTTGATCTACATTGAGCCACGAGTAAACCTCGATCTAAGATCGACCGAACATCTGCCTATAATAAAGAACCCATGCATTCTTTAATTCTTTTGCTCCCTTCCCAAGCCCTAAAGCTCTCCACATCAATCAAAAGTGACATCATGTGACAGATGAAGTAGCCTTGAGGCTCTAGAGTGGCTGACGGAGGAGGAGAGGTGCACCCATGGAGGAGCTCCAATCCACATCCAGCTCCTTTTCTTCCCGTCCACGTTCGAGCTGCACATTTATCTTCTGTAGGTAGAATTAGTTATTAGGGTTCGTTGAATGCATTTTACTTCATGGTTTAATCACTGTATTAGCGTAATTTTTAGATCATAGCCACGTCAGATCTCTAGAGCTCCGACCATTGTGACTCACCATCCTACCTTGTTTTGAACTCCAATATCCACCCTATCTTTTCTACTTGCTTCTCCACCCATCTGACCTGTTAACCCCTTTTGATCCCCTCGGGATCAAAGAATCTGTGCTCCCCCTGCCGCCAGCTGATGAATCTCCATTTCATCATCTTTATTCTATCATTTTGGCCTTAAAACCCCTAGTAAATGTGTGTAAATACCCTAATTTAGGCATTTTAGCATTCATGCATCATTGTGTAAATAGTATCTAAAATGCGGTTTTTAATGCCAAAATTATAGAATAAAGAAAAGAAAAGAAAAAGAATAAAATATTGAAAATATTATACGACCCTAAACCTCGAGACCTAGGCATCGCGATGACTAGTTGACAAGGAATAAAGTAGGGGGGATAGGGCCAAAATACAAATAAAAATCCCTTTTATTTAATTCATTTTTATTCATTTTTGGGACCTATTTTTAGTTTCACTTTTATACTTTAAATAAAGAAACTTTCTACATGAAAGTTGTAAATAATTAAATATAGAAAAATACAAAATTTACTTTATACAAAAATAATACACAGATAAAAAGTTACACTCAGAATAAGAATCCAAAACTCTAACTTCCCAGAACTTTTAATAAGATATTTAATGAAGGGGGTTTCATATTTTTTGGAATTACGTGTGAAAGTTAGGTTTTGGACCCCTATTGTATAGTTGTACCGATTAAAATATTCATTTTATTTATTATTCATTTTTTTGTAATTTTATATTTTTATAATTTTTAAATATTTTTTATAATATATGTACATATTATAACAGGAATAAAACACTCAAGAAAACACTAAAATAAAATACTTAAAGAAAATACATAGATAAAATACCTATATATACCTATATAGATAATACATCTATTTATTTAATTCTACATAATATATCAGAAAAATGATAATATATTTAAGTCTATAAAAAATTTATAATTATATAAAACATTAAATCAAATTATTCAAATAAAAAATACAAAAAAAATAAAATACAAAAATACATATATGAATATACCTATAAATAACCCCTAAAAAGTAACTTGTAATTATGAGTCTCTAAAAAATAAATAAAAATCATAATAATATATCTTATAAAGTAATAAACATTTTTCATTTTATAAACTAAAATTAATAAAATCATTTATTATTTTTAATCAATTTTTATAATATTTTTCCAAGGATTTTTCTGGTTCGTCCACGTGGACCAACCAACGTCTCCCGTTTGTTGACCTCGGTCAACTCTCTGACCAAGGTGTGCCTCACGTCAGAGCCTTGTTTTCGCCCTTTTCTCGAGGTTGTATCTTGCACCATTTGATGTTTATCTCTTCTGCACCTTTTCCCCTCGAGGACCCATCTTATACGCCTTGTGTTTGCCTCGAGGATTGGTGCCCCGATTCACTCGTTCTTCTTCAATCTTTGGAGCCGCCCATACCTTTGTACATAAGCCCCCTTTATTTTCCCTTAATTTTTGAACCACTTTTGACCAATTTTGGTCCTCTCCTTGGAGCTCCTGATCGATGCATGTGACAGAGGCGTCCCCAGCTGCTTCGAGTGAGGCCAGGCAAGGCTAGAAGTCGTGTCTCCACCCATCTTCAGCGAGCTCCACCCTGAGGTCCTATCTCGCCACTCTTGTGGCTTGAGGTTTATTTTATATTTTTTTATTTTCGCATGTTTTTGCATAGACGTATCCTTAAGATCCTTCTCGCCTTTTTTCTTTCTCATTTAGTCGCTCAAACACCCTCGCCAGAGCTTCGTTCCGGTCGCCTGCCTTTTCGCTCCCCACGATCATCATCCGCCCTTTTTCGTCGATTCGAGGGTAGAGGTCCTTCTGGTATGGAAAGTCAAAGGGCACTTTACCTCTTTTTGTATGTCCTGGAGTTGATTGAGGCTTGAGGCTCGTTTTGATCCTCGCCAGAGGTACTTGGAGCCTTCAAGCTTCCTTGTTCACGCTGGCGAGACTCGACCGTCGCCAAGGTATTTTGGAGCTTCCAGCCGCTAGATGAGTCGACCAGGAAGAGCGTGGGTCCCTTTGGAGTTCATCACATGCCGGAGGGATGATATTTGGTAGGGGAAAGCTTACGTCGGTGCGACCTCATCGCATTTCATCCTCCACCTTCCGTCATTGTTGGATCTACCCAGTGTTTCTTGACTTGCAACCATCATTGGATCAGCATCGCCGTCAGCCGTTGGATCCCATCAAGTGATCTAATCACGGACGTCCTTGCCGAACCGATATTGACCATTGGATGAGTGCCACGTTTCTTAGTGAATCAAATCAGGTCGTCCACCAGTGCCTATTCTTGGGTATTTTGCAGTCCTCGCCCGATAAGTTTTGTATTTTAATATTAGAACTATAAATAACCCTTAAAAAGTAACTTGTAATTATAAGTCTCTAAAATATAAATAAATATCATAATAAAATATCTTATAAAATAATAAATATTTTTTATTTTATAACCTAAAATTAATAAAATCATTTATTATTTTTAATCAATTTTTATAATATTTTTACTAGGGATTTTTCTCGTTGGTCCACGTGGTCCAACCAGCGTCTCACTTTCGTTGACCTCGGTCAACTCTCTGATCGAGGTCTACTTCCTGTTAAAGCCTCATTTTTTCCCTTTTCAATTTTTTCGAGGCTGCGTCCTGCACCATTTGATGACGATCTCTTCTGCACTTTTGCTCCACGAGGACCCATCTCACACACCCTACATTTTCCTTATGGATTAAAGCCCTAATTTGCTCGTTCTTCATCGATATTTGGAGCCACCCATAAGCCCCCTCCATTTTCCCTTGGATTTTTGAGCCACTTTTGACGAAGTTTAGTCCTTGTCTCGGAGCTCCTGATCGACGCATGTGGCAGAGGCATCCCTAGCTGCTTCAAGCGAGGCCAAACGAGGCTGGAGTTTACGTCTCCACCCATCTTCGACGAGCTCCGCCGTGAGGTCCTATCTCGCCGCTCATGCGGCTTGACGTCTATTTTCTACTTTTTTTTCATTTCACATTTTCAGCATAGTCGTATCCTTAGGATCCTTCTCGCCCTTTTTCTTTCGCAATTAGTCGCTCAAACACCCTCGTCGAAACTCCACTCCGACCGCCAGTCTATTCGCCCCCCACAACCATCATCCACACTTTTTTGCTGACTGAAGGGTCGCCGCAGTTTGCCCGCGACCCTCTTAACCTCTTTGTAGGTTCTAGAGCTGAAGAGACAGTTGGAGGCTCATTTTGATCCTCGCCATAAGTACCTGGAGCCTCCAGGCTTCCTCGTTCCTGTTGGCGAGCCTCGGTCATCGCAGGGGTATTTTGAAGCTTCCAACCGCTAGAGGAGTCGACCAGGAATAGTGTGGGCCCTTTTGGAGCTTCATCATATGCGAGGGACGAGATTTAGTCAGAGAAAACTCACATCGGCGTGACCTCTTCCCAGTTCATCATCCACCTTCCGTCATCGTTGGATCTGCCCAGTTCTTCCTGACTTGCAGCCGTCGTTGGATCATCATCACCATCAGCCATCGAATCCCATCAGCTGATCTAATCAAGGTCGTCTACATTGTAACTAGTATCGAATGTTGGACGAGTCTCACGTGCCATAGTGAACCAAATCAGGCCGTCCGCCAGCGCCTATTCTTGGGTATTTTGTAGTCCTCGCCCAAGAAGATTTGTATTTTAATATTATAACTATAATCATTCATTTGCAGTTGTATTAATTTTTGGAACATTTACGATTAGCCCCCTAAACCTTTGATTATTACATTTGGGTCTGTGCCAAGTCACCTTACGTGACGCCTCACGTGGGGTGGTGATTTTGCGAGCGGACCCCTGGGCTTTTTGTTATTATTGTTTAATCCATAAACAATTTTATTACATTATATACTTTTTTAAAAAAATTGCATACAACTCCCAAACTTTCTGATAATTGTACTTAGTTATCGCTAGTGTGGCTCATGTGTTCATACACGTGAGTCTGGAATTTTTGCATAAAGGCCCTTGGGGCTTTATTTATTTGACATTAGTGATGAACTTTTTTGTATGTGTTGTACATGTTTTGGTGAAATTGCACTTTGTCCCATGGAACTTCTACTATTTACATTTATACCCTTGTTAGTAATGTAGTTTCTTTTTGCAGTCTCTTTTAATTTTAAATAGAAATTGAAGTCAAAAAAATCCTAAAAATATATATAGCTCGTTGATTGCATATACTTTCATGCCATAATTTTTATTTGCAATTTGAAGCTTTTTATTAATTACTAAAAATCAAAAACATTCCTTTTTATCCCTGTTTGCAATATAAAACCCATAAAATATAAAACCTTTTTGAAAAATTCTAAAAATATATATTTTATATTTATTTACCTATTTTACAACTTAGGACAAAAATCACTAAAAAATATAAAAGAAAACGGAAAAAAAATATAAAAACCCCTAAAACCTTTACAAAAACTTTTAAAAAATTACTTGAAAATCAAAAAAATATATTTCCCATCTCTGAACTTTTTTATACTATTATTTTTATTTTAAATATAATTTGGAGAATTTTTTACTCTATTTGTTATTTTTATCTGCATTTTAATTTCAAGTATTTATTTTGTCCCTAATTCGGGGTAATTTTTACTTTGAAAATATATAAAAATTAGCAAAATTTATTAAAAAAACACAAAAATAGTAAAAAATTATCTGAACCCCAAAAATATTTTATTTTAT
The DNA here is from genome assembly GCA_037367405.1 of Ottelia alismoides. Classification (NCBI taxonomy): domain Eukaryota; kingdom Viridiplantae; phylum Streptophyta; class Magnoliopsida; order Alismatales; family Hydrocharitaceae; genus Ottelia; species Ottelia alismoides. The sequence goes on along the minus strand of JAZKJV010001938.1, from coordinate 168,123 downwards.
TATTTTTAATTTTTTATACTAGTTATTATATCTATTATAGCTTATATTGTATATACAGTCTATATATAACTTTGTATAGATACTAAAAAATATAAAATATAAAAAGAAAATTCAAAATTCAAAATCAAAATACAAAAATAAAAAATCAAAAATAAAAAAAATAAAAAAAATAAAAACATACAAAAAAGAGAGCTTATGAATGCATACATCACAATCACTTTTGTGTAATTCCCGATCTATCTTGCTTGTTCCATGTGTTCGATACTCTACACATACTTGCACTATACGCATCTTTGTGGTAGAGTTCTAATAAATTTTAACTCCGCACATGTATACTTCATTACTTGATTTATTTATTCTGGGTTAATTGTTGTCTGAAGTTGGGTTTAGTGTGAGTTCACCTCAACAACTGTTGATCTGCCTTGTGGATTAACACGACCTCCACAAAATCCTATTCAACAAATGGCGTCGTTGCTATAGAGCAATAGTATTAGATTGGCATTTATTTTTTATTGTGATTATCTATCTATTTTATGATTTATATATTCGCTCTTCTATTTAATATAATTGTTTGACTTGTCTAATCACCCTCTCTTGTAGACTTTATGCGAGGTACCACGGATCGAAGGAGGCACTCTACTCAAGGCGCCTACGCACCCACGTGAAGGCGACATGAGATTTGTGACCTAGCATCAAAGGAGGCATGGAGGACTTGAGAAGATAGTCACATTTTGAGCATTTTTTGTATTTATTTGTGTCACTTGAAATGAGAGAGAGACTATCTTTATTGTAATAATATAGGACTCTCAGGACTTTCATATGTTACGAGGTCCATTGCCCAGGGATTGTTTCCTCGGGGGCCTCATCGATTTTGTCGCAGTTTTCATCACCTTTTTTCCCTTTGTTTTCTGGTTTTGTTTTCTTTCTTTTGTGTGATTGAGCCCTTAGCTTTAGGATTGCTTGACGATAGGTTAAAGCCAAACACATAATAACCATTGCATGCTCCTATAGATACGTTTGGACTTCGTCAAATATCAAACTGCTTCTCACTTAGTCTCAGAACCCCGCACCACGAGATTCCTCCATACATTGCTTGCAGGACCCACTGTTGTGGGCACCGAGGAGACTCCAAGATCAGACTCTTAGGTTCCGTTCTAAGTCATTAGCATTGGTGCTTCACATTAATATCAATTTTTGAACTTAGGACGATTTCATTGGCTCGCATTTGCATATAGTTTACAATTCTTTTGAGCATATTTGCATGTAGAGTGCTAGAGGCAAGGTGAGCATTTATGCTTGAGTATTCATCATCATTTTTGTTGCTTGCATTGCTTTTCCACCCCTCTACCTATGATTTTGATCACCTAGGTGCTAAGTAAAATTGATTCCTCATTAGACTCGTGCATTCCTTCCTAAAAATCTAAAAAAAAAGTGATAACAAATAAATTGGGACTGTTAATACTACTTGACCCTAAAATAGACCAAAAAGAGAAACATTTGTCTTGGGGCAAGTAATCCCCTCATTATATTCATTTTACATTGCTCACGTACACACTAAGGTTAGTGCCCAAATCCCATCTAAGACAACCCAAGTGTTTGTACAATTTTGTGATTCTCACCTGACGCTAAAACAGACAAGGTAAAAAGACCGATCTTCCACAGTCTTCACCAAGTTGAGTAGGTGATTGAGGGGTTTGTATTGTGTGTGTTTGTTTTGATTGCTTGTGTGTATTCTAGATCAGGTCTGCACATTTGCACCTTTCTTCTCACTACTTTTGACTTGGCCATCGTGCTATCCCGATCATTTTCTCTTATTTCAGAGATGGCCGACTAGAGTGCTTTTTATCCAAACTTTGCATATCCCTCGTACCGTCCAGTCTGTCCACCTCCCTTTTTTATGAGGACTTTGCTCCTGACTTGTGTACATATCTACCTCAACCACAGTTTTAGCCATCGGAGTTTTATCCACCTACACCTCCACATTTCCATTCAGATCCACCTGTGACCGATCTATTTGGAGTCACTTCTCATGGTGTCCAACCTTGATCACTTGACCCAGATGATGGATCATATGAGACAGAGGATTGCCGAGCTAACTAGTATAAATAAGAGAGACCATGATTGTCCACCATTTTATGATATGGGTTCACTTGAGGATTTCCATGAGAGCTTGCAATCGTTAAAAATACAAAAATGAGCAAATTTTAAAAATCCAAAAACATTTCGGGTGACACATGATCAATTCAGACTGTAAGGAGAGGGACCATTTGCTAGATCATTTGCCCATACATCCTTTCACAACATGTCCCACCCTTGACCACAAGGAGCCACTGTACAGACTGCTCTTGTCATTCTTCATGTATATGTTGATTCCGATCTCCTCCCTTGTAAGGAGGAGGTCCAAAAATTAAAAAAATATTAACTGAACCTGAAGTGGTGACCACTATTCATGAGATCATCCGTGCCTCACTTCAGCAGGCCATGACCCATTTATCTGCTCCTCTTCCCTAGAAGAGAAAGCGGAGGAGCATATCTGAGCATTATATCTTGACCATGGCCACTGCCCACGCCATCACACACCGCCCCATCTCTAGGAAAAGAAACACTGCCACACCTCTCGTGAGTTGTACCATCTCTGACCATTTATTTGACAACACTCTCCTTGACGGTGGTGCATTGATCAATATAATACTCTTCTTGTTGGTACAGTCTATTTATCTTGGGCCTCTCAAGAAAACCAAGATGATAGTACAATTTGTTAATGGATCAATAAAGATGCCAAAGGGTATCCTTGAGAAGATGTCATTCAGATTCAGGGCATGAGTTTTACTACAGACTTTGTTGTCTTGTCCATGGCGACCTCCACTATGAGTGTTCTCCAATCATCCTGGGATAGCCCTTTCTCACCTCTGCGAGAGCCATTATAAACTACATATCATGCTAGATTCGCTTCCATTCTGATGTTGGGAGCGATGTGTTGATCACCACGCCTACCACTGACTAGAGACCTACATCCCATGAGAGTGTGCTCGTATTAGCCAACTCGAAGGCCTATGATTTATATGTTAATATCGGAGAGACTTTCTTTATGACTGATGATGAGACCTGAGAATTCCTCTCCAACCTTCTCCCTGACTTAACAGACATCCAATTTGAATTTCTTTTTTAAAGGACCACGCCACATCATAGCTAGTGCCCAGACTTAACTGAGTCACCTCCTGCGTCCTCGCTATGCACCCTGAACTTAATAAGGTCGAGCTCCGAAATAATTCCCTTCCTCTATAGTCAGCCACAAGGTGCCCACACCCGGTACTCCACCGATCATCCATTCATACTGACTGTAAGTAACAAACAGCTGGATTGGACGAAGGCTCGACTGATCTGACTTATCTTATAGTATAGTTAGTTAAAGAGAGGATGGAGCCCGTGGTGCCTCAATACATACCTTTAGGTAGGGCTAAGGCGGTAATAAATACATACCTTTCATTTAAGTAAGCTCCACCACTACCGCGGAACTCGTACATTCTCCGGTGCACTCCGGATTCTAGTCAGTTAGCCCTCGACTATGCTTTAGTATGATTATATTAGCAATTCTTTTATATAGTTTAGTATTAGCGCCCTGGAGCAAACAACTGGCTCAGCTCCCTTCTCCATCCACTACGTAAACCGATTTGACTATATCAAACTCCCGGTTAGCAAGTCAGCTCCCTCTGCCTATCGCCTCCCTAGGATCGCTCCTTCTTCTTCGGGAGAGTGGTCATCCTATTCATGTTAAGAGCTCGGATGAACTTTCTTCAGAAAGCGTGGACCTTGGAGTTTCTTCTTCCTGTGAATGGCGAATCATTGATGACATCTGTAGGATTTACAGGATTGACGCCATTGAGCAAATGGCATATATTGATGAGACTAAGGCCTAATTTAACCTTGTTGCTTTCATTCAGGAATTCGGGTCTTTTGATGGGAATGATGATCTGGTTGAGACTGTAGAGGACAAACATGATTCGACTACTTTCACTGATGAGTTTGTTCCTTTTGGTTTTGACCTAGATGAGACCTCATAGGAGGACATTGGCCTTACTTATTCCGATGATGAGTTCGTTCCATTTCACTTTGATATCAGCGAGATACCCAAGGTCGAACCTAGTTGTACTTCTTCCACTGACCCGTTTGTGCCTATTCACCCTAGGGTCACTGAGGATTTTCACCCTGTCGACCTTAATCCATTTATGTCATATGTGGACCCTGATGTTGATCTGCACCATATCAGATTTATCCCTTAGTGGTCATGCAAGAAGGTTCTCTTTCAACCTTCTTGATCATTTGTACATCCACCTCTGTGTATATTCGCATTTGCTTCACTTTGTCTATCTCCCGTATTGCCCATCCACCCCTATCTCTCGTACTGCTCATCCACCCCATTCTTGTTTGTGCCTTACTTAGGATGTACTTTGTCCTAAGTATAGGAGGTTGGACGAGCCGAGTGTTCTTTCGTTGTTCCGTTTCATCACTCTTGTTGTTTCCTATACTTAGGGCTTCTTTTACCCTAAGTATAGGGGGAGTGGTTTGTATTCTATCTTTTTCCATATTCATATCTCTTTTCTTCTTTTCCTTTTCTATTTTCTTTTTTTAATGAAAAGGTGTCACCCCTTTTTTGCCAGTCTTTTATACTTAGGGCGTACTTTGTCCTAAGTATAGGGGGCGTGCACCCTAAGTTCTTCTATTCTTTGATCCTCTCCATTGTCTCCTCTTCTTGTCTATACTTAGGGATATCTTACCCTGAGTATAAGAGGAGACAGTCTAAGGATGATATATTCATTCCCACCCTAGACGCTCTCTACTTTGTGTACAGACTGTTATACTTAGGATTATTTGATCCTAAGTATAGGGGGACAGTCACATTCCTGTTCGTTCATTTATTCTTTAGACTTTTCTATACTCAGTATGAGTTATGTCTTCTCTTTTTCTCTCTAATCTATGAGGACATAGCTCAAGCTAAATATAGGGGGTATATACTTAGTATACACTTTAGCCATAACTCGTAATTTTGTATTTTTTACTAATAATTATGGCTAATTACACTATTAAAATTCATTAAAAACACTTAATAAAAATATGTTGATTATTCCTCAAATTCTTTTTTGCATATATTGATTAATAAATTAGTTGAAAATGTTTTTGCAAAATGTTTGAAAAATAGTTTGAAAATCTCTTTTGAGAAATCTTTTGAAAACTATTTGGAAAACATTTTGTTAAATATTTGCGATCTTTGTAAATATGTTTTGTCTTATAAAATTTATTTTCTTTGTGTGAAATTAAAATGTTTGAAAACTCATGTGTAAATGTTTTGAAAATGATTGCAAAAATATTTTGAAAAATCTATATATAATGTTTGAAAATCCTTTGCAATATGGTTTTCAAATGTGTGTAAATATTTGTAAAATTATTTATAAAAATTATTTTGGAATGTAGTTTTTTTTTAAATTGTTTGAAAAATTCATTTTAAATAAGTTCAAGGAATATATACATCACCCTAAAATTCTTTATTCTTTATATACATATATATATGTATAATTGATCACTTACCCCTTGTAAAATCTTAAAAACCTAACTCTTGTAAATATAAGATGCATCCCTGTGTAAATATTTGTACCTATTTTTTATCCAAAATTTTTGTTTCAAAAATGATAAAAACATTTGCAAATTAAAATACCAAAAACATCAAAAATATTCTTTTTGAAAATACCAAAAATGCATATGCGTCATCTTTTTCAAAAACTAATAAAAAGTTCAAAATCTCTGAAAATTGCTTCACAAAAATATTTTCTGCATAGCATTTGCATAGCATGCACATTTTTCGGATTGCGTTTAAAAATTGAACAAGTCTAAGTAAAATCCGAACATGTAGCTTGGTTGGACCTTAAATCTACCTAATTAATAGGAACCTTATAGGAGTTGGAATTGAGGTACTTCAGGTCTAGTTGACTTAATTCTTTGAGGATCGCGAGACTTGGTTTAATAGATTCTTGACTGCCTAAGTAGAGTATTTCAGAGCATACGCACGACTCTTGTTGATAATGACCTAACTTGAACACTTGCACCTTTCACTTGGCTCAACTCAGTTGAAGTAGTGCGGGGATTGGATTTGCCGGTATGAAACGCACACAAGTGGAAACATTTGTCCTCCTCTAGAGAGGGAAGTGCACCCAACCCATCCAGTGATGATGAATTTTGAAGACAGGAGAGTGTGGGTTGCAATAATGCTTCAAAAGAGGGATAGTCTACTGGCTTAAGAGGAAAAACTCCTTATGTAAATGTTGTTGTATATAGTATTTCATAAAAATGAAAAAGAAAAAAAAGCAAAAAGCAAAAACTCCAAAAAAGTGGATAGGCCTAATTGAAAATAAAATGCCTATCGGAGTGTATATATTTGTATAGTCAATAAGCAAGCTTGAGCATCAAAGTCAAATAATGTGAGCATGCAACTGGATGACTTGACTACACTAGTCTTGCATCCTAGGGTAGGTAGATACATTGGCTACTGTCCATTCTTCTATTCACCCCCTCCTCTTGAGATGGTTGTCACTTGAACTTAGAAGGGAATACCCCGCTCCTCGAGGAAGGAGTTCATGGATTGGGAAATCATTGGATTGTCATGCTGTAGAAGTCAGTCTCCTTGTCATTTCAGTTGGGGAGAGCCACTATCACATATATTGTACGAGTCTGATTCATAGTCATAAGGGTTTGCGTATGAATTGAAGTATTCTCACCTGGATATTGAGGAGACTTCAGCAAAGTTTTGGGATTCCCGAAGGCCATTGGATTTCAAATCTGATTCCCATTAAGGTTCTGCCCGCACTAAAATTCCAAAGGTCTGACTTAAACTCCAAACATTGATTTTGTGAAGACAAGTTTGGGTAGTAAGCTTAATCCAATTTCTTTCTTTTTCTTTTCTTTATTTTTCTTTTTATGCACTTACTGCATAAGTGTTTGCTAGGTACTAGCAAAGGCAAGTATAGGGGGATGATGAATCTCCATTTCATCATCTTTATTATATCATTTTTGGCCTTAAAAACTCTAATAAATGTGTGTAAATACCCTTGATTTAGGCATTTTAGCATTCATGCATCATTGTGTAGATAGTGTATAAAATGTGGTTAATGCTAAAATTATAGAATAACGAAAATAAAATAAAAATATTAAAATATTAAAACTATTTTATGACTTGAAACTTCGAGACCTAGGCATCTCGATGACTAGGTCGACAAGGAATAAATTTGGGAGAGATAAGGGCCAAAATATAAATAAAAATCCCTTTTAATTCATTTTTATTCATTTTTGAGACCTATTTTTAGTTCCACTTTTTATACTTTAAATAAAGAAACTTTATATATGAAAGTTGTAAAATTAAATATAGAAAAATACAAATTTTATTTCATACAAAAATAATACACATATAAAAAATTGTACTCGGAATAAGAATTCAAAACTCCAACTTCTCAAATCCATATCCCTCAAACAAAAACTCAAAATATATCAAAAACATATTTAGTTGGATAACTTTTAATAAGCTATTTAATGAAGGTGGTTTCATATTTTTTGGAGTTATGGTGTGAAAGTTAGGTCTTGGATCCTATTGTATAGTTATACCGATTAAAATATTCATTTTATTTATTATTCATTACTTTTGTAATTTTATATTTTTATAATTTGTTAAATATTATTTATAATATATATACATATTAAAATAAGAATAAAACACTTAAGAAAACCCTAAAATAAAATAATTAAAGAAAATACAAAAGTAAAATACATATCTATACCTATATAGATAATACATCTATTTATTTAATTGTATATAATATATCAGAAAAATAAAAATATATTTAAGTCTATAAAAATAAGTTATAATTATATAAATAATAAATCAAATTAATAAATAAAAATACAAAATAAAAATAAAATACAAAAATACATAGATGAATATACCTATAAATAACCCTTAAAAAGAAACTTGTAATTATAAGTCTCTAAAAAATAAATAAAAATCATAATAACATAGCTTATGAAATAATAAATATTGTTTTTTATAATCCAAAATTAATAAAATCATTTATTATTTTTAGTCGATTTTATAATATTTTTACAGGGATTTTTCTAGTTGGTCCATGTGGACCTACTAGCATCTCTCATTCGTTGACCTCAGTCAACTCTCAGACCGAGGTCTGCCTCCAGTTAGAGCCTCATTTTTGCTTGTTTTCTCGATTTTTTTAGGCCACATCTTGCACCATTTGATGTCAATCTCTTCTTCACTTTTTCTCCTCGAGGACCCATCTTACATGCCCTGCGTTTTCCTCGAGGATTGGAGACCCGATGTGCTCATTATTCCTCGATCATTGGAGCCTCTCAGAGCTTTGTACATTAGCCCCCTCCATTTTCCCTTTGATTTTTGAACCACTTTTGACCAACTTCTATCCACACCTTGGAGCTCCTGATCGACGGCTGTGATAGAGGCATCGCTAGTTGATTCGAGTGAGGTCAGGCGAGGTCGGAGGCCGCGTCTCCACCCATCTCTGGCGAGATCCGTCGTGAGGTCCTATCTCACCGCTCCTACGGCTTGAGGTCTATTTTCTACTTTTTTTTCTTTTCGCACTTTTAGCATAGTCGTATCCTTAGGATCCTTCTCACCGTTTTTATTTCGCATTTAGTCTCTCAAACAACCTCGCCGGAGATCCGCTCCGGTCACCTACCTTTTCACCCCCACGATCGTCATTCGCCCTTTTTTCCAACTAGAGGGTCGCAGTAGTTTGCCTGCGACCCTCTTAACCTCTTTTTTGCTGGTCCTGGAGCTGAAAAGACCACTGGAGTCTTGTTTTGATCCTCACCAGAGTTATCTGGAGCCTCCAGGCTTCCTCATTCCCAATAGCAAACCTCGACCATCGCTGAGGTATTTTGGAGTTTCCAGCCGCTAGAGGAGTCGACCAGAAGAGTGTGGGCCCTTTTGGAGCTTCATCGCACGTCGTAGGGATGAGATTTAGTTGGGGAAATCTCTCACCAACGCGACCTCTTCCCAGATCATCCTCCACCTTCTGTTACCGTTGGATCTACCCAGTTCTTCTTTACTTACAGCTGCCATTGGATCAGCATCGCCATCAGTCATCGGATCCTGTTAGCTGATATAATCATGACCGTTCATGCCGAATAGATATCGGTCGTTGGATGAGCGCCACATATCTAAGTGAATCAAATCAGGTTGTTCGCCAGCGCCTATTCTTGGGTATTTTGCAGTCCTCGTCTGAGAAGTTTTGTATTTTAATATTAGAACTACACTCATTCGTCTTCAGTTGATTTATTTTTTGGAACATTTACGATTAGCCCCACTAACTTTTGATTATTACATTTGGTTCTATGGCCTCAAATTTCAGCGAAATTCGGTCGAATTTCTGTCGAATATCGATATCCAGTCGAAATCGAAATTCGACCGAAATGACCGAAATGACCGAAATATGGGGGTCATAGTACAAAAAATGACCGAAATGACCGAAATTTCGGTCGAAATTCCACCGAAATTCCATCGAAATTCTGTTTTGGTCGATACCGAAATGGTGACCGAAACCGACATTTAAGGCCTTGCTTGGTTCTGCACCACATCACCTTACATGACGCCTCACGTGTGTTGGACATGCGAGCTCACGACGAGCCATTACGCAATAAATGTTATTATATATATCATTCCCAGATCAGAAAAGAATAATAACTAATTTGCATAATAGGTCCCTTGGTAAAATTAGGGTAATGTGCCATGACCATCTTAATGATCATACAGTTGTTGATTCAATTATTGAATCATAGAGGATGGTGCTTGGATGAATATCTAAAGAGTTAGATGGAGGACTCATCAAGTTCCGTCAAATGATTGTTAAGAGATGATCTCCAGCCTGAGTAGGAGATGGCAATCCTTTCTCATTTGTTTGATATCTAACTAACCTTTTGATGCAGGTCCTCTACATAGGAATAGAGATTCAGAGGTGTTAGATAAGTTAGGTCAAAGAGTTGACTTAACGAGATCACGGTAATGAAAGACCTATGTCGTATGCTGTCACAATATAGGCACTCATCCTCTGACCAGAGACAGATATCTTACTATATGTCTAAGTATGTACATTTGGCAGACCAATAGGTTGATGACCTAATCATGGTCTATACACTGGCGCGTTGATGTGCATGCAAGGGCATATAAGTAATATGATCTCTCAAATCCCGTGCACAGTCATCTCGCTTTGGAAGCTTGACTCAATTTGTAGGTTTGATTTATACTTTTGGAAAACATATCATCAAGACCTAGGTATGATATATGCTTTTGGAAAGTATATGATCGATACCGAATCCCAATGATCAAATGAGAAGCTTAGTGATAAAACCATGAAGTAGAAAGTGTAAAATTGATCTAATGCTTCAAGTTTATTCTGGGTCTTCCAGTATGCAGGATGTACAGGTATTGGGAATACATGAGGGTTATTCGATCATAAATGATTGTATAACCATGATGCTTCCATTCCTAGGGAATGATGAAACGGGTCTGGATTTTAGTGACTTCTCTCAGTAGAGAAGTAACCTGATCTTGGTCCAAATATTGGACAATCATCTAAATGTGATTTAGATGCAACGAGAAGATTGGATTTGTGATCTTGATTTAATCAAGCATCTATGAGAGGTCCGCAAGATCTGGATTTGAGATTTGATCCAATATCCATGTCACTATACGTGGAACAATACAATTACCCTGTCATTATTTTCAAGTATCTGTGGAGAAAGTGCATTATCCTTGGAAGAGTTCAAGGATAATTTCATCGTCGATATATGTATTTGAGCATTGAGAAAATTGATAATTAAATGTGATTTGATTATTATGAATAATATGACTTTGATTCATATTATGAGTAGAGTTATCGTAGATAATTAAATATGATTTAATTATCAAAGATTGAATAATGTGAATGTGATTCATATTATTTGGGCACATGAGAATAGATTTCCAAGATGATTAAATGTGATTTAATTATCATGGATATGATTAATGTGGATAGAAACTATCCATATTAATCATATATAGTATAAATGTGATTTAAAATATATAAGAGAGAGTTATATGTAATTTACATTTGTTAATTAAATGTTGATGTGAATTGGATTCACATTGGACAATTAATTGAAAATGTAATTCACATTTTATTTTGGGTTGTGAATGTGATTCACATTTTTACAATGGTAAGATTGCAATATTCATAAAATAATTATGAGTTATTTTTGTAGAATAATTTATAAAAAGTGTTGTTGTGAATATTGGAGATTTCCGTGGAATAATGTAATCTCATGAGATTACATAAGATTCCTACCAACTCCCATTAGGAAAATGTGATGCAATCTCCTTTCCAATATCTCCAAGTTTGATTGATTTAATTTCAGGATTAAATTATATTGATTTATCAATACATATTTAATCTAAATTAAAATAATTTGTCGTAGTGTTATTCCAACAAAATCTTGGCCATTGAAAGAAGCACAAGTCAATCCCATCCATTGATTTTGTGTAGTCCATGGGTTGTGATCCATGGACTCCCAAAACTCTATATAAGAAGAGGCACCCCTTGCTCTTCTAATTTACAACAACAACTTCAATTGCTCTCCATCTCTCATTCTCTACACGCCCTCTCTCTCTCTCTTGTAGCCGTCCACTATGGAGCACTAGAGAGAGTCGATCTCACCGCAGTGTCATTGCTATGTTGTCGGACTATTTATTCGTGGATCTCTATCTCCTTTTGTGCAACACAATTGTGAAGAAGACATCGGATCTCGTGTGAAGAGATCAGAAGATTCGTCTCTTGGATCATCAACTTGGATTGTGAGAAGCACGTGTTTCATCAACGCGCTTGCAAACGTCTCCTCTGTCGGATCGGACTTGAGACAGGAGATATCTTCATTTAGAGACTCGATTGCAACCACGCTTCAATAGGTAACCCTAATACTTGTTTTTGGTTTAGATGAAATGATCCAAGAAGTGTTCTTGGATCATGTGGTTTCATCGCATGAAAATTTTTAATTTCTGCTGCATTGAGCAACTAGTATGACTAGTCGCTCCCGATCACATACGATGTGATACTCGCGCTTCCATGATGTGCATAAGGATCTTTCCATATCCTTTAAGTGGTATCAGAGCCCCAGGTTGGAGGTTTTGGATGCGATCGATAAACCTAAGAAGACTTGGGTTCATTAGGGTTTGCGAAAGTTTTCTCACATTTCATTTTTACATCTCTGTTTAGTAAATAGTTTCGGCCTTTTTTAAAATGTTTAAACAAAAAAATAAGGACTTTTTTCCCATTAAATGAGGAAACCATGGGATCTAAGTTTGCATGATTTCGAATCTGTTTGTTCAAGTTATGAACATTTTAGTGAACATGTATCCATTGTTTTGGGGACTGTGAATCATGACGTAATTAAGGAGTTAATTACTGATTTGAAATGCTTAGAAATGCATGAAAATCACTTAGATACTGTTGTAAATCAAATTATAAAACTTTGAAAACTTATTTTCATTGATTTGGATTTAAATTGATTGAGATATGCTAATTTTAGTAATTGAGGGTCACTGTTGGAGATTACTAATCAAGAACCCTATCATTGTCATTTAATCAATTAGTAAATTAAATTGTTTTTAATTTCCTAGAATAATTATGGATAAATATTTGTGAAATATTTGATTATAATTATTTCCTTAAATGGCATTGCCTCTTAGTTTCTAGGTATATATGTAGTAGAGACTACAATATATATCCTTAATAAAGTTTCATGCAAGTTAGCTGGAATCTAACACCAGAGACTGCTACTTCATTAGGAAAATAAAATAGGGTATTGGATACCTTATTTATGACCTTGAGATTCTTGAAAGATCTCATCTCTGAGAATGTGATTCATAGAGAATGACAATCTTGAGAATTAAGATGAAAATGAAGTAAAGGACCTCATTGAATCTCAATAAGATAATGAGGCTCATGTAATCGGAAACTGAAAGGTCAATTAAAGATGAAACACTCATACCTCTTCAAAATAGTTTGAGGATAGATTCCATGTGTCAGTCAAATCTGACAATGATCGGATTTCATGTGATGAAGTTCCTAAGAATCATGACATGGAAAGATGGATGTTAGCAATAAAAGTCTAAAGTAGACTTCATATACAAGTGTTGTATATGGACCCTTGAGGATCCACCTATATGGGTAAGACCCATTAAGGTGTAAATGGATATTCAAGAGAAGGAGGAAACGTGATGAGAAGATAGAGGCCTTCAAAGCACGACTCCTAGCCATGAGCTACACACCAGAAGAGAAGACATTGCTAGCGATGAGACTTGCTCTTTAGTAACCATGCTTAAACCCATCAGATTATTGCTAATTGTAGCTACACAACTTGACTTTGACATCTATAAGATGAAAGTTAATATTGCAATCCTCTGTGAATACCTCTTTGAGAACATTCACATGAAGTAGCCCCAAGGCTTCATGATTGAGGAAAGCAAAGTATGCAAGCTAGATAACTCCATCTATGGACTCAAATAAGCTTCTTTTAGTTGGAACATAATATTTGATGAAATTATAAATGTTATGATTTCAGATAAAATCTTGATGAACCATGTGAAGCTCAGTAGGAGTACCATTGTGTTCATCATGCTAAATGTAGATGATATCCTAATCATTTAAAATGATATAAGGAAAATAATAAGTGTTTTTTAATCTGGTTGTTCCAGAACTTGAGATATGATCTCAAGGATACCTCTTGGATCTCAGTTCTGATGGCATTCAGAAGCATAGAGAAGAGGGTATTGGCACCATCACATTTGTGGTACACCTTGGACATATTCCATTCTTGGAAAACCCAAAGGAAGGCTTCCTTCCCTTAAGATATGGTACTGACCTATCTAAAGGGATAGCACCACAAATAATTGAGGAAGTAAATGCTAGAACTACTTGCATTGTGCATCAGTTACGAGAAGCCGAGTGTATGCTAGATGTGTACAAAAGTCAAATGTCTTCCATGCGGTGGGAGTAGTAAACTGTTACTAATTCAACTATGGAGAGAAAACACTTGATTGCAGTAATAGCAATATCTTCAAAGATGACAAGACTTTAGAGATAGTGATCTGTAAATCTTATCTTCAAAAACTCAATACTTTATAGATAGTAATCCAAAAGGTCTTAACAGCAGATACCCTAGGAGATAGAGATCTCCAGGAATGTGGGTATTCTAACAGGGATTATGTAAATATTGGTTATAATAATTACTGAGTTGTAGTGTCAATGACACTATAAATGACAGGATTGAGTAATTGGTTGCATAGGATGCAACATTCGCATTGGATGGGAGCATTGTTACTAAAGGATATGCAAGTATTGTAAAAGGACTTGACATAGTCTCTCGGGAACAGAGTGACTCATCAGCTTACCAAGCTATTTTTTTCTAAATAGCCTATGATTGTCACATGACTGTAGGTTTAAAGATCATCCCATTAATGACTCTTTGGTCTAGTGGGAGATTATTGGACATGCGAGCCCACGGCGAGCCATAATGCAATAAATGTTATTGCAGATATCATTCCCTGATCTGAAATGAAAAATTACTAATTTGCATAATAGGTCCCTTAGTACAATTAGGGTCAGGCACCATGGCCAGCTTAATGATCATATAACTGTTGATTCAATTATTGAATCATAAAGGCTAGTGCGTGTATGAATATCTAAAGAGTTAGATGGAGGACTCATCAAGTACCGTAAAATGATTGTTAAGAGATGATCTCCAGCTTGAGTAGGAGATGGCAATCCTTTCTCATTTGGCATATATCTAGCTGACCTTTTGATGCAGGTCCTCTGCAAAAGAATAGAGATTTGGAGGTGTTAGATACATTAGGTCAAAGAGTTGACTTAATGAGATCGAGATAACCATAAACCTATGTCGTATGTTGTCACGATATAGGCATGCATCCTTGATGAATCCACATTTCATCATCTTTATTCTGTCATTTTGGCCTCAAAAACCCTGGCGAATGCTTGTAAATACCCTTAATTCTTGCATCTTAGTATTCATGTATGTGTATGTAAATAGTGTACAAAATACAGTTTTTAAAGCTAAAATTCTACAATAAAAAAAGAAAAGAAAAAGAATAAAATATTGTAAATATTTTATGATCTGAAACCCTGAGACCTAGGCATCTCGATGACTAGGTCTACAAGGATTAAATTAGGGGGAGATAAGGGCCAATATACCGATAAATTCCCTTTTATTTAGTTCATTGTTTGTTGACTTTGGGACCTATTTTTGGTTCCACTTTTATACTTCAAATAAAGAAACTTTGTACATGAAAGTTGTAAATAAATAAATATAGAGAAATACAAAATTGATTTCACACAAAAATATTGTACAGATAAAAAGTTACGATCTGAATAAGATTCTAGAATCCTAACTTCCCGGACTTCTATCTCTCAAATAGAAACTCGAAATATACCAAACTCACCTTTAATTATATATAATTTTAAATGAATGTAGTTTCGTATTTTGCGAAGCTACGGTTTGAAAGTTGAGTTTTTGACCCCTATTGTATACTTGTACAGATTAAAATATTCATTTTATTTGTAATTCATTATTTTCATACTTTTATATTTTTATAATTTTGTAAATGTTATTTATAATATATGTGTACATTAAAATCAGAATGCAAATCTAAAGAAAACACAAAAATAAAATACATGTATCTAACACCCAGGTATAATACCTGTACATATACATATGTAATTTATATTTCTATTTTATTAAGTGTATAAAACACTTCAGAAAAATAAAATAAAAATATATTTATGTGTATAAAAATATTCTCTAAATTTATAAAATAATAAACAAAAGAAATAAAATTAAATACATAAAATAAAAAAAATAATAAAATACATAGATTTGTATACCTATATAGGCCTAAAGGCAACTTGTATTTTTATACCTCATAAAAATATTAAAAATCATATTAAAATACTTCAGAAAATGACAAATATTTTTCATTATATAACCTAAAAATAATAATTCGTTTACTAATTTAAAACAAATTTTCAATATTTTTCGGGAGGATTTTCCTGGTTGGTCCACGTGGACCAACCAGACGCGTCTGACAGTTGACCGCGGGTCAACTGTCTGACCTCCCCTTGCAGTTTGTCAGATCCTCATTTTTGTCCAACTTCACGGATTTTTCGAGCTCAATCCTTGCACATTTTTGGGACGAAGTCTTCATGACTTTTGCTCCTGGGAGATCGGGCATACACGCCCGCATGTCTCCTCGGCCTAAGGATCATCGATCCTCCCGATCCACCTCGGTCTATGGAGCGCCCCGTCAACTCCTCAAATACCACCCACCGACTTCCATTCGAATTTTGAACCCTCTTGGACCAAATCTAGCCCCTCTTCTCGTGTGCACGTGCGAGGTGGTGTGACAGAACATTAGAAAAATATAAAAATCACAAAAACACTTTATTTCCTGTATTTTGAGTATTTTTCCTATTATTTATCTCTCTCTTATCTCTTGTGTATATATATTTCTTATATATATTATATCTTTATTAAAAGAAAATGAAAATACAAAAATACAAAATATAAAAAAGAAAATACAAAATCAGTAAATTAAAAATCAAAATATAAAAATATAAAATTAAAAATTGAAAAATATATAAAGTCAAAAACCCACAAAAAAATATAGCACAATCGTAGGCACTTGATCACATTTTTGTGCATTATTACCTTGATCTATCTTGTTTGCTCTCTGAATTCGACACTCTACACATACTTGCACCTATACACACTTATTGTAGAGTTATAATAAATTTTAACTCCACATTTCCTTCTCATTGTTTGATTGTTATTGTGCGTTAATTGTTGGCTTAATCGAGATTCACCAAGGGTCACGCAACGACTTTGTCTCTACCTTGTGTGAGACATTTAGACCCTCGTAGTTCTCGGTTAATCAAATGGCGCCGTTGCTGGGGAGCAACAGCGTATAGATCATTATTTTGTAACTGATTGTGATTATTTGTTTACCACTATTGCTTCATTGATTTCCCTTATATTTGACGTACATTTTTTATCTATCTGACCATCTTCTTTGTTTCCTTTGTGCGAGGTACCACGGATCGAGGGAGGCATGTTTTCATAGGCACCTGGGCACCCACGTGAAGCTGGCTACAGCTTGCGTGAGGAAGACTTAGAGATTTTTGTAGATTAGCTCTAGTTTACTTTTCTGTCTATATTTATGTAATTAATTATGAGAGAGAGACTCATAACTTGTAATATTCAGGACATTCCGACAATTCGACACTTCACGAGGTCTAGTGCCCGCGATTGTTTCCTTGGGGGCCTCGTCAGTTTTTTGCGGCTTTCTTGTGGTTTTTGTCGACTTTATTACCTGTTGATTTCACGCGGACTTAGCCCCTAGATCTAGGAGTTTTTATTGATTGTGACATAAATAGCTAAGTCCCAACACTTAATATCTTGCCTATGTCTATAGATCGTATTTGGACTCGGCTAAAAATCAACTGAAAAAGCTATTGACTTGGACTAGAGACCACGTGCCGGGAGGGGTCTTATACAACGCATGCAGGATCCATTGTGGTGGACACCGATTGGCTCCCAAGACCGGACTCCGGTCTCTCTTCCTAGTCATAGTTAATTATGCTTCACGATTAATAGAAGTTGCTCATCTAGGGATGGTTTCTTCGTGCATCATATAGGTAGTTTTGTTCCAGTCTTTAAATTTATGCACGGATCACCCTGCATGTAGAGTGCTGGAACAAGGTACGCATTTCTATCTCTGCATGCATCATTGTGTTTGATCGCGCATCGGCTTTTCTGACTTCCTCCCCCAATTTATGGACTTAAAATAATCAGGAGATCGGAAAATTCATTAGGCGTTGTATTCAATTCAGAAAAATACCTAAAAAAAGTGAAAACCATAAAATTGGGACTGCTAATGCAAGCTTGACTCTCAAACTCACCTCATTCTTTCAAAAATTTTGTCTTGGGGAGAGTAACTCCCTCATTGTTTGATTTATCTACAGCGAGAGAGTGACCCGCACACTAGGCTAAAGCCACACCTGAAATCTAGGTCGACTACTGGTCTTGGTGAGTCGTTCTCCAGTGAGAATCTCTTCGGTAATCGGTAAAGTGGACCGCGACTTCCTTAGCAGATGGGGTTGATTGGGTATCGGTAAACGGTCCGCAACTCCTACTGGCTGGGAAAGATCTCATTTGGGATTGGGACAGTTGGCTAGGAGAGTTGGGTTCCCAACAGCTCGCTTAATCGCTCTGATAGATTGACTTATCACCTTAATAAAATTTGATAAGATAAAAGACCAAACATTCACGGTCATCAGCTCAGAGTTGTGTAGGTGAATTAGGGGTTTGTTTTCACATCTTGTTTGCATTGCAGATCTCATCCGCCCTTTTTCCATATTAAAATGATGGGAAGGAGATCCCTTAGGCCATGTCTGGTGGCACCGCTATCGAGCACTCCTTCCTATTCATCTAGGTTGGCTTCAGGGAGTCCAGACCCACTCTCCGAGCCTGAGTTTATGTCCACCTTGTTCCCCCTCGACCATCCTTCTTCTTGCATCAGTCCAGTGGTGTCAGAGTTTAGTGAAGCACGCAATTCAGAGCATTTGACGGCACCTGAGATGGGTTCTTTTACCTTTTCATAGAACCAAGAAATGTCCGGCATAGAGGAACACCCAGATGAGAAGGAACACCCTCCATTCATATATGACCAAGCTGCCATCAATAATTCACTATGAGCCTCCTTGGAGACCATGCAGAGACAGATCAGAGACCAGGGAGTATTCATGGGTGACATTATGCGAGAGCTGGTGCAGATGCGAGAAGGTAGAGATGACAGACCTGAGGGTGATGGTGAAGACATACCAGAAGCAGGCGGCGGAGGAGGAGAACCTAACCAGGAGAGGCCACCGCCGATGACCATGAGGCAGTTGCACAACCTAGCTGCAATCCTCACTCACCGATGGATCCAGCTTCCCCCCATTGTCGGGAACTTCAATCTTCGCCCACAAACCATTCAGTTGTTGCCCAAGTTTCATGGGCTGGCCATCGAGGATCCTCATCTCCATCTGCATGAGTTTGAGATGATTTGCAACACTGTCCATGATAGAATTGTGGACGAGGACACGATCAAGATGATTGCCTTCCCGTTCTCTTTGGTTGACAGAGCAGCCTATTGGCTGAAGCACCTTGGGAGGTACATCACATCCTGGGCACAACTCCAGACCGCATACTTGAATAAGTACTATCCACTCGGCCGGACGAACGCAATGCGAGCTATGATCAGTACTTCACAATGGTCCCGAATGAACAATTCCATGAGGCTTGGGATCGCTTTAGAGAGCTCATTGACCGGTGTCTACATCACGATATATCAAAGCCCAACTTGGTTCAGAGTTTCTTTTGTAGGCTGACACCGGAGCTGTAGGGGCTTGTAAATGCCTCTTGTGGTGGGTCCTATTTTTCCAAAGGTGAAGATGACGTTTGGGCCATCTATGAAGGGATGGCAGAGAACTCTACAGTCATGGCCCAAGCCCGAGTCTACACGCAGCAGAAGGCCCCCCAAGGGGCAGGATCCTATCAGAGGATCGCCCACATCAATGCCGGTCCCCACACTCCGTCTGCAGCTGCAGCTCAAGTTGAATCTGCCGCAGCCGACATGGGGATCATTAGCGAGAAGTTGGACAGCATCGAGATCCTCGAGAAGAAGCAGAGTCAGGGGCTGGCCCAGATGGACCAGTTGACGAAGACCATGAGTGACCTGAAGACATAGATCTTATGTATTCAGGAAGCACAGACATCCGTGCAGCCCCCCAGATCGCGTGTTGATGACAGCAATAGCAGCTCCACCCAGCCCTCTGCCCCCGCACCGCCAGGTTTGCCACATACAGGCAGAGCCGGTCCCGCGGCTACATTATTACCCATCGCAGTCACCATCTCAGGACACTCGGATGGTGGTCTATTACCCAGATCAGCCATTGGCAGCTCTACCTCCACCATCCTTCGAGCACGAGCCATTCATGGAAGTCAATGGGATATGGTACGACCGGTACCCACAACAGTCAGGATTCGGCGTGATCACCCCGGATTCCGCTGGACCACCGGAGGCACCTCCTCCCAACAGCAGTCTCCCGCTCAAGGAATTCAGAGCAGCCAACACCAGCAGCAGCCCTAGTATACCCACCAGCAACACCAGCAGGGTCCTCGAGCCTCATCAGACATACTCCCAGCCTTCCCATCACTACTCTCAGCAGCAGCCTCATTTCTAGTAGGGGAACACTTCCGGTTCTCAGGCGCCAGCCTTCGAGAACCCATCTCTAGATGACCTTGCCCGCTTGATCTCTGAACAGCAGGCATCCTTCCCACGGGAAATGGATGAGTTCCGACAGGAGATGAGGGATATCATCAAGGCAAGGCCGTCATACCAGCACAGATTGAGGCTAATCCGAACAATTTAAAGAGGAAATCTGAGCAGGTAGAGTCTTCAGAGGTTACCACTTCTAGTGACTTTTTGGATGACATGTTTTTGTGATGCTAATTTCGTGACTACTAGGAGCGGTAGGATGCCAGCCGGCGGCGTCTCATCTGAGCGACAACCACATGAGGAACCAGGAGCGCCAGATGAGGAGAGTAGCGGTGTTGATACCGCTAATGATGTTGATGACGGTGGTGCTGATGCCACCAAGGATGGAGATCCTAACGACGGTGTTAAGCCGTCGTGACACCCGATGCAGACGGTGGTGCTGAGGCCACCATTTTGTTTGATGATGATCCAGAAGCAGACGGTGGTGCTGATGCCACCATTTTTAATGATATTCCAGAGCATGGTGCTGATGCCGCGAAGTCAGATGTCGTGGGTGGTACTGAGGCCACCACTTCTACTTTTGTTGAGCTCCCACCTGTTGTTTTGCCACCTTTTGTATCTCATGACTGTGGTAATAGGAAAAAGAACAAAAATATGAATAAAGGAAAGGTTTCTGTATCCACTTCGAGTCCATATGTGTTGCATGATGATCATTGTATGGATTTCATTCCTTCACAGGAACAGGGACCTATTCCTAGTCCTCCATCACAGGAGGCCCCTACCATCCCCTTCCCTCAAGCACTCCACTTGGCGAAGGGGAATAAAAGAGAAAATCCCAAAAAGACTCACCAGTTAGAGTTCAGCAACCAGATGATTAATAGATTTCAGATCCAGCTGACTCTACAGGAGGCGCTTGAGCACATCCCCCTCTTCCAAAAGAGTTTGAGAGAGAAGACTATAGTCCGTAGGAAGAGAAGGAACCGCAGAGATGAGATCCATGTGCTCACCCGCTCTACTTGCTTTGCCATTCAGAACAGATTGCCAGCCAAGAGACCTGATGCAGGAGCTCCCTATGTCAGATGCGAGATTCAGGAGCAGCAGTTTGATCGTACTCTATTAGACAACGGCTCTTCTATCAACCTCCTTCCGGCAGCCTTACTCGACCGATTCGAGTTTGGTCCTCTACTTCGGAGCAAGACAGACCTTCAGTTTGCTGATCGATTGATTAAGAGGCCAAAGGGGTTGTTGAGAGACATGGTCGTTACCATTCAAGGATTGAAATTCCCCGTGGACTTTGTTGTATTGGACATGGAGATCCCTGAGTTGGTAACAGATGCCCCCATCATACTTGGACGCCCATTCTTGGCCACTGCCAAAGCGGTGACCGACCATGATTGTGGGAAGGTGTACTTTCGCGTAGAGGGTGAAATTGTACAAATAGAGACGATCGACGAGACCAGAGAGAGAGAATCAGCATGCTCAGAGCAGTCCAGTGATACCGAGCAGATGACAGAGGCTGAGCGAGACGTCCACCAGGAGTGTGATTTTGTGATGACAGATGATGAATCCATTTGGACAGATTCCATAGCATGAGCCCTCGCCTTGCCCGTAGATTCAGCATACCTACAGCTTATAGCAGTTGAGAGCTTGGAGAGCACACCCCTGGTAGAGGACACATTTGAGGCCGATAGTTCCGTGATGAGTGGTGAAGCAGAATTTCATTCCTGTTCTTCTCGTTCAGATCCCTCGTATTCAGACATTGATTGGGATGACTTAGATGATTACTTTCCATGTCTGATTCCTTCTGAGCCGACAGCTAGGACGGAGTGCGAGCCAGTACAGTTTATAAATGATTCAGCAGGGCTCCCTTCATCAGATCATCATGCGCAGCGAGAGTTCTCATACGCAGACCTGGTAGCCTTCACACAGACATATCAGAAGCCAGATCTGTCACCTCCCAGTTGTCCAAAATTGAAGCCCTTGTCGCAGTCGTTGAAGTACAGATTCCTTGCGGGTGATCTGGATATGCACCCAGTCATTATCTCAGTAAATTTGACTGGAGAACAAGAATCTCGTCTGATGGAGGTTCTTTAAAGAAACCGCAAGGTGATAGCATGGAGTATAGCTGATGTCCAGGGGATTAGTCCGGCCCTATGCTCCCACCATATCTATTTTGAATAGGACGCTAAGCCATTGCATGAGTTCCAGCGACGGCTGAACCCGAATCTTCGAGATGTGGTCATGAAGGAAATATCAAAGTGGTAGAGCGTTGATTTTATCTACCCCATCTCCAACTTCAAGTGGGTTAGTCCATTACATGCGGTACCCAAGAAGACGGGTATCACTACAGTTGTGAGTGAGTCTGGAGAGGAGATAGCTACTTGAATACCCACTTCTTGTAGGGTTTGTGTGGACTACAGACGACTGAATGAGGCCACCAAGAAGGATCATTTACCATTGCCATTCATTGATCAGATTATCGAGAGGCTAGCTAGGAAGAGTCACTATTGTTTTCTTGACGGGTACTCCGGATATAAACAAGTGGCCATCGCGCCCTAAGACCAGGATAAAACGACATTCACATGTCCGTTTGGGACTTATGCTTTCAGACGGATGCCCTTTGGTCTATGTAACGCCCCGGCGACATTCCAAAGGTGCATATTGTCCATCTTCTCGGACATGGTGGGTGACTATTTGGAGGTCTTCATGGATGACTTCTCGGTCTATGGAAACGGGTTCGATGCTTGTCTTGCTTGCCTAGACCATGTGCTTCAGCGCTGCATAGAGGTCAACCTTGTCTTATCTTGAGAGAAGAGTCACTACATGGTGACTCAAGGGATGGTCCTTGGCCATATCATCTCCAACAGGGGCATGGAGGTTGATCCGGCTAAGGTGGATATCAATAGAAAACTCAATCCACCACCCAATCTGCGTTAATTGCAGTCTTTTCTGGGGCATGTCGGTTTCTACCGACGGTTCATTCAGGACTTCAGTCGTATTGCCCGACCGCTCACTGATTTGCTGACGAAAGATACTGAGTTCCTTGTAGATGATAAGTTTCTTGCGTCCTTCGAGACTCTTAAGAATATGGTTATTACGGCTCCTGTCCTTCAGCCACCCGATTGGTCTCTCCCATTCGAGATCATGACGGATGCATCTGATTTCGTCGTTGGGGCTGTGCTTGGACAGAGGAGAGATGGATTGTCGTATGCCATTCACTACGCTAGCCGGACTTTGGATGCAGCCCAGCAGAATTACACCGTGACTGAGAAGGAGATGCTAGTTGTAGTCTTTGCTTTGGATAAGTACAGATCGTATATTCTCGGATCTAAAGTGACTATCTTTACATATCACATCGTCATTCGGTATCTCATAGCCAAGAAGGATGCCAAAGCTCGCCTTACTAGATGGATCCGTCTACTCCAGGGGTTTGACATTGAGACTAAGGATAAGTCTGGAGTAAAGAATGTGGTGGTGGATCTCCTCTCCTGCCTAGAGAACCCTGAGGAATATGAGCCCAACGCACTTATCACAAAGACATTTCCAGATGAGGCGATCTTGGCGATCACCTCACTCCCGTGGTACACCGACATTGTGAACTATCTTGTCGCCAAGACGGTTCCACAAGGTTGGCCCAGGCAGAAACTTGAGACCTTCCTTGTGAAGGCCAAGTTTTATCATTGGGAGGATCCCTTCCTTTATCATGAAGGAGGGGAGAGCATCTAGAGGAGGTGCATTCCTCGAGAAGAGTAGCATAGCATCCTCACCTACTGCCACAAGCTTGAGGCAAGAGGAAACCATTCTGGGAGACGGACAGCACAGAAGGTGCTCCAATCCGGCCTTTGGTGTCCTACTCTCTTCAAGGATTCTGATGAATTCGTGAAGAGATGTACTGACTATAAGAAGATGGGTACTTGCGGACAGAGGGACATGATGCCCATGCAGCCCATTCACTTTTGTGAGGTTTTTGATGCATGGGAGATTGATTTCATGGGCCCATTTCCTAAGAGTCAAGGGTTTGAGTACATTCTGCTTGTTGTGGATTATGTGAGTCGTTGGGTTGAGGCCATCCCCGCCCGAGCCGCAGATGCTAAGACCGTGTGTCGCTTTTTGAGGAAAAATATCATTTCACGATTCGGGGTACCTAGAGTTCTGATTTCAGATGGGGGGTCTCACTTTATTAACGACAAGGTTAGGGCCCTTGCTGATGAGTTCGGCATTGACCATCGTGTTGCCACTCCATATCACCCTCAGACTAATGGTCTTGCTAAAGTATCGAACAGGGAGATCGAGACTATCTTACAGAAGGTTGTCCGCCCAGATCGAAAGGATTGGTCACAGCTTTTGGACTCGATCTTGCGGGCCTATCGGACTTCCTTCAAGACACCATTAGGGACATCTCCCTTTCGTCTCGTCTATGGAAAGCCGTGCCATTTGCCAGTGGAGATCAAGCACAAGTCACTATGGGCAGTTACTGAGTTATTATTAGATCCCAAGAGTACAGGAGAACGGAGGAAAGCAGAGTTGGCATCCTTGGAAGAAGTGAGAGACACAGCCTTTTCTAGCAGCCTACAATATAAGAAAAAAGTGAAGACATGGCACAATTCGCATATCAGCCATAAACAGTTTGAGCCCGATCAGCGCGTATGGTTGTTTGATTCTAGGCTGAAATTATTTTCAGGGAAATTATAGAGTAAGTGGAAAGGACCGTATGTGGTCAGGAAGGTACATGACAATGGAAGCATTGATATATCCGAGTTGTCATCTTCCTCTACCTTTCGCGTTAACGGCCAGCGCCTGAAGCTATATCTAGATCATGATCCACCGACTGTTGACGTTGCCCCCATTCATTTGGTATGAGATGTGCTCTTTGACTCACATCACCTGCATTTCATACATGATATCACTTCTATCTCCCACTGTGTAGATCCATTTGTCCATATCATTCATTCTTTCTTCCGTATGTCTGACACCCCATTGTCATCTTATGATTTTGCTAGACTTAGGACGTACTCTGTCCTAAATATTTTCACCAGATTTATTAATCAGTAAGTACAAAAAGAATTCGAGGAATCATCACATCTTTTTATTAAGGTTTTTAATGAGTGTTATAAGTATAATTAGCCATAACTATTACGAAAATACGAACGTGCGAGTTATGGATAAAGTATATGCATAGTATATACGACCCCCTATACTTAGCTTGAGCTATGTCCTCATAGATCGGAGAGAAAAGAGAAGACATAATTCGTATTGAGTATAGAAAAGTCTAAAGAATAAACGAATAAGAGATGCATGAATAAACAAATGAGAAGTCGACCGTCCCCCTATACTTAGAATCAAATAATCCTAAGTATAGCAGACTGGAGACAAAGCATGGAGGGTCAAGGGTGGGAATGAACAGATCGTACTCAGACTGTCTCCCCCTATACTTAGGGTAAGATATCCCTAAGTATAGACAAGAAGAGGAGATAATGGAGAGGATCAAAGAATAGAAGGTCTCGGGGTGTACACCCCCCTATAATTATGACAAAGTACGTACTAAGTATAGAAGACTGACACAAAGGGGCGGCACCTTTTTGATAGATGAAGAAGATAGAAGAGGAAAAGAAGAAAAGAAGAAAAGAAGAAAAAAACGAATACACAGATCTCATCTCAGTGTGTGCACCCCAAATGTTGAAAAATAGTTTGAAAATCATTGAGAAAAATATTTTGAAAACTATTTGGAAAATATTTTGTTACATGTTTTCAACCTTTGAAAAAAAATTTTGATTGTAAAATTATTTTCTTTGTGAAATAAAAAGATTTGAAAAATGATTTGCAAATGGTTGAAAAATGGTTGCAAAAATATTTGAAAAATCTATATATATATATATAGTTTGGAAAACCTTTGCAAAATGATTTTCAAATGTGTGTACATGTTTGTAAAAAACTGTTTGTAAACATTAGTTTAGACTATAGTTTTGAAAAACCTTTGTCAAATAAGTTTGAGGAATACTTACATCTCACCAAAAGTTTTCTATGTATATACCCATAAAATCGACCACTTACCCTTGTAAATTCTTAAAATGTACTTCTTGTAAATATAAAATGCGTCCCCGTGTAAATATTTGTACCTAGTTTTTGGCCAAAACCTTTTTGTTTTTAAAAATCCAAAAAACATTTGCAAAATTTATAATACCAAAAACATTTGAAAAACCCTTTTTGAAAAAAATCAAAAAAAATGCATATGCACCATCTTTTCAAAAATCCATAAAAATTTCAAAATCTTCGAAAATTGCATCACAAAAATATTTTCTGCATAGCATTTACACAGCATTCGCATTTTTCGGATTGAGTTTGATAGTTGAACGAGTCTAAGTAAAATCCGAAGATTGGAGCTTGGTTGGACCTTAAATCTACCTAATTAACAGGAACCTTATAGGAGCTGGAATTGAGGTACTTCAGGTCTAGTTGACTTAATTCTTTGAGGATCGCGAGACTTGGTTCAATGGACTCTTGACTGCCTAAGTAGAGTATTTTGGAGCACACGCACAACTCTTGTTGATAATGACCTAACTTGGACACCTGCACCTTTCACATGGCTCAACTCAGTTGGAGTGGTGAGGGGGTTGGATTTGCCGGTATGAGACGCACACAGGTGGAAACACTTGTCCTCCTCTAGGGAGGGAAGTGCACCCCAACCCATCCGGTGATGATGAGTTTTGAGGACAGGAGATTGTGGGTTGCAATAAAGGTTCAAAAGAGGGATAGTCTACTGGCTCAAGAAGAAAAACTCTATATGTAAATGCTATTGTATATAGTATTCAAAAAAATGTAAAAAGCAAAAAACTCCAAAAAAGTGGACAGGGTTGTACAAAAATAAAAATGCTTGTCGGAGTGTACATATGTGTATAGTCAATAAGCAAGCTTGAGCTTCAAAGTCAAATTATGTGAGCCTGCAGCTGGATGACTTGACTACAGTGGTCTTGCATCCTAGGATAGGTAGCTACATTGGTTACCGTCCATTCT
This sequence comes from Ottelia alismoides, assembly GCA_037367405.1. Taxonomy (NCBI): domain Eukaryota; kingdom Viridiplantae; phylum Streptophyta; class Magnoliopsida; order Alismatales; family Hydrocharitaceae; genus Ottelia; species Ottelia alismoides. Next base: position 140,678 of record JAZKJV010001938.1, on the reverse strand, counting down.
TCTCTTCACCCCCTCCTCTTGAGCTGGTTGCCACTTGAACTTAGAAGGGAATAACACGTTCCTTGAGGAATGAGTTGTTGGATTAGGGAATCATTGGGTTGTCATATTGGAGAAGTCAGTCTCTTTGTCATTTCAGTTAGGGAGAGCCACCATCACTTACACTGTACGAGTCAGATTCATAGTCGTAAGGGTTTGTGTATGAGTTGAGATATTTCTAACCTGGCAATTGAGGAGACTTGATCAGAGACTGTTGGATTTCAAATCCGGTTCTCATTAAGTTTCCGACCTCACTAAAATTCCAAAGGTCCGACTTAAGCTCCAAACTTTGATTTTGTGAAGACAAGTTTGATAATTAATCTTAATCCATCTTTCTTCTTTTTCTTTTCTTTGTTTTTCTTTCTGCACTTATTGCATAAGTGTTTGCTAGGGACTAGAAAAGGCAAAGTATAGGGAGATGATGAATCCACATTTCATCATCTTTATTCTGTCATTTTGGCCTCAAAAACCCTGGCAAATGCTTGTAAATACCCTTAATTCTCGCATCTTAGTATTCATGTATATGTATGTAAATAGTGTACAAAATACAGTTTTTAAAGCCAAAATTCTAGAATAAAGAAAAGAAAAAGAATAAAATATTGTAAATATTTTATGACCCGAAACCCTGAGACCTAGGCATCTCGATGACTAGGTCGACAAGGAATAAAGTAGGGGGGATAAGGGCCAAAATACCGATAAATTCCCTTTTATTTAGTTCATTCTTTACTCATTTTGGAACCTATTTTTGGTTCCACTTTTTTATACTTCAAATAAAGAAACTTTGTACATGAAAGTTGTAAATAATTAAATATAGAAAAATACAAAATTGATTGCATATTACTTATGAGTCGATGTTCCGCTTCCCGCTACCGGATCATGGCTTAGCTTTCGATATGTTTCTCCCAGTAGCTGACACCCACTTGATTGCATATTAGGGTGTCTTTCCCTTTCTGACTGTGTCACCATTCTCGCAGGGAGACGATGATGATGGGATTCGATAGTCAGATACCATCTTTTTCTTAACCATTCTTTAATGCTTGTATATATATGTTTTGTATTTTCATTCCTTCTTTCTCCCATATCTCATGCGCACCTCAGATCATTCGTCATATCTGTATGCCTATACTTAGAATATACTTTGTTCTAAGTATAGGGGGAGCACCCATTATTTTTTGTATTCCTCATCTTGTTTCAGCACTCATGTTGTTGCCTATACTTGGAGATCCTTTACCCTAAGTATAGGGGGAGTGATGTGTACATTCTCACCATGATTTTATCTTTTTATCGATTCTTTTATTGATACTCTCTAGTTTCTCGTCTTTTATTGATATTCTTGTCTATACGTAGGGATGTCTTACCCTACGTATAGGGGGAGATAGATTGAATTGTGATTTGTGTATTCCCACCCTCGACCCTCCCTACATGTAGATACAGTCTGCTATACTTAGGATGATCTATCCTAAGTATAAGGGTGACGATCGACTTCTCATTTATTTGGTTCTTCATTCTTTCATTCCTTATTCGGTCGTTGTAGTTCTATACTCAGTACGAGTTATGCCTTCTCTTTTTCTCTCTGATCTATGAGGACATATCTCAAGGTAAGTATAGGGGGTCGTATATATTCTGTATATACTTTATCCATAACTTGTACTTTTGTATTTCTAAAATAAAAATGGCTAAAATGCTATATATATAATTTAATTAATAAAAAGATGTATATTATTCCTTGAATTTTTTAGTATATAATAATTAATAAAAAATGTATATTAACATTTGAAAAATAGTTAGGAAAACAATTTGAAAAATCTTTCAAAAATTGTTTGAAAAATATTTTAGAAAATATTTTCGACCTTCGTAAAGATGTTTTGTTTTGTAAAAATGTTTTGTTTTTGTTTGAAATAAAAGGTTTTGAAAATCTATTTCAAATGGTTTGGAAAATGATTGCAAAAATAGTGTGAAAAATCTATATATATGGTTAGTAAAACCTTGCAAAATGATTTTCAAATGATTGTAAATGTTTTGAAAATTTATTTTGAACTATAGTTTTCAAGATGTTTGTAAAAATGTTTTCAAATAAGTTTAAGGAGTATATACATCATTCAAACAAATAAAAGTTTTTTTACAAATTATATATACATACCTATAAAAACAGCAAACACATCTCTTGTAAGTCCTCTAAACATCAATTCTTGTAAATAATAGATGCATGCCCGTGTAAATATCTGCACATACTCCTTTTTTCCAAAAGTATTTTTGTTTTGAAAAATACCAAAAATATTTGCAAAACTATTTTTTAAAAATTGCATAAAATTTGCAAAAACTTTCCAAAAATCCATAAAAAGTTCAAAAGGAGAAAAATTAGATCACAAAATTATTTTTTCCATTGTACATAGCATTTGCATTTTTCAAATTGAGATTAATCATTGAACAAGTCTAAGTAAAATCCGAAGATTGGAGCTTGGTTGGACATTAAATCTACTTAATCATAGGAACTTATATGAACTAGAATTGAGGTACTTCAGGTCTATTTGACTTAATTCTTTGAGATCACGAGGCTTAGTTCAATGTTATCTTGACTGCCTAAATAGAGTATTTCAGAGCACACACGACTCTTATTGATAATGACCTAGCTTGTACACTTGCACCATACACTTTTCTTACCTCAGTTGAAGTAATAGAGAGCTAGATTTGCTGGTATGAGACACAAGTCAATGGAGACATCGGAAGTCACACTTTTGTGACCATTGTACCCCAACTTGATCCAATGGAGACGAGGTCTAAAGATAGAAGTTGTGGGTTGCAATAAAGATTCAAAAGAAGGATAGTCTACTAGCTCAAGAGGAAAAAATCCTTATGTAAATGTTGATGTATTTCATCAAAAAATTTTAAAAAAAACTCCGAAAAAATGGACAGGCCTGATTGAAAATAAAATGCATGTACGAGAGTACATATTTGTATAGTCAATAAGAAAGCTTGAGCTTCAAAGTCAGATTTGTGAGCCTGTAGTCGGATGACTTCGCTACACTGGTCAAGCATCCTCGGATAGGTAGCTACATTGGCTACCATCCATTTTTCTCTCCACCTCCTCTTCTTGAGCTGGTTGTACTTGAACTTAGAAGGGAACACCCTGCTTACCAAGGAAAGAGTTGTTGGATTGGGGAATTAAGGTTACCATGTTGGAGAAGATTGACTTTTACCACTTCAATTGAGGAATGATACATATCACATACTATCAAAGATAGATTCACAGTCATAACTGTTTGCATATGAGTTGATTTATTCTGACATGGATATTAAGGGGACTTGACCAGAGTTTTGTGATTCTCAAAGTTTGTTGTGCTTTAAATTCGTTTCCCAATAAGATTCCGATTGCACATAAAATCCAAAGTTCTGACTTAAGATCCGAACTTTGATTTTATGAAGGCAAGATTGAAAATTAAAATCAATCGATTTTTTTTCTTTTTCTTTTCTTTATTTTATGCACTTATGCATAAGTGTTTTCTAGGAACTAGCAAAGGCAAGTATAGGGGGTGATGAATCTCCATTTCATGACCTTTATTCTATCATTTTGGCCTTGAAACCCCTAGCTAAATGCATGTAAATAGCATTATTTTGTACAAATTAACATTCATCATTTATCCCATTTATTGTGTATAATAAATTTTATTGCCAAAATTATTGAATAAAGAAAAAAGAAAAAGAAAAAATATCAAAGGTATTTTATTACCCTAAACCTCGAGACCAAGTCAAGAATTGATTTAGTCGACAAGGAATAAAATAGGGGGAGATAGGAGCCAAATATACAATGAAAAACCCATTTATTTATTCACCAATAATTCATTTTTGGACCCATTTTATTATTTGTTATTTAAGCTCAAATAAAGAAACTTTGTGCATGAAATTTGTAGATATAAAAATATATAGAAAAATATAAAATTTACTTTACACAAAAATAATACACAATGTACCTGATATACCCAGAATAAAAAGCCAAAACCCAAACTTCACAGACCCATATCTTCTCAATAAAAACTCCAAAAACATCAAAAATCACCTTTAGTTATATATAACTTTAATTATCTATTTAATAAAGATGATTTCACTCAATTTGGAGTTAAGTTGTGAAAGCTAGGTTTTGGACCCATATTGTATAATATACCTGAATAAAATATTCATTTTATTTGTTCTTTATCATTTTATAATTTTATATTTTTATTTAAATATTATTTTTAATATATACATATTTATAATATAATAAAACCATGAAGAAAGTACAAAAATAAAATAGTCCATATAAATACATCGATGAAATACATGTACTTATACCAGTATAATTAATATCCTTATTTGTTTACGTGAACGTACTACACCAGAAAAATATAATAAAAAATATATTTATGTATATAAAAATAAGTTATAAATATTTAAAATATGAAAATAAAATAATAAAATCAAAAATACAAAATAAAAATAGAATATTCAAAACATAGGTCAATATACCTATAAATACACTTGTAAAAAGTAACTTGCAATAAATTAACTCATATAAAAATCATATTAAAATATTGTATAAAATAATAAATATTTTTCATGTTTTAACTTTTTTGAAAATAAATCATTTATTATTTTAATTCATTTATTTTGAAAAAAGGTTCCTATTTTTTCATGACTTGGTCCTACATAGACCAATCACATTGCGAGCAATATTGACCTCAGTCAATTTTCTTCCCTTCCTCTGACCCCTATTAGGACCTCGAGCGCCCCGTCTTCTCTACCATCTACATGCTTCCTTGTGCCTCCAATTCCTTGAGTTCTTCATGGATCCTGATCCCATCACCATCTTCTCTCATACGCACTCGCTAGATTCGCCTGATCTACATTGAGCCATGAATAAACCTCGATCTAAGATCGACCGAACCTTTGCCAATAAATAAAGAACCCAGACATTATTTGATTTTTTGGTCCCTTTCCCAAGACCGAAAGCTCTCCACCTCAATTAAGAGTGTCACCAGGTGACAGTGTGTACCCTTGAGGCTTTGGAGTTGCTGACGGAGGAGGCGAGGTGCACCCATGACGAGCTCCAGCCCATCCTGCTCCTTGGCTTCCCAGCCAGGTTCGAGCTGTGCATTTGTCTTCTTTGGGTATAATTATTTATTAGGTTTCGTTTAATGTATTTTACTTCATGTTTCAATTACTAAATTATCGTAATTTTTAGATCTTAGCCTCACCGGAGCTATAGAGCTCCAGCCATTGTGACTCACCATCCCACCTTGTTCCGACCTCTATTAGGCACCTAGCTATCTTTCCAAGTCGCTTCTCCACCCATCCAACCTGTTACCCCCCTTTGATCCCCTCTAGCTCGAAGGATATGTGCTCCCTCCGCCGCCACCTCACCGAAGCACTTCATCCACTCCATCTCACCCCCATTCCACGCCTAATCGGGTCAAGGCACTTCCCTCGACTCTTGACTTTGTTTGTACAAGTTCTATGCCCAAAAGAGCCCCCATCTGATGGGTTTCAAGGTTCAGCATCTCCTCCGCACGATGAAGCTCCTAGGACACAAATCTATGGGGCCCGAATACATTTAAAGCCTCCATCCGCTGCAGATCAACTCCATGAGCGATTAGAGCAATTCACTAGCAGATTTGGAGGTCAGAGAAGGAAGAGAGGGCTGATCGAGCGAGGTCTAGGGAATCATGCTTTCCAGTTCTTCCATGTCCATCCAGGACTGTTCGATCAGGTTGTGTTCTTCACAAGTAGTAGGAGATGTCAGATCAGAGAGAGCCACTACCGTTGATCTCCCCCGCGATATCTAATCGTGTACGTCCATCTCTTACTGGCATCGTGCAGTGAGAAGCTAGAGCATGGCAAGTGAAAAATCTCTAACCGAACGATGAAGCGCCCAATGAGGGTAAATTACACATCTCCCACACATTTTTGGTATTTTGTATTAGTTTTGTAAAAAAATTGTAGTGTAAATAAATTTGTAAATATTGCGTAGAGACCCCTGTTGATATTGCATATGGGTCCAGTCCAGCTCAGCTCATGTGTCATTCCATGTGAGTTGGCATTTTACACATATGTCCTGGCAATTTTTGTAAATTGTCAATTTGTTTATAAAGTTTAAATATTAGTTCTATACTTTTGGGAAATTTGCACATTCAACCCTGATTTTTTTAATTACAAATATGCCCTCACTAGTTCATATATTTTTGTGTTTGTATTTCATTTATTAAAAATAGCACCTACGCTCCAAAAATTATGCAAAAAACAGGGTTAGATGTCTGTCAGCAAGTACATTCGCTCTTCATTGTTGGATTTGCATTTTTACATTTTACCTATTTATTAAAAACAAAAGAACACATTTTCACCCATGTTTCACTTATAAAATATTGAAAAATAAAAACTTTTGAAAATTCCCAAAAAATGTATTTTGATTATTTTAACATTTTATAATTCCAGACTAAAAATCCCTAAATATAGAAAAAGATAAAGATAAAAATTAAAAAGCTCTAAAATCTAGTAAAAAAGATAAAAATCTTCAAAAATACAAAAATATTCATTTCTGTTTTGTACTTTTCTCTATACCACTTATTATATTTTAATGTTGATTTCGAAAATTATGGGTATTATTTCTATTTTTGATTTCTAAATCAATTCGAGCTATTTAATCCCTATTTCAGAATAATTTTTATTATATTATATAAAAAATCAGGAAAATTTTCACAAAAATAAAAAAATAATAGAAAATATTTAAAACACAAAATATTTTATTTTTTTCATTTTTATTTATTTTTAGTTATATCTGTAATTCTATTATCTTATATTGTATATATAGCCTTACATATTCTTATATAATATATATTGAAAATAAAAGAAATATAAAAATCAGAAAACATAAAAATAAATTAAAAATCATAAAACTAAAAGCAATTAAAAATATAAAATTAAAATCCATAAAAAAATATAAAATTAAAAACCTACACCAAAAACAATAAAAGACATGAAGAAGAATAGATTTTGTGCATTATTACTCAATCTATTGTTTGCTCCCTGTGTTCAATACTCTACGCATACATACACATGTACACATTTTATAGAGTTATAATAAATTTTAACTCCATATTTTTTCTTTACATCGCTTGATTCATTTGTGGGTCAATTATTCTCTGATTCGCTTTTCATGAGTGATCACCGCAGTGACACCTTTGTCTTCGTTATTCTTCTAGTGAGGATATTTTTAGACCCTTGCCAAATGCGTGTCAACAGAAGGTCAGGGGCTAAGAGAACATTCTCAAGGAAAATATATGGAGCTACTTGAATAGCACCATGTCATGTAATCGATGATGATGTCCCATCTACTACCAAAATGGATCTTCCATGTGAGATAACACATAAGGAATAGAATTAATTTTTATTGACACAAATATGACAGGATGCGCCAAAACACACAAAGTCACTCATAATAATTAGACAAATCATGACACGTAAGGCGTTGCAGAGATATACCTAATGGAACAGTGAAGACTGCAATCTTTGGCTCCATATGGGAACCACTCGCTTGGTTGAGAAGATCTATAGAATGTAGAAACACATGCCGATTAAGCTGGTGTATCATATCATTATATTATGTTCTACTGATGGTATAGAGGTCATCATATGCGTTGGAAATATCTTAATAAGCAACATGAGTTTTTCCTTGTTTATTCCAACGGCAGTCATCTATATTACCGGTTTGGCCATAAATGGTGCATCGGGGACAAGAGAATCTGGTGTATCATGGTCATGCCCCATATTTTGAAAGAAGTTTCACCTACCCTTACCTGATGAGTGACCATGGTGGAAGTGTTTTTTACTATGTGTTAAGGAGGGGGACATAATATACACAATCTACTATAGGCAACCTCCATGGAGAGGATTTCAGATGCAACAATCATCCATTGTTGGGTAGCTCGTAACAGGAATTCGAACCTCCCCTGAAAAGGCCAATCATAAGTTGGAATCTAAACACCCCCTGATCCTCCCATGGACAAACATGCATGTATAAATTCAATCTATGGAAATTTCAATCGTTATTTTTTTGTGACATCTCCACATAGATCTGAAGGATCCCTGCATAGTTCTTTTCTTTATAATATGTCTACCGCAAGTTATCCCGCAAGTACTTTGCAGTATTATGGTACATAATGTCATTTGCAAATACATTGAATGCAACTGTTCATAATCCATGTTTTAGCCATTGCAATATCCATTTTCAATGATGCATTCTTGCATGTTTTCTCTTTTGGTTCCTCGATGGTAAGGATGTGTTCCTTTTCATGTCCTTTAATCTCATTCATAAGTTATTGGAACTAAAGCAGATAGTTTTTGCCTTCCAATTTCGTGATGGCCCGATTTACGTTGAAGTTGCACTAGAATAGGCTGACCCTACTGGAGTTGTGTCAGAATAGGTGTGCTAAAGTTAAAATTGTGCTTTCGATTATGTCAGTTGTGTTTTTGGGTTTCGATTATGATGAATATGTTTTTGGTAGAGTAGACTCGACTGGAGCGATGTATCAATTGTGTTCTTGGAGTTTTCAATGATGAAATAAGACTGGAATAAGTCCTTTGATGTCCTCTGATGAAGCAAATAATAATGGTGAGATGGCGATATGGAGAGGGTGGTGATGGTAGGAAGTTGATGGTGCAAGATGGGATGGAGAGGAGAGGTCGATGGAAAGGCGGTGAAGGAGAAGTGAGGTTGATGGAGAGGCAGCGATGGAGAGGCGAGGCCAATGATGAGGCTGAGAGGGAAGCGTAAGTGACGATGAGAGCTTTGGACGAGGAGGCAATTCTAGATGGAGGCAGAGAGACTAGAGAGGTGTTTGTTATATTAACCCCTAAGGTCCCAAGCCCTAGGGCTCGAATACCATATGGAATTAAATTTATTGTGTATATGTATTTCTCAAATAAAGGAGTCCCTATATGTAACAATTACAGGGGACCTTGAGTAAAATGAAAGAAAGAAAAGAAAAAAGGAACAAGCATTTGGAAATAAGCTTTAATAAAATATAATATAGTTTGCAAATATATTACAAAAATTTATAATCCTTTGACTGCTACACCTAGTATTTTAACCTACTGAGTTAATGATAGTGGCTCTAGCGATGATGGAGACAAGGGGGTGGCTGGGTGCTTAACACCACCCTACCTCCTCAAGTCTCAAAGAATACTTCCACTTTATATGTTTTGAATAGAAAAAATGTAACCACTAAGATATTGTCTATAGTGGATCTTATTACTTTTTGAAATACAAATTAATTTCAACATGTATAAACATATAAAAAACTAAGATTATTAAAATAATCATCAAAATTTATTATGTAGAGCGTAATATCACTCCACAAGGCATCCAAAAGGTTACAAAGGATTAGATACAAAAATAGGTAATAACTATGTCTTGATCCTATATAAAATATGAACATAGATGCAGATATAGATGTTAATGGATATGAAAATTCTATTACAATATTCTTAAAAATAGTTAAGAATAAAGCAACCTAAGGATCGGAAATGGGTAATATAATAAATATTTTATAGATTAGCTAAAATGTATTGAACGGTTTAGACGTAGTACAAATATTTTGAATGTATTTATTTTATAATAAATATATAATGTAGTGCAAGAAAATGTAAATTTGTGTGACATATAGTATAAATAATCTATAATTATATTTATATATTAAAATAGTTGTATATATATATGATATTTATATCCATTTCTTTTCAAATTGGATAAAAACATATATGTCAAAAATCTATATAAAATAGCTATGGATACAGTAGAGGCGTTAGCAATGTGAGCCCCGGGCGAACCATTTCTACAATAAATGTTATTGTAATGAATAAATTATCAATGAAAGTTATTGATTATTTTTCACTACCTTTTCTGAGATTAAATGAATGAATGCACTATAGGGTCCCTCTATACAATTAGGGTTATGTACCATGGCCAACTTGATAATCATACAGCTGTTGATTCATTGAATGAATCTAGAGGCTGATGCTTGGATGAATATCTAAAGAGTTAGATAGAGGACTCATTAAGCATCGTCAAATGATTATTAAGTGATGATCTCCAGCCTGAGTAGGTGATGGCAATCCTCTCTCAAATGGCTTATATCTGACTGACCTCTTGATGCAGGTCCTCTGCATGGGAATAGTAATTTAGAGGTGTCAAGTTAGTTGAGTCAGTGGGTTGACTTGACGAGATCGAGATAACCAAAGACCTACGTTGAATACTGTCACAACATAGGCATGCATCCTCTGACCAGAGACAGATGTGTTGCTATATGTCTGAGTGTGTACATTTGGCAGACCAATAGGTTGATGACCTAACCAAGGTCTATACACCGGCGAGCTGGTGTGCATGTAAGGATGCATGAGTAATACGATCTCTCAAAGGGATCATACAGGTTCACTTGTGAACTGGGAGACATGAGCTCACTCATGAGGTACTGGGACTGAACAAATTCCATGCATGGTCATCGTGCTTTGGAAGCATGACATGAATTTGAAGGTAATATATATGCTTTGAGAAAGCATATGATCTATACCAAATCCCAGTGACATAGATTGAGAAACATAATGATCAAACCCTGAAGATGGTAGTGTAAAAGTGATCTTTATCTTCAGAATAATCATAGGTCTTTCAGTATGCAGGATGTACAGGTATTGGGAATACCTGAGGGTGATGTAATCATATACGATAGTATAACCATGACGCTTCCATTCCGAGGGAGTGATGAAACAGGTTTGGATTTTAGTGACTCATCTCATTAGAGAAGTGACCTAATCTTAATCTATGAACTGGACATTGATCTGAATGAGATTCAGATGCAATGAGAAGATTAGGTCTATGGTCTTGATTTGATCAAGCATCAGTGGGAGGTCCATGGGATCTAGATTTGAGATATGATCTCAACATCCAAGTCACTATACGTGGAACAATACAATTGCCCTGTCCTTATCTCCAAGTATCTGAGGAGAGATCGCATTATTCTTGAAGGGTTCGAGAATAATTCCATAAGATCTAAGCAATGAAGAGATGATGATTAAATGTGATTTAATCATATTGATGTGTGAAGAAATTATCCAATATAATTAAATGTGATTTAATTATTATGGATAAGAATAATGTGGATCGAAATATTCAATTATTCATGATATGTTATAAATGTGATTTATAATGTATTAGAAAGAGCTAATTATAATTTATATCTGTTGATTAATTATTATGTGTATTGGATACACATTGTGTAATTAATTGATAATGTAAATTATATGTTGTTTTGGGTTGTGAATATGATTCACAACTTCTCCATGGCAAGATTGCAATATTCTCAAATATAATTGTGAATTATTTTTGAAGAATAAAACTCAACAAAATTTGTTGCAAATAAATAGGAGAGAAATTCAAGGAGATATGCAATCTCATGGAAATCCATGAGATTGCCTCCTTGACATCTCAAAGTGGTGGCACCCAATTCCTAATTGGAATGGGTGGCCGTCCACTTGAATATACATGGTAGATGTTGATCTCCATGTATATTCTCTCCTTATTTATTGGTTTAATTTAGTATTGATTTATATTTGATTTTGTCAAATATATTTTAATCCAAATTTGTTGTTTTTGACAACAACAATCTTGACCATTGGATTGACATAAATCAATCTCACCCATTGATTTATATGTCCCATGGATTGAGATCCATGGATCCCAAAACCCTATAAATAGAGAGACATACCATGCTCTCTATTTACATGCAATTTTGGGGCTCTCTCTCTCGTTCTTCATGCACGACAGCCCTCGCTCTCTCTATTTTTGGTGGTCGTCCACCATACCCTAGAGGAGAGATTCGTCGACGCTCTCGCCACCGCGTTGCCGCCTCGACGTTCTTCGTTTCTCCTCTTCTTGGTGTGCTACGCTCACGAAGGAGACATTCGATTTCATGCGATGAGATCAGGAGAAACCACGCTTGGATCAACTTCTTGGATTGCGAGGACAACGCGGTTCATCCCCGTGCTCGCAAGCGGTCTCACCGACGATCGAACTTGAGACAGGAGGTCTCTTTCTTTAGAGACTTTATCAACCACGCTTCAAGAGGTATTTCATTATACTTGCTGTGGTTATAGATGAAACAATCTGAGAATCGCTCTTGGATCATGTGGTTTCATCACATAAAAAATTTTAAATTCCGCTGACAACTAGTACGACTAGTCGTTTTTTCATCGTATCCGATACGACGATCACGCTTCTGTGATGCGCTTGAGGATAATTCCATATCCTTCAAGTGGTATCAGAGCCTTAGGTCGACGGTTTCGAATATGATTCGCAAACCGAGGACGACTTGGATTCGTAAAGGTCGCGAAAGTTTTTGTCGCATTTGATTTCATAGATCTGTTTAGTAAATATTTTCGGCCATGTTTAAAGTATTTAAGTACAAATTATTTACTTATATTTTGTTCTCCATTAAATAAGGAAATCATAGGATCTGAGTTTACGTAAATCGGATTTCGTATGCTATAGATATGGTTGTTTTAATGAATATGTATGCACTGTTGCGGGAACAGTAGATTTTAACATGATTAAAGAGTTAATTACCGTTATCATCTGCCTCGAAATGCATGAAAAATCACTTGGCTTCTGTCCTAAATCAAGTTAGCAATCTATGAAAATTGAGTTTGTCTAATTTGGATTTAAATTGATTGAGATATGTTAATTTCAGTGAGTAGGGGTCACTACTAAAATTTCAGTCCTAATCTAGAACCAAGCAATTGTCAATTAGTGAAATTAATTATTAATTTCGTGGAATAATCATAAAAAATATTTGTGAAATATTGGAAGATGATTATTTACCTAATTGTCTTGGCCTCAACCAATGAATTGATTGGATGTGATCTAAATCATAATTGGAAACACAATCTTCAAACTTGATGCTTGAATAGGATTGGGAATTTGTGTAGCAAATTTCCTTATAATCAAAAATGTTTTAATTATTACTATATGGTATAATTTCGGTTGAATAACCGATGATCATCTCAAATACAAATTGATATATCTAGCATTATGCATTCCCGAGGTGGATATGGTGTCTAGTCGAAGAGCATTGGGGTTGCGGGTTGCAACTATGTGGTCCGTCCCACTCTCGTCGGTACTGGCCATGATAGCGGGTAGGGACTGTATAATGCCGGAGAAAATCAAGGTGTATTTTCTAATTACTAAAATTCGAATTAACACGTATTTTGAGATACTACCATATATATTCAAGTAAAATAATCAAGTTTGTTGATTGAATAGGATTGATAATTAATTTAATATGATTAAATTGATTATATCCAATTGAGACACTCTATTATGAATAGAGTTATTATTTCTCTTGGAAGAATTAATTATGTGAATGTGATTCATGATAATTAATTAAAATTTGAATATGAGATGGAGGATCACATAAGTGACATCCATGGTCTCTCGTCAAGGCGAAGAGTTCGGTCGCTAGGGATTGCATGTGGGAGACGCATGTCCGAAGTGACAGCTCCTGTATGCAAGCGTATCTGGATCGGGCTCTTTGCTTCTCGAAATAGTAAGGCCGTTTGCGTAGTGACCCCAATATCGGATCCTTATATTATTGGGCGATATTGGATTGCGCATAGCGAGTATTATTCCTGTTGACGGTTGGTTCAATTAACGACGGGTCAACATCGCCTTAGGGGTGGTGGGCCCGGGTGTTAAAGACCGAATTGGGAAATGCAAGTTGAACTTGCAAGACAGAATGTATTCCCACTTCTCTTTATTGGAGTCGCAGATTCTCATATTATTGGGATGTGACAAAGATAAAGAGGAGATTCCAATTCTTGCTAGAGATATAGCGGTAAGTATATCTCTTACTTTGAAAGTGATTAAGGGAATGAACTTTCAAAGTCGACAATGCAAGAATAATTTGATTTAAAATACCTTAATCAAATGTTATGAATTTGAATATATTTTTTATATTCTAATATAGTGCATTCTTAATTTCAGAAAATGAAGTCTTTGAACCCACTTAGTAGGCTTCTTGAGGTCAACCAATTGACCGGCCCAAATTACTCGGATTGGATCCGTAACTTGGAGCTTGTTCTCTCTGTTTTGCGCGAAAGTTATGTGTTCCCCGAGGACAAGCATGAGAACCCTAAATCCAAGGAAGAAAAAGCATTCAATGACAAGTATAATGAAGATCATGTCTTGGTTGGATGTTATATCCTGGGTTCTCTCTCCAATGTTCTGCAGAAGCAACATGTGGAGATGAGTACTTACCAGGAGATAATGAAGAATCTTAAGGATATGTTTGGTGACATTAACCGCACCCAGCGATACAATGTTATGAAAGACCTCATTCGCTGCAGGATGCAGGAAGGGACTTCGGTCTGTGAACATGTACTCAAAATGTTTAGGTACTTGTCGGAGCTGGAGACTCTTGGGACAACAATGGATGCAAACATGCAAGCTGACTTCATTCTATTGTCGTTGCCCAAATCTTTCAATAACTTTGTAATGTCATTCCACATGAACAAGCTGGAATTGACAAGCGCTGGTCTTCTTGCCGCATTGAAATCTGCGGAAAATGTAATGAAGAAGGATGGTCCCGCTGGCAGTGCAATGGTTGCACAGATCAGAGGGAAGCGCGGTCGGAAGCAAGGTTCTCGGAAGGGCCCGGCTCAGAAGAGAAAGAAGAAGGGACAAGGTGTTGGCTCTTCTTCCAATGCATCCACTCTTATGGCGTCGAAGAAAACCGACGTCTGTCACCACTGCAAAAAGTCGGGGCACTGGAGGCGTAGCTGCCCAAAATACCTGAAGTCCTCAGATAAAGGTAAAGCCCCAGCAAGTATGAAATCTACTTTCATCATTGAAACTAGCTTTCTAGTTGGACGAGAAGGAAGTTGGGTTGTAGACTCTGGTGCTTCTGTTCATGTATGCAATTTGTTGCATTTGTTTTAGGAAACTAGAAGTCTTGAAGAAGGGAAGATAGTCATCCAGATGGGATCTGATGCAAGTATTGCAGTAGTAGCCGTCGGGACTTGTCGACTATCATTATCTAGTGGTAGAGTCCTTATACTTAAAGAGTGTCTTTATGTACCCAAAGTCAGAAGGAACTTGAGATCTGTATCTAAGCTTGTTAGAAGCGAATATTCATTCCTTTTCTATAATAAATTAGTCATAAGTCGTTATGATAAATATATTACGGATGGTGTTTTGACTTCTGGTGGACTCTATGAGTTGTGCATTGATAAATGTATCATGAATGTGACAACCACTAATAAAAACCCTAAAAGATCCAGCGAGGATAAAAACATCTCAAATGAGATTTGGCATCAAAGGCTTGGTCATTTATCTGTTGATAGGATCAATAGATTGATAAAGGATGGACCTCTAGATTTTCTACAGGTTCAACCTTTGCCCACTTGCAAACATTGCATTCAGGGTAAAATGACTAGGACGCCTTTCCGTAACAAGGTTACAAGATGCGAAGGTATTATTGATCTAATACATACCGATGTATGTGGTCCCTTCAGTACCGTGACTCAAAATGGGTATCGATATTATTTGACGTTTATTGATGACCATTTACGATACGGATTTGTCTTCCTATTACGTCATAAGTCTGAAACCTTTGAAAAGTTCAAAGAATTCAAGGCTTCGGTTGAGAACCGAACCGATAGTGAGACTAAACAGATTCGATCTGATCGAGGTGGCGAGTACCTATCAGATGAATTCAAGGAATACCTTAAGGAGAATGGAATTGTTTCCAATCTCACTCCTCCTGGAATTCCCCAACTTAATGGTGTTGCTGAAAGACGCGACAGGACCATCATGGACATGGTCCGTTCAATGATGAGCAAAGCACATTTACCTCTTAGTTTCTGGGGATATGCAGTAGAGACTGCGATATATATCCTGAATAAGATTCCTAGCAAATTCGTGCCTAAGACTCCTCATGAGCTATGGTATGGAACCAAACCTAGTGTTAATCACTTAAGGGTTTGGGGTTGCTTGGTCCATGCAAAGAACGTGGACGCAAGTAAGATGGAATCTCGCTCTCGTGAGTGTTACTTCATTGGGTATCTTAAAGATGGTATTGGATACCAGGCTTATGACCCTGAGACCCAAAAGGTTTTTGTTTCTAGAGATGTGAAGTTTCTGGAGAATGATTTCCTTAAAGGTCAAGACAATAATGAAGTAGAGGAACTCATTGAATCCCCTGAGGATTCTGAGCTTCCTAGACCAGAAACTGAGGAGATAAATAAAGATGAAACACCCATACCTCTTCGAAGGAGTTCGAGGGTGGTTGCACCATCTAAAAGGTATGGATTCCATATGTCAAGTGAGACTTACATTGGTCCTACTTCATTTGATGAAGCACTCGCGGATCAAGACATGGATAGATGGATGCTAGCAATGAAGTCAGAAATTGACTCCATGCATAAGAATGGTGTATGGACCCTAGAGGATCCACCTAAAGGGGTAAAACCTATTGGGTGCAAATGGATCTTCAAGAGAAAGAGGGGACCTATGGGAAAGTAGAGACTTTCAAGGCACAGCTAGTGGCCAAGGGCTACACACAGAGAGAAGGCATCGATTACGATGAGACATTCTCTCCTGTGACTATGCTTAAATCCATCAGGACACTGCTAGCTATAGCTGCATATCTTGACTACGACATCTGGCAGATGGACGTCAAGACGGCTTTCCTCAATGGATACCTCGAGGAGGATATCTACATGGAGCAGCCCCAGGGCTTCATGACTGAGGATGGTAAAGTATGCAAGTTAAAGAAATCCATCTATGGGCTTAAGCAAGATTCTCATAGCTGGAACATCAGATTTGACGAAACCATAAAGAGTTATGATTTTGTGCAAAATCCTGATGAACCTTGTGTATACAAGAAGACTAGTGGGAGCGCCATTGTGTTCATCGTGCTTTACGTAGATGACATCCTTATCATTGGAAATGATATAGGGATGATGACCAGTGTGAAGATTTAGTTGTCACATACCTTTGAGATGAAAGATCTTGGAGAAGCCTCTTACATCTTAGGCCTGAAGTTGTTCAGAAACCGAGAAAAGAGGATTTTGAGATTGTCACAACATGGATACATTAAGAAGATTCTTGAACGATTCCGTATGGATAGTTCCAAGAAAGGATTCCTACCCTTAAGACATGGTATCCACTTGTCTAAAGGAATGGCTCCTCAAACTGTTGAGGAAAAGAAGGCCATGGCTGGATGTCCTTATGCATCAGCTGTAGGAAGCTTAATGTATGCCATGATGTGCACTAGGACGGATATCTGCCATGCAGTGGGAGTCGTAAGTCGTTACCAATCCTGCTATGGAGAGCAACACTGGAATGCAGTAAAGAACATATTCAAATATCTAAGACGGACGCAAGATTACATCTTGGTCTATGGAGATGGTGATCTCCAAGTCTTGGGATATACAGATTCTGACTTCCAATCAGACGTAGATGATGGAAAGTCGACATCAGGGTTTGTGTTCTTGTTGAATGGTGGTGCTGTGAGCTGGAGAAGCAAGAAGCAGGACACTACTGCAGATTCGACAACAGAAGTCAAATACATTGCCGCATCGGATGCTGCAAAGGAGGCGGTGTGGTTGTGCAAGTTCGTCCTGGAGCGTGGCGTAGTTTCCTCTGATACTCCCATCCCGTTACTCTGCGATAACACGGGAGCCATTTCCCAGGCAAAGGAACCCAGATGGCATCAGAAGAGCAAGCACGAGGAAAGGAAATACCACATCATTCAGGAGATACAAAAGCGTGGTGACATCATCATCACCAAGGTGGCCTCTGCCTACAACGTTGTTGATCCTCTTACCAAACCTCTGACACAGAAGGTTTTTGACCAGCATGTAATGAATATGGGTTTAAGGATTGTACCTGAATGGTTCTAAGGGCTAGTGGGAGACTGTTAGCAATGTGAGCCCCGGGCGAACCATTACTACAATAAATGTTATTGTAATGAATAAATTATCAATGAAAGTTATTGATTATTTTTCACTCCCTTTTATGAGATTAAATGAATGAATGCACTATAGGGTCCCTTTGTAAAATTAGGGTTATATACCATGGCCAACTTGATAATCATACAGTTGTTGATTCATTGAATGAATCATAGAGGCTAATGCTTGGATGAATATCTAAAGAGTTAGATATAGGACTCATCAAGCATCGTCAAATGATTATTAAATGATGATCTCCAGCCTGAGTAGGAGATGGCAATCCTCTCCCAGATGGCTGATATCTGACTGACCTCATGATGTAGGTCCTCTGCATGGGAATAGTGATTCGGAGGTGTCAGGTTAGTTGAGTCAATGGGTTGACTTGACGAGATCAAGATAACCAAATACCTACGTTGAATATTGTCACAACATAGGCATGCATCCTCTGACCAGAAACAGATGTGTTGCTATATGTCTGAGTGTGTACATTTGGCAGACCAATAGGTTGATGACCTAACCAAGGTCTATACACCGACGAGCTGGTGTGCCTGTAAGGACGTATGAGTAATATGATCTCTCAAAGGGATCATACAGGTTCACTTGTGAACCGGGAGACATGAGCTTACTCATGAGGTACTGGGACTGAACAAATTCCATGCATGGGTGTCATGCTTTGGAAGCATGACAAGAATTTGAAGGTAAGATATATGCTTTGAGAAAGCATTGATCTATACCAAATCCCAGTGACCAAGATTGAGAAACTTAATGATCAAATCCTGAAGATGACAGTGTAAAAGTGATCTTTATCTTCAGAATGATCATAGGTCTTCCAGTATGCAGGATGTACAGGTATTGGGAATACCTGAGGGTGATGTGATCATATACGATTGTATAACCATGACGCTTCCATTCCGAGGGAGTGATGAAACATGTTTGGATTTTAGTGACTCCTCTCATTAGAGAAGTGACCTAATCTTAGTCTATGAACTGGACATTGATCTGAATGAGATTCAGATGCAATGAAAAGATTAGGTCTACGGTCTTGATTTGATCAAGCATCAATGGGAGGTCCATGGGATCTTGATTTGAGATATGATCTCAACATACAAGTCACTATACGTGGAACAATACAATTGCCATGTCCTTATCTCCAAGTGTCTGAGGAGAGATCGCATTATTCTTGAAGGGTTCGAGAATAATTCCATAAGATCTAAGCAATGAAGAGATGATGATTAAATGTGATTTAATCATAATGATGTGTGGAGAAATTATCCAATATAATTAAATGTTATTTAATTATTATGGATAAGAATAATGTGTTATTATGGATAAGAATAATGTGGATAGAAATATTCAATTATTCATGATATATTATAAATGTGATTTATAATGTATTAGAGAGAGCTAATTATAATCTATATGTATTGATTAATTATTATGTGTATTGAATACACATTGTGTAATTAATTGACAATGTAAATTATATGTTGTTTTGGGTTGTGAATATGATTCACAATTTCTCCATGGCAAGATTGCAATATTCTCAAATATAATTGTGAATTATTTTTGAAGAATAAAACCCAACAAAATTTATTGCAAATAAATAGGAGAGAAATTCAAGGAGATATGCAATCTCATGGAAATCCATGAGATTGCCTCCTTGATATCTCAAAGTGGCGGCACCCAATTCCTAATTGGAATGGGTGGTCGTCCACTTGAATATACATGGTAGATGTTGATCTCCATGTATATTCTCTCCTTATTTATTGGTTTATTATATTTGATATTGTCAAATATATTTTAATCCAAATTTGTTGTTTTTGACAACAACAATCTTGACCATTGGATCGACATAAATCAATCTCACCCATTGATTTTATATGTCCCATGGATTGAGATCCATGGATCCCAAAACCCTATAAATAGAGAAGCATACCATGCTCTCTATTTACATGCAATTTTGGAGCTCTCTCTCTCTCTCTCTCTTTCTTCATACACGACAGCCCTCTCTCCCTCTATTTTTGGTGGTCGACCACCATAACCTAGAGGAGAGATTCGTCGACGCTCTCGCCACCGCGCTGCCGCCTCGACGTTCTTCGATTCTCCATCTTCTTGGTGTTCTACGCTCACGAAGGAGACATTCGATTTCGTGCGACGAGATCAGGAGCAACCATGCTTGGATCAACTTCTTGGATTGTGAGGACAACGCGGTTCATCCCCGCGCTCGCAAGCGGTCTCACCGACGATCGGACTTGAGACAGGAGGTCTCTTTCTTTAGAGACTTGATCAACCACGCTTCAAGAGGTATTGCATTATACTTGTTGTGGTTATATATGAAACGATCTGAGAATCGTTCTTGGATCATGTGATTTCATCACATAAAAAATTTTAAATTCCGCTGCTCAGAACACCTAGTACGACTAGTCGTTCTTTCATCGTATCCGATACGATGATCACGCTTCCGTGATGCGCTTGAGGATAGTTCTATATCCTTCAAGAGGAACATATATAGATTTATTTTAATTTGTTCGCATCCATACATGCAGAGTATTGCATAAAGCTTCTCCTTATATAGTAAATTTTTATTCTTTTTTATAATATAATCTTATAGGTGAATTGTTTATAGTTATATTTTTTTATTAATCATATTTAGTTGCATTCAACTAATTTAATACACATAAGGAAGATGCAACAAGAATACATATTAAAATTTTTACCTCAAGAGCAGAACTTAAACTTCAAATTTATTCTAATACCTTTTGATTTTGCTTTAACTTTGTGGCATTTGGATATAAGATTTCAAATCCAGAACTAACTGAAAATTCCTTACAATACCAGACTTTCTCTCCGGAATAGAACCTGGTGGATCGTCTTCCTCTCCTAATGAATAACGTAGAAAAAATCTTTTTGACATGTGTTAATAGTGACATTTTTAACGTGCGCTAATAGTGATTCGATTTGTTGATTAATTATTTGAGATTTGTTTAATATATAGGTGAGGATTATAATCCCAATGTTATTATGGAGGGTGAAAGGGTAATCTAACAACAAGTTCAAAGAGAGGTTACATGATGAGCTCATAATAACATGATGATAGGGAGAGAATCAATGATGAGTTTCTCAATCTTGATGTGGAGGAAGAGAAGGCATCTAAAGATGAGCTTTCAGTAATTGCATGAAGCTTATAATCGGGCTAATGAAGGTAATGGCGCATGAGGAAAATTTTATTGGAATGTATGTTGAGAATAAGGTATTTAAAAGAATAAATTATTAAGAAAAAGTATAACTATAGAAAAAATCATATTTAAGAAGTTAGATTTGATGGTATTACTTAAGGACGCGCTGCAAGAGTATTTCTATAAAAAGAAGAATTTTGTAGAGATATTATTTTTAATATAAACTTTTCTATGATGTGTTGGACATGCGACCCCACGACAAACCATTATGCAATAAATATTATTGTAAATATCATTCCCTAATATGAAATGAAGAATAATTAATTTACATAATACGTCTATTAGTATAGTTAGGGTTATCTACCATGTCCATCTTAATGATCATACAACTGTTGATTCAATTGTTGAATCATAGAGGTTGGGCTTGGATAAATATCTAAAGAGTTAGATTGAGGACTCATACAACACCGTCAAATGATTATTAAGAGATGATCTCCAGCTAAGAAGGAGATGGCAATTTTTTCTCTAAAGGTTGATATCTAACCAACCTCTTGATGTAGGTCCTCTGCATAGGAATAGAGATTCGGAGGTATTAGATAAGTTAGGTCAAAGAGTTGACTTAAAGAGATCGAGATAATCAAAGACCTATTTCGTATGCTGTCACGATATAGGCATGCATCCTCTGACCAGAGACAGATGTCTAACTATATATCTGAGTATGTACATTTGGTAGACCAATAGGTTGATGACCTAGACAAGGTCTATATACCAGTGTGCTTGTGTGCATGCAAGGGCATATGAGTAATACATCTCTAAAAGGGATCATACAGGTTCATTGCTGATTGAAAGACATGAGCTCACTCATGAGATATTGGGAAAGATCAAATTTTGTGTGGTCGTTTCTCTTTGGAAGTTTGACTGAATTTGTAGGTTTGATATATACTTTTGGAAAGTATATGATCAACATCTGGGTATGATATATGCTTTTGGAAAGTATATGATCAATACCGACTCCCAAAGATCAAATGAGAAACTTAATGATAAAACCTTGAAGTAAATGATAGGAGGCCTTTGTTTAGAGACTCGATCTCAACCACACTTCAAGAGGTAACCTTAATACTTATTTGTGGTTTAGAAGAAACTATCTGAGAAGTGTTCTTGGATCTTGTGGTTCTATCATATTAATTTTTTTTAAAATTTTGTTGCATCGAGCAACTATTGTGGTTAGTCTCTCCCGATTGCATATGATGTGATCACGCTTCCATGATGTGCTTGAGGATCTTATCATATCCTTCAAGTGGTATCAGAGCCTTAGCTCAGAGGCTTTGTATATGATCCATAAACTTAGGATAACTTGGGCTCATTAGGGTTTGTGAAAATTTTATCGCACTTGGTTCACGTATCCCTATTTTGTGAATTTTTTCGACCCTGTTTAAATTGTTTAAATACGAAATATTTCTTGGATTATGTTATTCATTAAATAAGGAAATTGTGGGATTTGAGTTTGCGTGATTTGAAATCCATTTGCTCAAGTTATAATCATTTTAGTGAACATGTATCCACTGTTTCGGGGATGGTGAATCTTGATATAATAAAAGAGTTAATTACTATTTTTAAATACATAAAATACATGAAAATTACTTAGGTTCTATTATAAATAAAATTAGAAAACTTTTGAAACTTATTTGGCATGATTTGAATTTAAATTGATTGAGATATGCTAATTTTAGTAAGTGGGGGGTCACTGCTGGAAAATACATTCCTAATCAAGAACCTTGTGATTGTTATTTAATGAATTAGTGAAATTAAATGGTTTAATTTCCTTAAATAATTATGAATAAATATTTTATAAATATTTCATGATAACTATTTCCTTAAATAGCATTACCTTAATCAATAATTGATTAGATATGATCTAGATCACAAATTGGTTACATGATCTTTTTTCCAACAAACAAAGTTGCTTGAATATGATTGGGAAGTTGTTTAGTAAATTTCCTTATAATGTTAATCAAAAATATTTTAATTATTATTATATGATATAACTTCGGTTGAAAAACTTATTATCATCTCAAGTACAAAGTGATAAATTGCATTATCCTAACCTGAGGTGAATATGGTGTCTAGTCGGGGAGCGTTGGGGTAGCAGGTTGCTCTGTGAACGGTCTGTCCCACTCCCGTCGATACTTGTCATGATAGCGGGTATGGAAGGGATAATGCATGAGGGATCATGATGTATTTTTTTAATTATTAAAATTTGAATAATACGTACTTTGACATAATACCATCCATTCAAGTAACAATCAAGTTTGTTGATTGAATTGGATTGATGGTTGATTAAATGTGATTAAATTAATTATATCCAACTAAAATACTCTATCATGAATAGATGTGTATTTTTCTTATAAGAATTAATGATGGTAATACAATTCATAATAATTAATTAGGATTTGAACATGATATGGAGGATCACATAAGTGGCATCCATGGTCTCTCATCAAGATGAAGGGTTCCGTCACCAGGGATTGTATGTAGGAGACGCATGCTTGAAGTGACAACTCCTACATACAAGCGCATCTGGATCGGGATATTTGCTTCTTGAAAGAGTAAGACTGTATGTGTAGTGTCTCCAATATCGGGTTCTCATATTATTGGGACGGTATTGGATTGCGCATAGCAAGTTCTAATCCTGTTGATGGTTGGTTCAATTAATGATAGGTCAACATCACCTTAGGAGTGGCAGGATCGAGTGTTAAAGACCGAATTGGAAATGCAAGTTGGACTTGCAAGGCAGAATGTATTCCCGCTTCTTTTTATCATAGTTGCAAGTTCTCATACTATTGGGATATGACAAAGATGAGGAAGCAGATCCCAGATCTTGCTTGAGATATAATGGTAAGTATATCTCCTACATTGAATGTGATTAAGGGAATGAACTTTCAGTGTTGACAAGGTAAGACAACTTTTATATAAAAATTCCTAAATCAAAGTAAAGTATATATTTATGCAAATTTCTTATTTCAGATGATCTCCATTAAACTCACTCAATATTATACTCACTAATGACTAGCAAATTATCATATATAGGATCTATGATCAAGATATTGTATTTGCAGTTGGGCAAATAATGTATGTGATTGAAATGTGAAAGTTTCCTCATAATAGTGAGGAATGACAATTAAATAGACAATAGGACAACAACCGAGGGTTTGTAAGAGATGATGTATTCAAAATGTTTAAGTAACTACCTGAACCAAAGTCTTTTAGAGTTTAGATGGATGTATATATGATGAGTGGCGTCATTCTACTATCTATACTTTAGTCTTTCATGAAGCTTCATAATATTCATATCGTATGAATTGAATAAATGTTGAAATTCTCTTACATTGAATTCTTTTGAGTTCGACATAAGAGATCCTTTGTCTTAAACAATGGTTGTTATAGATGAAGGGAGCGTGGTGGAAACGTGGGTCTGACCCAAGTAAGAAGAAAAGTCAAAGAGTTGACTATACTTCTGTAATTTTCATATGACATCTAAAGATTTGGATAAATGCCAATATTGTAATAAGATGATATGTTGATAGTATGACTATCAAGTCTATCTAGAATCCTTAGAAAAGGACTCAGATAGTGCATCGGAATAATCTACATATAATCATTGATATTGACTTACTTATTGGATAAGATCAAGTCTAATAATTTTATCTCATTCTTCTGATAACACTTGCAATTGGTTGCATATGTTTTTAGAAGACTAGAAATTTTGATCTTAAGGTTTAATGGTCATTCATGGATATTGATGCAATGGTTCCAACAATCTCTATTAGATAGAGAGTTTTCATATTTTCAGTGGGAGAGCCCTTAGAGAATGTCTCTATGACCTAGATGTTAGAATACACTCATTGTTTATTTGTAAATGTTGGAAATAAACAAGAATTCTGGAATAGACCTATCATAAAGAGATATGACGGATATATATATTTCAGATAGTAGTCTGACATCTAGAGGACTCTACTAAATTAGAAAATAATGAATGGTTCATTAACATTTCTAATATTGAAATTAAACCTTAACAAGATCAATATGAGGATGAAGATCATTTGAGAATGATCTGGCATCAAATCTTGGACATAGGTCTATTGATAATATGAATAGACTAGTAAGAGATGAAACTTTAGAATGACTGAAATTTCAAATCTTACATACTTGTGAATATTGTATTCAAAGTAAAATGTCCAATACACCCTTATCTGAGAATACTGTAAGATGTCAAGGTAGTCAAGATCTCATACATGTTCATGTATGTGGATCATCTATATCACAATAAACATTAATGATATTTAATCTATTGATGATTATTTGTGATATGAGATTTTTTGACTTCACCTTAGAAAGCTTTGAAATGTTCAATGATTTCACAATTTTGATTTAGAATCAAAATTTGAATGAAGATGAAAATGAATTTGATCTAATCTAGGTAGTCAGTATCTAGTAGATAAATTCATGGAATACCTTATGGAGAAAGTGATGTGATTCCTATCTCGCTTGTCCTAATACACCTAAACTCAATAGAGTTGTAGGGAGATATAATTGGGTCATGTGTGACATGATTTGATCAAAGATTAATTTTAGCATAGTTGTCTTTTAGTTTCCAGGTATATATATGTAGTAGAGACTACATTATGTATCACTAATAAGATTCCATGAAGATACAAACCCGAAAACCCTCATAAGTTATGGTTTGGAACCTAGCCTAGTGTTGGACACTTGAGGATTTAGGATTGCTTGGTCTATAACTTTGTCATGGATGCAAGTAAGCTGGAATCTAGCACCAAAGAGTATTGCTTCATTAGGAAAATAAAGGATGGTATTGGATACCTACTTTATGACATTGAAATTATCAAAAGATTTCATCTCTGAGGATGTGATTCTTAGATGATGACCATCTTGAGAATCAAGATGAAAATGAAGTGAAGGAACTCGTTTAGTCTTGATAAGATAATGAGGCTCATGAAATTGGAAACTAAAAGTATAATTAACAATGAAACTCTAATATCTCTTCAAATGAGTTTGAGGATGGATTCCATGAGTCAGTCTGATAATGATCTTACTTCATGTGATGAAGCTTTTGAAGATCATGACATGGAAAGATGGATGTTAGCAAGTAGACTTCATACACAAATGTTGTATATGGACCCTCGAGGATCCACCTATATGGGTAAGACCCGTTAAGATGTAAATAGACCTTCAAGAGAAAGAGGGAACGTGATGAGAAGGTAGAGACCTTCAAAGCACGGATCATAGCCATGAGCTACACGCCGAAGATAAGACACCGATTGAGATGAGACTTTCTCTCCAGTTACTATGCTTAAACCCATCAGAATTTTGCTAGTCGTAGCTATACAACTTGACTTTGACATCTTCAAGATGGAAGTCAGTATTGTAATCCTCTATGATTACCTCTTTGAGGATATTCACATGAAGTAATCCCAGGGCTTCATGGTTGAAGAAATTAAGGTATGCAAGCTAAAGAAGTCCGTCTATAGACTCAAATAAGCTTCTTGTTGCTGGAATATAAGATTTGATGAAATTATAAAGGTTATTATTTTGGAAAGAATCTTGATATACCATGTGAAGCTTAATGGGAGTACCATTATGTTCATCATGCTAGATGTAGGTGATATCCTAATCATTTGAATGATATAAGGACAATAATAAGTGTTTATAATCTGATTGTTCCATAACTTAAGATATGATCTCAAGGATACCTCTTGGATCTTAGTTCTGAAGGTATTCAGAAGTAAACAGAAGAGAGTATTGGGGCCATCACATTTGTGGTACACCTTGGATAAATTCCATTCATGAAAAATTCCAAGGAAGGCTTCCTTCCCTTAAGATATGATACTTACATATCTGAAGGGATAGCACTTTAAAGAGTTGAGGAAGTTAAAGCTAGAACTGCTTTCCCTTGTCCATCCGTTACGAGAAACCAAGTGTATGCTAGATGTGTACAAAAGCCAGATGTCTGCCATGCAGTGGGAGTAGTAAACTATTACTAATCCTACTATGGAGATAAAACACTTGATTGCAGTAATAACAATATCTTCAAACAGGACAAGACTTTCGAGATAGTGATCTCTAAGTCTTATCTTCAAGAAATTAAGACTTTATAAATAGTGATCTCAAAGGTCTTAAATTGTAGATACCTTAAGAGTTAGAGATCTCTGGGAATAAGGATATTTTGATAAGAATAATAAAAAATATATATTCTGGTTATAATAATTATTGAGTTGTAGTGTTAAGAACACTATAACTAACAAGATAGGGTATGGGTTTCATAAGATGCAACATTCGCATTGGATGTGAGCACTTTTACTAGGAGATATATAAGTGCCGTAAAAGGACTTGGCGTAGTCTCTCGGGAATAGAGTGAATGATCATCTCACCTAGCTATTTATCTAAATGGCCTATGATTGTCACATGAGTGCCAGTTTAAAGATTAACCCCTTAATGTCTCTTTGTGCTAGCGGGAGATTGTTGGATATGCGAGCCCATGACGAGCCATTATGCAATAAATGTTATTGCAAATATCATTCCCTTATCGGAAATGAAGAATAATTAATTTGCATAATAGGTCCCTTAGTACAATCAGGGTTATGTATCATGGCCATCTTAATGATCATACAATTGTTGATTCAATTATTGAATCCTAGAGATTGGTGCTTGGATGAATATCTAAAGAGTTAGATTGAGGACTCTTCCGACATTGTCAAATGATTGTTAAGAGATGATCTCCATCCTAAGAAGGAGATGGTGATATTTTCTCTAAAGGTTGATATCTAACTGACCTCTTGATGCATGTCTTCTACATAGGAATAGAGATTCGGAGGTGTTGGTTAAATTAGGTCAAAGAGTTGACTTAATGAGATCGAGATAACCAAAGACCTATGTCGTATGATGTCAGGACATAGGCCCTCATCCTCTGACCGGAGACAGATGTGTTACTATATATCTGAGTATGTATATTTGGCAGACCAATATGTTGATGACCTAACCAAGGTCTATACTCATGTGCACTGGTGTGCATGCAAGGGCATATGAGTAATACAATCTCTCAAAGGGGTCATACAGGTTCATTGTTGAACCAAAAAACATGAGCTCACTCATGAGATGTGGTAAAGATCAAATTCCGTGCGCTGTCGTCTCACTTTGGAAGCTTGATTGAATTTGTAGGTTTGATGTATACTTTTGAAAAGTATATGATCAATACATGGGTATGATATATACTTTCATAAAATATATGATCGATACTGACTCTCACCGATCAAATGAGAAACTTAATGATAAAACTCTGAAGTAGACAATGTAAAATTGATCTAATACTTTGGGTTTAATCTAAATCTTCCAGTATGCATGATGTACAGGTATTAAGAATAACTGAGGCAGATGTGATCATAAATGAATGTAGAACCATGATGCTTCCATTCCTATGGAGTGATGAAACGAATCTGGATTTGAGTGACTCATCTCAATAGAGAAGTGATATGATCTTGGTCCAAATATTGAACATTGACCTGAATGTGATTCAGATGCAATAAGAAGTTTAGATTTGTAGTCTTGATTTAATCAAGCATCTATGAGAGGTCCGCAGGATCTGGATTTGAAATTTGATCTCAATGTCCAAGTCGATATACTTGGAACAATACAATTGCCATGTCCTTATTTCAAGTATCCACGGAGAAAGTGTGTTATCCTTGAAAGAGTTCGAAATAATTTCATTGTTGATATGTGTATCCGAGCATTGAGAAAATTTATATTAAAATGAGATTTAATTATCATGAATAATATGAATTTGATTCATATTATAAGGAGAGTTATGTAAGAATTAAATGCGATTTAATTATCAAAGATGTAAATAATGTGAATGTGATTCGTATTATTCGGGCATATGAGAATAGAGATCTAAGATGATTAAATGTGATTTAATTGTTATGGATATGAATAATGTAGATACCACTATTCAAAGTATTCATATATTTTATAAATGTGATTTGTAATATATAAGAGAGTTATTTGTAATTCACATTTGTTAATTAATGTTGATGTGAATTAGATTCATATTGGATAATTAATTGAAATGTAAATCACATTTTATTTTGGGTTATGAATGTGATTCACAATTTTCCAATGACATGATTGCAATATTCACAAAATAATTATGAATTATTTTTGTAGAATAATTTACAACAAGTGTTTTAGTAAATATTGGAGACTTCCATGGAATAATGTAATCTCATTAGATTACATGGAGATTGCACCTTCCTACTAGGGAGGGTGGACGGCCACCAAATCCCATTAGGAAAGTGTGGTCGTCCCCCCCTCTTAGTGGAAGGAGGCAATCTTCCTTCCATGTATTTTCATGCTTGATTGATTTAATTTAGGATTATTATATTGATATATATTTAACCTAAATTAAATTAATTGCAATTGTGTTTTTACAATAAAATCTTGGTCATTGAAAGAAGCACAAATCAATCTCATCCATTTATTTTGTATAGTTCATGGATTGTGATCCATGGACTCCCAAAATACTATATAAGAAGTAGCACACATTGCTCTTCAAGTGACAACAACATCAAGAGACAACATCCATATGCTATCTCTCTCTCTCTCTCTCTGCATGTCAATTATCTCTCTCTCTCTCATTGTGGTCATCCATCATGGAGCCCTAGAGAGAGTCGCCATCGCCGCAACTTCGTTGTTACGCCCGAATCGTTCGCTCATGAATCTCTATCTCCTTAAATGCGCCTCACTCATGAAGAAGCCATTGGATCTCGTTTGACGATATTAGGAGATTCGTCGCTTGAATCATCAACATGGATTGCAAGAAACATGCGTTTCATTAATGTGATCGCAAGCGTCTGCTCTGTCGGATTAGAATTGAGACAGGAGGTCTCTTCATTTGGAGATTTTATCGCAACCACGCTTCAAGAGGTAACACTAATACTTGTTTGTGGTTTAGATGAAGTGATTCGAGAAGTGTTCTTGGACCATGAAATCCTTTCATCAGATTAAATTTTTTTTAAATTCCACTACCTCGAGCAACTAGTGCGACTAGTCGCTCCGATCGCATATGATGCGATCCTCACACTTCCATGATGTGCTTGAGGATCTTATCATATCCTTTAGGATGATGGTGTATAACTACAATTTTATAAGTGTATTTATGTACCACTTAGAAAAATCTTTATACCAAATTCTTTGCAATCCTTTCTAATAAGTCATACAATCTTCGAAAGCCAACAAAAATTGATAGTGAAAATGATAAATGTCGATATTGAGAACTACATAAATAATATGTCACCCCCACCCCCATAGATATTTCTTGCTTCGCCACTTATCATTAATAAGGATGTTTTATAGGATTCACTATATGATTATGAAATAATATCAGTATAAATATTTGGATTTTTATCATTTGTGCTCTTCTTAACCTCTGCAATGGCAGTTGTATATAAAATTCCTATAAAATATGCCTTTTATGAACCTGGCTAGATGGTTTGGTGGGAGACAATTTAGTACTTTTTATGAGCGTGCTCATCGTCTGCATAATTAAGCTAAAACATATTCCAACCCAATATTCTTAAAATCAAATTGGAGATTACCTTAAACCTTATCGAAAAGGTTGAATTTTGGTTGCCACTTCAATTGGATGATAACGTGATCATTTTTAAAATCGGATTAGAATAGGTGGCGAAAAAGTTGTTGAATTAGCTAAACAAATCGGAATGAATCAAAACAGGTATAAATTACACACTCAATATACTTGAAATTGATTAAAAAGGTCATTGTCAGAGTATATATCGTACAATACAGATATAATTATTTTTCATATGGTTTATCAAATGCTATATATGATTAAATAAGTTTGTTCTTGCCCTATTTTACTTTTATTTGATTTTTATTTTTTTAAAATGAAACATTGGAGGATTTATTTATAATGATAAGTGGAATATGTGTTCTAAATAATGTAAAATAGGCATCCATAATGTGTCCATCTAGAAGGGGTCAATTCAACAATTGTAAGACACTAAAATTTGGTAGCCTTGATGGATGAGTTAGAAGCCTCAAAGTTAAGTTGAATTTGGAAAAACAATATGGTGATATGTGGTAATCTAGAACCCTCTAGATTTCATCTAAAAAAGAGAAAAGGAAGGAAAAGTGCGAGTGCATGTTATTATAATTTTTTTTCTTCTTCGTCATCAAATTATGACGTGGTAATTTTTAATTTTTATTACTTCTATTACAACGAAAATTACAGATTTTTCAGGTAACTGCACTACATTTTTTAAATTATTCAGTCATAATATCTTTGCTGTTGTAATAAAAGTACTTATATTTAAATTGTATATATGATAATAATATTTCTCTGGTGTTTAGAAACACGCAAAAGACAACAAAAACTAGGCGAGTTTAGATTTTTTTTCTTGACGAATTTATAATTTAATATAAGTATTATTTTTTTCTAATAATGGATCATCGGAAGGTTTTTAGCATCCAAGGATGAAATCATGGAGAACTAGGACATTGGATCTGCTAAGACATTCCCTAAAAAATAATTTTACCAATCCGCTAATGTGTGTATCTAAACTTTTGAATTAAGGATTGGATCCATTATTTAAATGTAACGATATTTAAGATTCCGTGCAAAGATCCATGCTGAAGTGCAACCACGAGAAAAACAATTACAAATGATGATACTTTTAAGAACTATTATCTTTTTGAATATGTAACCTTGCATGTAATATATGATGAAAATTTATATAATTGTGGTATACAAGTCATGTAATTTTTCTCTACGTTACACATAAAAGGATCCCTCTGTATTCCATTTTATTTTAGTCTAGATTATATTTAAGTACTCTATAAATCTTTCGTTTGAATGTACCCATGTGTTTGAATATTTATTTACAACTCTCATGAAATGCAATAATAATGTAAGCGGATGTAAGAAAAAGCAAAAATTGAAAATGATTAAATTTGATATTTTTTTTCAACACTGATTAATTATTACAAGAATGCCCATTATTATTACAATTCCTTTTACATTCATATAAATTAATGTCTAATTCGTACCACCCGTGTTGAGCAGTTTATAACTTCAATTTTTATTTTACAACCTCTTGTTCTTATTGTTACAACTCCATGTTTCTTACTGCTCATGTTCGTTGTAATCCCTCTATCTATACTTCTGCTAAGCATGGTTTTTAGTTACCCTTGGCAATGGAACAATTGAGATGCTTTTTTCCTCTTACAGCTCCATAACCGTCCAAAAAGCAAAGTTTACAATTCATCAAAAAAAAACGTCCAAAAATACGGCCGGCTAATTAATTGAAACCACAGATAAGGATATTTATCAGATTGCACAAAAAAAGCTACGAGACTATGACAGCATCCTGGTCACTCAGACACCTCTCATGCTTATTTCAGAATGATTGTTCATATATCAGCTCTAAGAGTGCTCCCAACATCGATGACGAATCGATATCGAACGTCACCTTTGACAAGGCGCTCGAAGGCCTTGTTTACATAATCCATGGGAACAACCTCAATATCAGCTGTTATGCCATGCTTGGCGGCCACCTCGAGCATTTCTTGTGTGTCGCTCATTCCACCAATGCAGCTTCCAACCATACTCTTCCCACCTGTACAGATCGCAGAAAGAAAGACACGGTTAAATAGATAAAAAAATGCCTACATTCCTCATCTTACATGAACACATGGAGGTGAACAGATAAACCATACCACATTTCGGCAAATTAAAATTGATACTAAATATAAATGGAATGAAAAAGCACTACCAGAAATTCCTTGCACAAAACATGATCACGACGTGGGATAAATAGCAACATTCAGCTCGTATCAATACTTACCAGCAACAAGGCAAAAGGCTGGCACCTGAAGCGGCTTCTCTGGCAGTCCTACCAAGATCAGTTTGCATTGTGCCTTCAGCAATCCAAACAGCGGAACGACTGAATGATCTGCAGACACGGTATCGATGATCCCATCGAAAGTTCCCATAGCAGCCTACATGGCAAGAAACAAGAGATTAGATGAAACCAAAGAACCATCAAGAAGATTATGTGACATCACTTCAAATGACATTCTACCCGCATCTTCTCAGGATCAGTGCTAAGCAAGAATGAGTCGGCACCCAGATGCTCAATGGCTTCTCTCTCTTTGCTTGGAGAGGTGCTGATTACAGTGACCTTTGAGCCAAAAGCCTTTGCAAATTTCACAGCCACATGTCCGAGCCCACCAAGACCAACAACCCCCACATGCTTCCCTTGCTCGTTAAGAGCAAAATACTTCATAGGGCTGTACACAGTAATACCAGCACAGAGTAATGGGGCACATTTATCAAGAGGCAAACCATCTGGGATATGGACCACAAAATGCTCATCGACAACCAACACGTCAGAGTAACCACCGTAGGTTACGCCATCACAGTGTCGAGAATTATAGGTAAAGACAACTCTGGAGCAATGATTCTCGAAGCCTTGGTTACAACAGTCACATGAGCGGCATGAACCAACCATGCACCCAACACCTACCCTGTCCCCAACTTTAAATTTCTGAACACTATGGCCTACTTCAGTCACAACCCCCACAATCTCATGCCTGCAGCAAAAAAAATAAGATAATAAGTGTTTATACTGTGGTTATCGAGACAAAAGATTACCATAGATCAACCATTCCAGAAACACAAGCTTAAACATTATATAAACATATGCATTTTTCCCTGTGCCCCCACAATGAGTGATTTATTAGTCCCAGACATACCACCTCTTTATTAAAAGTTTTCCAAATGCATGCCATCATCACCCAGTTAGAAATACAGTGAAACGGACTATATGTGATGCTGCATAACTGTTCAAGTTCAATTAGGAGTGGAAAAAATGATGAGAAGTTGGAAAACCGACAAAACTTGCTGAGCACAAGGAAGACATCACGCAAGTAATTTACTTGAAGAAAGAATCTTGATATTTTCAGTAAAAATAACATATAGCACAAAAAATATAAATAAAACCAAGGTGGGAAGAAAACAAGAACAAGAAGATGATATCTGAAGAAGATGAAAAATAGAAACCAAAATAATGGAGAAAACATAATGGCAACTGCATAAGGTCAACATGCCCTAAACATGCCCAAGGTGCAACAATCATTATCATTGATAATGACATCTGGCTCACAGAGGAGTATGCAGCCACGAAAATGGTCCCATATAAGATTCCAGTTGTCCATGCTCATAAAATGATAGGGATTTTTACCCCCCACAAACCATAGAAACTTGTTAAATTACCTCTGCGACCTTTTGCACAACGTAATCACACCATCGACCCCGCAAATTACCCTCAAGAACCCCAACAAGCTTCAAACAGATTAACCAAAGGGTTCATGAGGTAAGAGTCAGCTAGTTTACAGGGTCGAGGGGGAAATTGTGTTGTTCCAAAGGTCGAGAAGGTATTTACAAAGTTTATAGACTTTGTGGGGTAAAAATCCCAAAATGATATAATGAAGCATACAAGAAATGCCACTATAACAGATAAAATCATCTCTATCAAGAAAAAGCATCCTTTTTTTCGAATTCGAATCATTAAGTCGAATGCAAAACTAACGTGAAAGAAAAGACAAATTTTACATGCAGAACTTCTAATTTATGCAAAGGTAGAATCTAAGAAAGAACTATTATAGTGGTATGAGAAGATTGCGCACCCTGGAACAACTGGGTACATGCTGTTGCCCCATTCATTCTTGATAGTATGAAGATCAGAATGACATATCCCACAGTACAAAATCTTCAGGGTGATGTCATTGCCTTCATTTTTCCTGTGGACACAAAAAAGATAAATAAACAAAATACTTAGTAGGGCAACCGAACTATTTGTTTTTTATCCTCCCTTCAACATTTCAGGGCATTCGATACATAATTTGCTTTTTGCATCTTCTTCAAACATCACGTGAGAGGATTTAACCATCCAAAGCAGCAGCCGGCTTATAAAAATTGCAAGATCCGAATAACAAAAAGTGGAATTGTGCTTTAGAAGGTGAAATATTAATATAAAACCAAAGACAAAAAAGACACCTTATTCCTAAACAGGTTCAAAAATGGGCAAGCAAAGACAAGAAAGATGTGAAGTTGCTTTCATGCATCTTCCACCGGCACCTTATTTGCTAATGGTGGAGGAATTTTTCTTCTTTCATGCAAATCAAGTGCAATAAAAACGCAAGAATACACAAAAAAGGAGCAAGATCACCAGTAAAAATCAAGAAATATATATTAAAAATAAAAGCAACAAAAAAATCATTGCAAGATCTGAGTAACAAAAGGTGGAACTGTTATTTTCTTTGGTGCTATAGAAGGTGATATATAATATATTAGTGAAAATATGAAACAGAACTAAACAGGATCAGAAATGAGCAAACAGAGAACAAAAAGATGACAGGCTGCTTTCATGATTCTTATATTGATTTGAGACATTCTCCACTAATCATGGAGGAAATTTATCTATACAAACGCAATCACACACATAACAGAGAGCAAGATCAACAGAAAATTACAAAGAAAACTATATAAAAAATAAAAGCAAAAAATTGCAAGATCCTCTTTAATCTATATAACAAAAGGTGGAATTGTTATTTTCTTTGCTGCTTTAGAAGGTAGAATATTATTGAAAACATAAAATTAAACCAAACAGGTTCAGAAATGGGAAAGCAGAGTGATAAAAGATGGAAACTTGCTTTCATGCTTCTTCCATTCACACCTCCACCACGAATCATGGACGAACTTGTCCTTTTCTTTCCAGCAAGTCGAGGGCATACAAAAAAAAAGCAGTGATACATATAAAAAAAGAGCGAGATCACTGGTAAACAAACAAGAATCTATATAAAAATAAAAGCAAAAAAACAAAAACAAACGGCGTCCTATAAAAGAATCGGTTGCCTTAAACATAAACCAAAGGTACTGTTGTTTGATTCGCAACCACAAAATCTCATCCGGTGACGTTTGACACCATAGACAAACAAACGGTGCGTCGAGGAGGAGACCATACCTCCTGGTGAAGGAGAAGGGAGAGAGGATGCCGGAAGTGTCTCGGGCGGCCCACCCGAATGCCTTCACACCCGCGGCCTCGCCCATCTTGAAGATCTCGATCTCTCCCTCTATTCTGAAGGCGAAGATAGGCAGAGCGAAGCGCCAAGCGGCGGTGACCCCGAAGCCAAAAGGGAGTATATATGGAAATTGTTCCTGCAACCATCGTGTATAAATAGGGGAGGGGGAGGAAGGGCAATCTCGTCATCAGACGACGTATAGGGCAAATATTATTTGTTATTTTCTCATCGACGTCAAAGATGACGATTTCCTTATCATTCCTTTATTTTGCATTAATATTTATCCCGCCAAAATGTATAGAAAAATAAAAAGAAAAGAAAATTCTCCTCGAACATGCTAGAAAGTTTTCTTTGCTTTCGCTTTCAGGGGCTCTTTAGCTCCGTGGCCAAAAGTGCTCAACTCGATCAACCATCCTGGAAAACATACTTTTATCTACTTAAAGTTCATTAGGTCATATTTACCGTAATAAACTCCATTAGTGACTTGGATAAAGAGTAAAATATAAATACGGATGCGCGCGCAGGTTTTTGCCATATATTTAGAAAATATATATACGAATAATATTAGCTTAAATATACATGTAATTATGGATTACACGTGATATAAATATAGGTAAAATGAGACTACCTCATTGAGGAGCTAACTTATATTCATCTCTAATATTTTTCTCATT
This sequence comes from Ottelia alismoides, assembly GCA_037367405.1. Lineage (NCBI taxonomy): Eukaryota > Viridiplantae > Streptophyta > Magnoliopsida > Alismatales > Hydrocharitaceae > Ottelia > Ottelia alismoides. Next base: position 103,594 of record JAZKJV010001938.1, on the reverse strand, counting down.
TTTATTTATTTTTGAAAAATGAATCAATGGAGTTTCATCGCTATATCCTTATAGTATGCCATTCAAGTTTCGTGTGGAAGAGGGACTCTTACATCCTCCATCTAGACATGATCGATTTCAACAATTCTGCAACTATTAAAAATGATTGTCTAGATAGAGGTCATAAGAGTCCTCGTTTTCGCTTAAAACTTGAATGACATGATATATTACTATAATGGTGAATTTCCATGGAATTATTTTTGAAAGAAAAATAAAAAATGAGGAAAATGGTCGGAGGGAGCGGAAGTTAGCTCCCTCGAGGGCGACACCATTTTTTCTTAAATGTACATAATTTATTTATTTTAAACAACTAGAAGAATATGGTGAAATATGGTGTAATTTTATGTTATGTGTAGTTAAAGATAGATCTATAACTATATTTATATAAGAAAGGAATATATGAATACAGATATTTAAGGATATCAAAAATATATATAGGTAAAATGGGACTGCCCTCTAGAGGGAGCTAACTTAGCTCCCTTGCCTCATTTTCCCTATATTTTTTAAAAATATTTCCGTGAATTTTCATTATTATATCTCTCTATTATGTAATTCAAATTTCGTGTAAAATAGAGACTCCTATTTTATGTAAATCTAAATTCAACTTAATTCGAGACTTTTATCATCTCCACCAAAACTATTAAATTTTAACGGTCTCAGAAATTTTGAAACTAACCCCTTCTAGATGAATGTGTTAGGAATTTATTTTACATGAAACTTGAAATGCGCAGTCTCCTCAATATATTAAAGCAAATCCCCCTAAGGCTTACTTCAAAAAATCCAAAAATAAAAGAAAGTCGGGTATAATTAGTAGTTACCTTTACCTCCGGAGGTAGGTTCTCAGCTCCATATATATATATATATATAGATATATAGAGAGAGAGAGAGAGAGAGTAAAATGTGGCTGCTCCTTGGGAGGAGCCAACGAGATTGCCCTAAGGAGCCAACGAGACTGCTCCTACCCCAATTTTCTCCTATTTTTTATTTTTGGAAAATAAAAATATGCACATTCACCACTATATCCCCCTAACATGTCATTCCAATTTCACCAGAAAGAGGCACTCATATGCCCTACATCTAGAACATGTAATTTTAACGCTCTTAGAATTGTTGTAATCGACTTGTTCTGGATGAATAGCATAGGAGTCTCCGTTTCTGATGAAATTGGAATGCATGTTAGGGAGGTATAGTGATGAATATACAAATTTTTATTTTTTAAAAAAATAAAAAAATGAGGGGCATAGGGGCGGGAGTAGCACGTTGGCTCCTCCCAGTGAGCAGCCACATTCTACCCATATATATGAGGTTGATCCTGTGAGAGTCAAAATCTATGAAAGTATGAGAGCAGTGATTTAGACTAGTAGATTATGTCATTTCTCTCCTGGTTGACTTAAGGAGGAGAGAGAAAAACATAATCTAGTGGTCCAGGTGCACTGTGTTGTAAGCAGGAACATCCATGCATATAGATTACAGTAATCATACAGATTACAATGAACGGAAATAAACGTATCACAGATTAATATAGTTAACGTCATATATTTCCAATCCATTATCCGATTACAAAATGCAAGTAGGAGCCAATTAACCACACGGAAACAAACATACGGGCGGGATCCAAGAAAAGGTAAGCAATAAACAAATTGCGGCAAGTAAAATATAAGAAAGATTAGTTCAGAGATCACCGAAGCGTCCACAAAACGGACTGTCCTTAGAGAGGATTTTGTCCCCACAATACCGGTGCGAAGGGTACTAGCGATCCGCTCCCAGGATACGACGGTTCACGGTCTTCGTCTGCGCACACAGACGAGACCGTCCTCGAAAGCACCTCCGAGAACTTGTAGCTGAGAAGAAACAGAGTCGCAGGTGCGAGAGAGAGAACAAGGGGAGCGGCGAGTTTTTCTTACGAGTGAAGAAAAGCGGCGTCGGGTGGGCGGTATAAAAAGAGGAGCGCGCGTACCCTAACGCGTGGTCCCTTCGGTTTCCAAAACGGCCCTCAACGGTCGTGTCCTTTTGGATTCCAAAACCGCAGCTAAGTCGAACCGTTTGATCAAGTCCGATTCCCAATGTGATCGAAATCAAATTAATCTGCCTGATTAATTTAATCGATCACCCAAATGAAACCCGCAGCAAAAGTATCGAGATCCGAGATCCGAATTGACTCTCCCGAGCCGGAGCCGGAGACGGAGCGAAGCGCACGCGCGTGCGCGTGTGTGGTCCTCCATTCCTCCTCTCTACTATTGCTACAAGAGCTTGGGTTGTGGACTCATATATAAGTCCACAAAAAGTTTAGATCTCTAAGGTATGGTACTAAACTTCAACCCAAACTCATCCATATTTCAAATTTGGGAATTCCTAACTTTCCCTCCAAACCATTTGGTTTCCAAATTGAAACTAAACTAATTCCTATTGCAATTACATAGGTTTTTCAATTAAAACCTAAATACAATTTTTAATACAACAATCCCCCACGAATTCACCAATTTGAAAAAGAGATTCAAAAAGATTTAAGAGACTTCTTTCGGCTGCCCACACTTTACTTTCAGTAAAGGTACCTTCCGATTTAAATCTCTACCTGAGTTTACTACTTTCACTTTAACAGGAACGAAGTGAACTACGTCTTGAACTTCAGATCTTAGTGTTAGAGTATACGGTAGAAACAACAAAGTATTATTCTTGGTACAATCTTCAGGGTTGGTGCTCTTAAAGGCCATGCACCCTTATCCTGTTTCATTAGTGTGTTCAGGAAAGACCCTCTTCCTTTAACTGCGGCCCACAGTAACACTCACATAGGTGGCGTTCTCCAAGGATGCACTGCTAACTTCCTGCCCAAAGGCTTGAACCCATTCAGAGCCTACACTCTTCCTAAACTTGCAGCTTAAACGGCACTCAGGCTTCCAGGGATAAGACACTCATGCTTACGCATTAAAATTAGAGTGCCAATCAGTTCTCCAAACAACTTGTTATTACCACATTGAACCTACTTTGTGGGATCTCCACTCAGATAGATTGGGTGCTACTGCTGAGAAACTCCCAATAGATCTCAGTCCCATCCCAAGCTTAGACTTTAGGATTAAAGATCTATCAAGTCCCTTAGTCAAAGGATCTGTCGTGTTGTCTTTGGATCCAACAAAATTCACAGCCAACACTCCTCGAGACACCAAATACCTTAACGTCTTAAGTCTGATTTGTATGTGTCTCCTTGTTTTCTGATTGAACTTTGAACTCTTGATCTTGGCAATTGTGGTCATATTATCAAAATATACCGAGATCGCAGGAACAGGCTGACCTACCATGGGAATTTCAGACAGAAGTTCCCTTAGCCATTCAGCCTCAATTCCAGTGGTGTCCAAAGCACACAGCTCGGCCTCAAAAGTGGATCGAGCTAGAATGGTCTGCTAATAGACCTCCAGGAGACTGCACCGCCTCTAAGGGTAAATACATACCCTATAACACCATTACTCTCAGTCTCCTCTATTTTCCCTATCCAGCTTAAATCGTTGTATCCTTCTAGTACAGAAGGATGTCTACCATAATGCAAACCAAGGGAAATAGTTCCCTTCAAGTACTTCGGTACTTGGTCCAGAACTCCCAGTGAGTACGGTCAGGACAACTAGTGTATCTACTCAGCTTTGCAACCGAGAATGAAATATCAGGTCTCATGTAATTTGCAAGATACATTAAACTTCCTATCACTTGTGAATACCTTAGTTGAGCTACAGGTACTCCACTTTTATTCTTAAACAACGTTTTGGATGAATCAAAAGAAGTGCTTATAGCTTTACAATCTTGATATCCAAATTTCTGAAGTACTTTCTCAACATAGTGAGATTGAGCAATTACAATCCCATCAACTGACCTTGTCAGTTTGAGACCCAAGATTACATCAGCAACACCCATGTCCTTCATCTCAAATTTGCTACTTAAGAATGCCTTAATCTCATTAATAATCCTCATATGTGATCCGAACAACAATATGTCATCAACATACAGGCACAAGACAATACACACATCTCCTTTCACCTTGGAATAGACACACTTCTCGGATTCATGAACCTTAAAGCCACATGACAAAAATAGTCTTGTCAAATTTTTCATGCCACTGCTTGGGTGCTTGTTTCAATCCGTTAAGAGATTTGACAAGCTTGCAAACCTTTCCCTCATTCGCAGGAGTCACAAGCCCATCAGGCTGATCCATATATATCTCTTCCTCAAGATCGCCATGCAAGAAGGCGATCTTCACATCCATCCGGTGGATAGAGAGATCATATACAGATGCCAATGCTATGAGCATCCGGATTGTGGTCATCCTAGTCAGAGGGGAATAGGTATCAAAATAATCGATACCTTCCTTTTGCCTAAAGCCCTTAGCAACTAATCTGGCTTTATACTTTTCAATTGATCCGTCAGGCCTAAGTTTTCTCTTAAACACCCGCTTGCACCTAATGGTAGAGCACCCTTTGGGTAAATCAACCAACTCCCAAGTTTCATTAGCCATAATGGAATCCATCTCAGATTTGATGGCTTCCTTCCATTGTTTCGCCTCAGATGAAGCCATGGCTTCTTTGTAACTTGTTGGATCACCCTCGATTTGGTAGACAACAAAATCGCTACCCATATCCTTGGCTATCCGAGGTCTTTTACTCCTCCTTGGCTCAATCTCTTCAGAAAGATCATTGGATTCAGGTTGAGTCTCAACCCCCACATTTGTTATCCTTTCCACTTGATCTGGAATAGATCTTGATGTAGAGGCGCCCTCAATGGTCAGATTCTGAGGAATCCCGATCTTCAATGGGAAGACATCCTCAAATAAGGTAGCATCACGGAGTTCAACAATAGTGTTGACATCTATGCCCAGTATCTCGGACCGAATTACCAAGAACCTATATGCATAGCTATTTTTCAAGTAACCTAAGAAGATCGCATCAATAGTTTGAGGACGAAGTTTCTTTCTCTTGTGTTCTGGGACTAAAACCTTAGCGAGACAGCCCCACACTTTGAGATATCTTAAACTCGGTTTCCTATTTCTTAAAAGTTCAAAGGAACACTTTTCCATATGTCTTGGAGGCACCCTATTCAGAATATGGCAAGCCGTATTTAAGGCTTCTCCCCACATATAGGTTGGAAGTTCAGAACTTTGTAGGAGAGCATTGATCATGTCAGTTAAGGTTCTATTTTTCCGTTCTGCTATCACATTTTATTGCGGTGAATATGGGGTCGTAACTTCATAAACTATACCAAACGATTTGCATTGTTCATCAAATAAGTTAGAGCTATATTCACCTCCTCTATCTGACCTAAGGCGTTTAAGCACTTTTCCTGTTTGTGTCTCAGCCTCATTCTTAAATATAAGAAATGTCTCTAAGGCTTCATCCTTAATTTTCATTAGATATACATAGCAGTATCTACTGCCATCATCTATAAAGGTGATAAAGTATTTTTTTATTGTCTCGGGTCAATACACCATTAAACTCATACATATCTGTGTGCACTAGATCCAAGATCTCACTATCTCTAGAGACAGACTGAAAAGACTTCTTAAGTGTCTTAACTTGCACACAGATTTCACATTTTTGAGTTTTATCAATAATGTGTTTAGGGATCAACTCTAAATTCATCATCCTTTTAATTGAATTTAAGTTTACATGTCCCAATATACCATACCACAGATCACAAGATTCTAAATTATTCACAACATGAGACACAGAACTAGAACATTCAGAATTCAAAACATTCGATTCATTAATGTTTACTGAATCACATCTAATTCTAAACAACAAATCAAAATCAGCCAAATAGCCTTTTCCATAAAAAATATTATGTCTCAGAATAACAACTTTATTACATTTAAAGTTTAACTCAAAACCATTTCTAACTAAGATAGAGCCAGATAAAACATTCTTCTTGATGTCAGGAACATGCAGCACCATGTGCAACGTCCATACACGTCCAGAGGAGAACTTCAAGTTGACTTGTCCCGACCCTAGGACCCTGACTGCAGAATCGTTCCCCATCTTCACAGTCCCACCACTGCAGGTCTAATAAGAAGAAAATAAAGTTCTATCAGAACAGATATTTACATTGGCTCACATATCCACGAGCCACTCATTTGGATCATGGATATGGTATAGTTCAGGTTTTACAGAGACATACCCCTCGCTAGCCCTGAGTCCCATAGTGATCATATTCACTTGTGGACTCCCGTCTGCAGACTTAGGTTGAGCCTTCAAGGACAGACAGTCCTTCTTCCAATGGCCAATCTGATTACAGTGCCAGCATGGTTTATTCTTTACCTTTTTCTGGATCTTGTCTTTTGGTTTCATTTTATTGTTGTTAGGACCCTTTCCCTTCTTATCCTTTCCCTTCAGGTTATGAAATTGACCTTAGCCTTAATATCGACAGGAAGCATAGGTTTTTGTTTCCTATGTTCTTCCTCTATGGCAATTGTCACCATCAAGTCATCCATAGAAATCTTCCTCTTTCTGTGTTTCAGGGTTATACCGAAGTCTTCCCACGACTTGGAGAATTTTTCTATGATGCACATGACCTGAAACTTCTCTAGAAGTTTCATTTCGGCATCTTCTAAACCATGAAGCAGGAGTAAAAACTCGTGTGCCTGTTCAGAAACTGACTTTCCTTCGGCCATTGAAAACTTCAAAAACTTGGCCACGGAGTATTTCTCAATACCGAGATCTTCTGTATTATACTTCCGATCCAAGTCTTCTCATAGCCCTTCGCAGTCTGCGTGGACGAACAGTATACGTCAAACAACGTGTTGGACAGAGCCAACAAAATGCAACCATGACATATACGGTCGCGTTCCTTCCACACAGATTGCGCCTTCTAACTATCGGGTGAGTGGTTTTTCATTTCCACCGTAAGACAGTCGGTTTCAAGTATCGAGATTAATTCTATGGTGGTTAACCAGATCTTCATGCGTTGTTGCAAATATTTAAAGTTTTCTGCACCGAACTTTTCAGGCATATCGGTCATGTCAACCCTCGATTTAAACATTGTTTCCGACATAGTTTTATAATCGATTCTCGAAATCCTCTCTAAGATTGTTGTAAGCAGGAACATCCATGCATATAGATTACAATAATCATACGGATTACAATGAACGGAAATAAACGTATCACAGATTAATATCGTTAACGTCATATATTTCCAATCCATTATCCAATTACGAAATGTAAGTAGGAGCCAATTAACTACACGGAAACAAACATATGGACGAGATCCAAGAAAAGGTAAGTAATAAACAAATTGCGGCAAGCAAAATATATGAAAGATTAGTTCAGAGATTACCGAAGCGTCCATGAAATGGACTATCCTTAGAGAGGATTTCGCCCCCACAATATCGGTGTGAAGGGTACTGGCGAATCCGCTCCAGGATACGACGGTTCACGGTCTTTGTCCGTGCACACCGACGAGACCGTCCTCAAAAGCACCTCCGAGAACTTGCAGCCGATAAGAAACAGAGTCGCAGGAGCGAGAGACAGAGAACAAGGGGGACGGCGAGTTTTTTTTGCGAGTGAAGAAAAGCGACGTCGGGTGGACGGTATAAAAAGAGGAGCTCGTGTGCCCTAACGCGCAGTCCCTTCGATTTCTGAAAACGACCCTCAACGGTCGTGCCCTTTCGGATTCCAAAACTGCGGCTAAGTCGAGGCATTTGGATCTAGTTTGATTCTAAATGTGATCGAAATAAAATTAATCTGCCTGATTAATTAATCAATCACACAAATGAAACCCCCAGCAAAAGTATCGAGATCCGAGATGACTCTCCCAAGCCCGAGCCGGTGCCGGAGACGGAGCGGAGCGCGCGCGCTTGTGGTCCTCCATTCCTCCTCTCTACTATTGCTACAAGAGCTTGGGATGTGGACTTATATATATGTACACAAAAAGTTTAGATCTCTATGGTATGGTACTAAACTTCTACCCAAACTCATCAATGTTTCAATTTTGGGAATTCCTAACTTTCCCTTCAACCATTTGGTTTTCAAATTGAAACTAAACTAATTCCAATTGTAATTACATAGATTTTCCAATTAAAACCTAAATACATTTTTTAATACAACACATTGCTCTCACGCTCTCGCTGATTTTAGCTCTCACAGGATCACCCTCATACGTGTGTACGTGAAAGACTCCGATGCCCTCCATCCAGAACAGGTAAAATACATCAAATCTAAGATCATTAAAATTTCATGTTCTGGATGGATGGTATAAGAGTATCTGTTTCTGACGAAATTTGAATGAAATGTTAAAGAGATATAGTTATGAAAATCAATAGAAGTATTTTAAAAAATAAGAAAATGAAATTGAAGTATTCCCTACTCCACGGAGTAGGCATATATAGAGAGAGTTCAGTAGGGTTGCTCCTTGGGGGAGCTAACTTGGATCCCACCGCGCAATTTCGTCCATTTTTTTGAAAATTTCTTCCGTGAATATTCATCACTATATATCTATATTATGTTATTCAAATTTCGTGCGAAACAAAGACTCATACGGCCTCTATCAGACAGTTATTTTTTAACGGTAACAAAATTGTTAAAAACGACCTTTCTGAATGGAGGCCGTAGGAGCCCTTGTTTCGCGCAAAATTTGAATGACATAATATATGGATATATTGATGAAAATCCACAAAATAAATTTTAAAAAAAAATAAAAAAAAACGAATGAAAGAACAACCCTATTTTATCCCATGTATATATATGGACAAGATATCAAAATCCATGTAACACGGCGGTAGCGTACGTAGTTAAAAGAGTACAGACGTCAGTGCATATGATCTTCCTATAATACGTCAGTGCAAATGTCTTCTCGTTCCCGAACTTTCTCTCGAGGCTTCTTGTCTTGAAATCACGTGCAAGACATGACACCATTTTCAGAATGTTCATGGATTCAATTGATGAGACCTAATACCAATTGGTCAGAATTCGATTCGAATGATCAATCCTCGATCCGATCTGATTTACTTTTGAGAGTACAGTGAATTACGCGTTGTAACGGATGAAATTTTTTTAAGATAATAAAATAATTAAAATAAAAATTAAATCACATCATCTTTTAAGATAATACAAGATAAGATAAAAAGAGATAAAATAGTCAACAATTCAAGTTGATTCTTTCTTTATCTCTTAATTAAGTCTAATTTATTATTATTAATTATCTCAAAGATTGTGCCTATAAATACCATGTGATTCCAATGACTTCCCCACACATTACCTTTGGGAGAGAGAGTCTAGAGAGAGAGAAGTCGACGACGATATTCGTTCGTCACGTCTTTTCCGAATTCAGCATCGACGACCCTCTCCATCAATGTTGGAGTTTTGATCCGACAAAATTGGAGGAACAACGATGTGACCGGCAACGGTCCGGATTTGCTGGAATCTTAGTTGACGAATTTCCTGCGTCGACGAGGTATGTGTCGAACACATAAGATTGTTAAGTGGTGTTTTTTTGTTAATCTTTGATTTAGAATTAGGACTTATATATTTATGTGTCGATCCCTTAAGAGTGCAATACCATGAAACAAGGGGTGTTCTATCTCATTTTCATTTGTTATCACTATGCAAGATTCATGATTATCTTTGATCGGAAGATGAAGTCTGTAAAATATAAAATGGAATCTAATAACTATTTATAACCATGTTACTAACCGATTAAGGTCAACCTGTGATATAAAATAATATTATAAGGGAAAATCCATTTTTTTGTTTCATTAATTGATGGACGGTTTCCGAAATAATAATATTGATTGTTACGCTATGCAAGCATACTCCACGTGCATGACAACATGTTAAGAATTTTTTTCCTATTCTCCTTAGTAAATATAAACATGTTCCGTAAAACTCTTGATATCGTCATTAGAAAAAAAATAAAATCCAAGAATTCCTTCGTGCATAACTAATGTTTTATTTTACGCATATATTTGTCATGAATGACAACTTATGGTTATTGGGTATAAGTTTATTCATATAATCACGTTAAACCAAGTACGCAAATACACTGATTGTGATATTTTATACGGCATCGTTGATTTGAGATCTTCATATTATTTTCAATACAAAGTTTGGATATATAAAAAGGGAACATGATGGAAAAATATGATAATTATTGTTCATAAGCTAAGATTTGAAGATAACAGTAGAATTTTTGGCATCGACTCGAACTAAGGGGTCGTAAGGGTCTAAAGGGTCAACGTCCACCAAGGGCGTTAGGTAAAAGATAAGTCCTCTACAGTTGTAGCTACACTATCATGTTATGTATTGTTTATGGACCGCTTGTGCTGGCGGAAAACCATCAAAGCCGCCTAAGAAGTAATAATTAAGACCACTCTAAACATGAAAAATATCATGGACATGTGCAATATATGTTAATGTTACATGCATATATGCAATTATGATATTGTTATGGGCATATGTGTAAGTTCTATTAAAGTTAAGTTCACGTATGCAATTTATATTGATGTTATCGGCATATATGTAATTTATGTTAATGGTATGTGCATATATGCCATTTATGATAATTTTAAGGGTACATGTGCAATTATGTTATTGTTAAGTGCATATATGCAATTTATGTAAATATTATGGGCATACATGCAAATATGGTAAAACTTATGGGTATAGGTGCGATTATGTTATGTGATTCATGGTTATGAAGGGACTTTAGTTATATACATTATGATTTATGATTCATATGATAATGACTTTTGTGACTTGTTTTCTACGTTAGCCGGCTTGACCCTAACTCGGCACATACCGAGTGTTATGCTCATAACATATATTGTTAATTTTTTTCAAGAGGATGTCAGGATTAGATTATTAACGGTTTAAGGGAGACGACAAAGTCTTCAAGAAGTATGATCAGTATGGAACTACTGTGGGTTTGTTTTGGAAGGACGTTTTTTATGTCCACGGGAATTAGGAAATTGTGGATACAATTTCATTTACTTTATTCATCTTTTCTTTAATTAAGGAACTCATGGAATTGTGACCTTATTATGACTATGGAAAGTTTTTTTAGTTGGTTCTTTACTGCTCTTTTATATTATGATTGATGTTATGAGTAACGATTCTGAGATATCCGTTGAGTTTTCGCTACCGCATATTTCTCGGATGATCGGACGTTACAAGTGGTATCAGAGCAGGAGTTCCTCTTGGCATAAGACATCCGACCAAATCAAACTTAGATCCACTAATATTAGGAAAAATGGGTATTTGAGCATAAATTTCACATTTGATCATTGCAGATGGCCCCTCGTCGTGGGAATGAGGCGAACGAAGATCGTGACTCTTCATCAACCCACAACATAGCTATGGGCATGCAACGACAAATGTTAGAATTGATGACCATGATGGCTCAATAGCAAAAGCACCAAGGACAAGGTTTTGGTAGATTGACCCTGAAGACTTTCATTCAGCATGACACACCTATATTTAAGGAAGAACCTGAGCTAGATAAAGCTGAGCACTGGTTGAGAGAGATGGAACTTGCCTTTGAGGAGATCGATTGTCCCGAGGAGAAGAAGGTGATAGTTGACACTTATCGTCTACGCAACAATGAGAAAGAATGGTGGACTTCTTGTAAAAGCATACACTTTGCTGATAAAACCACCATTGAATGGGAGGACTTTAAGGAACGTTTCACCGAACCTTACATTCCTCATCACACTCAAGGCAAAGAGACTTGAATTCATTGAGCTCCGACAAGGGAGTTTGTCAGTTGAATAGTATGCCTCCAAATTTCAAGAACCGGAGAAGTACAGAAAAAGGATATGTGCAAATGAAAGACATCATGCTACGAAATTCGTGAAAGGCTTGAATTCTGGCTTGTGCATGAAGGTGCTCACCAGAGGTCATCAGACTTTTTCGGATGCAGTTTCTGCAGCTGTAGAGATTGACTCAGCATATAAGAGAATCCAATGCAACAAGGTGGTGTGAAACGTCCCCATTCTGTTGTCAACAAGAAGGGAAAGTTTGATAAGAAGCGAGGAAAGAAGCGACGAGAGTATCCTTTATGCCCTCACTGTGATAGAAGGTACACTAGAGAGTGCTATAAGCTTATCGGAGCTTGCCCGGCTTACGGACAAAAAGGTCACTTCATTAGAAATTGTCCGAAGAAGAAGGATTAGAACTCTGAAGATCAAAAGTAACATGTCAAAGGATGAGTGTCCGCTCTACCTTCAGAAGAGGAGGAAGATGGACATGCCATAGTAGAAGGTACTCTTTCTATTGCAGATCATTTGAGTTATGTTTTATTTGATTCTGGTGCATCGCATTCTTTTATCTCTCATTGATTTGCCAACATGTTGAATTTTGTGGTTATTGAACTTCGATATACACTTAGTGTGACTTTACCGATGGGTGAACACTCTAAGTTGGGAACTTACATGGTCGATGTACCTGTCCTTGTTGAAGGACACAATCTACCAGCCAACTTGATATTACTACAGATGGATAATTTTGATATTATTTTGGATATGGGCTGGCTTTGGGAGCACTATGCAGCCATATATTGTAGACAAAAGAAGGTCATTTTTAGTAAACCACATATGATAGAATTGGTCATCCGCGAAGACAAAAAGAGAAGTCAGATGATTATCTCAGCTCTAAGAGCACATCGATTGATTGCTACCGAGTGCACGACTTATTTGGTTAGCATAATAAGTACAAAACCCTCTACTGTGCAACTTGAGGATTTGGACGTAGTACAAGATTTTTCAGATGTTTTCCAGATGACCTCACGGATCTTCCACCTAGAAGGGAGATTGACTTCAGTATTGATGTATTACCGGGTACTATACCCGTATCTAAGGCACCTTACAGAATGGCTCCTGCTGAATTGGATGAGCTGAAAAAGCAATTGCAAGAACAATTAGATAAAGGGTTCTTGAGACCAAGTGTTTCTCCTTGGTGTGCTCCTGTATTAGTCGTGAAAAAGAAGGATGGATCCCTTAGGCTCTACATTGATTACAGAGCATTGCATAAAGTCACCATAAAAAATAAGTATCCACTATCTCGCATTGATGATTTGTTCGATCAATTGCAGCAAGCAGCGGTCTTCTCCAAGATTGATCTTCGGTCGGGTTACCACTTACCATCAACTCAGGATTAGGAATGAAGACATATCAAAGACAACATTCAACACAAGATACGGGCACTATGAATTCTTAGTGATGCCATTTGACCTCACAAATGTGCCTGTTGTATTTATGGAGTTAATGGATAGGGTATTCCGAGAATACGTGGACAAGCTTGTGATTGTCTTTGTTAATGATATTTTGGTTTATTCACCAAATATCGAACAACACTGAATGCATCTTCGATTAGTTCTTGAGACATTGCAGCAACACCAGCTCTATGCAAAATGATCTAAATGCGACTTTTGGCTTCATGAAGTTGCATTCATTGGTCATGTTGCATCCAAGAAAGGTATTTCTGTGGATCCCGCAAAGGTATAGGCAATTTTAAATTGGAGTCAATCCAAGAATGTCTCTGAAATCCGCAAGTTTCTAGGACTGGCAGGATATTACAGGAGATTCATCCAGAATTTTTCTACGATCTCCCTACATTTGACCCGATTGTTCAGAAAGGATGTAAAGTTTGAATGGCCTCAAAAGTACGAGCAAAGCTTTCAAGAGTTAAAGTAAAGATTGACGACTGCTCATGTGCTCACACTACCATCTGGTAGTGGCGGATTTGTGGTTTACACAGATGCATCAGGCTCCGGTTTGGGATGTGTCCTCATGCAGCATGGAAAAATTGTGGCTTACACATCCCGACAATTAAAAGGAAGTTGAAAGAAATTATCCGACACATGATCTAGAACTTGCAGCGGTAGTTTTTGCGCTAAAAATTTGACGTCATTATTTATATGGAGAGATTTGAGGTATTTACTGATTATAAAAGCCTCAAGTATATCTTCTCTCAGAAGGAACTGAATTTGAGGAAAAGACGATGGTTGGAGTTTTTGTCAGACTATGATCTTTCATTGACTATCATCCAGGAAAGGCAAATGCAGTCGCTGATGCTCTAAGCAGGAAATATGAAGGGAAGCTCACAAGTATGAAATTGCAATGACAACTAATGAAAGATTTAGAGGAATGGTACCCTTTTATTGAAAGAAAGACTAGATTTCTTATGGCTGGAATGAAGATCCACTCATCATTGGTAGAGAAGATAATCTTAGCTCAGAAGGATGATAATGACCTCCAAAAGATTGATAATTGCTTCTCAAAAAGAAGGATCTGATTTCTCAATTGGGAAAGATGCAGCATTGAGGTTCCGTAATAGACTGTGGGTTCTCGATAATAGTGAATTAAAGAAAGAAATTCTTGAAGAGGCTCACAGGTCCATATATACCATTCATCCCGAGACTAAAAAATGTACAAAGACTTACAACGAAATTTTTGGTGGCCTAAGATGAAGAAGGACATCACAAATTAGTGTCGGTATGTCTTATTTGTCAACAAGTAAAGATTGAGCATCAGAAGCCTATAGGTCCTCTGCAATCACTAGAGATCCCCGAATGGAAATTGGAGTATATCACTATGGATTTTTTGCAGGTTACCAAAGACAAAGAAGGGTCGCTTTGACACTATTTGGCCGATTTTGATCGCTTAACAAAGTCAGCACGTTTCTTACCCATCAGATTAGATCAATCTACGGAGAGCCTTGTTGAATTGTATGTGATGAGATAGTGAAATTGCATGGTATTCCAATATCGATCGTGTCAGACAGAGACATGAGATATACCTCTCGGTTATGGAAAAGCGTGCAGGATGCGTTGGGTACAATTTGAAGTTCAGCACATCATTTCATCCTCAGACCGATAGACAATCTGAAAGAACAATCCAGACATTAGAAGACATGCTGAGAGCTTGTGCCCTAAACTTTGCTAGAAATTGGGATAGATATTTGCCTTTGGTTGAATTTGCTTATAATAATGGCTATCATGCAAGCATTAAGATGTCTCCTTTTGAAGCATTATACGGTCGACCTTGTAGATTCCCATTGTGCTAGAGCGATGTTGGGAAAAAATTCGTATTAGGACCTGAATTAGTCTAAGCTTGTACCTCGAAAGAGACTTTTAGCCGCTCAGAGTAGACAAAAGTCTTAGCTGATTGTTAAAAGCGGGAATTGAATTTTGAGGTAGGTGACCATGTGTTCTTAAAGATTTCTCCTACCAAGGGAGTAGTGCGATTTGACAAAAAAGGAAAATTGAGTCCTAGATATGTGGGACCTTTCGAGATAATAAAGAAAGTGGGAGAAGTAGCATATAAGGTTGCGCTTACACCTCATTATTCCAAGTTACATGATGTTTTTCATGTATCAATGTTAATGAAGTATAATCCTGATCCATCGCACGTGATCGAGCATGAAGTTCCGGACATTCAGCCGAATCTGACATATGAAGAAAGACCAGTTTGTATCGTAGACTATAAGGAGCATCAGTTGCGTCGTAGCATAGTTCCGATGGTCAAAGTACATTGTCAGCACCATCAGAGGGAAGAAGCGACTTGAGAGTTGGAGGACGAAATGCGTCAACATTATCCGCATCTTTTTGGCAAGTCTCTTTTTACAGTATAAATTTCGAGGATGAAATTTCTTTAAAGAGGGTAGATTGTAACGGATGAACTTTTTTTGAAGATAATAATAATTAAAATAAAAACTAAATCACATCACCATTTAAGATAATACAAGATAAGATAGAAAGAGATAAAATAGACAACAACCCGAGTTTTATTTCTTTATCTCTTAATTGAGTCCAATTTATTATTATTAATTATCTCAAGGATTGTGCCTATAAATATCATGGGACTCCAATGACTTCCCCACACATTGCCTTTGGGAGAGAGAGAGGTCGGCGACGACATTCTTTCGTTGCATCTTTTCTGAATTCAGCATCGACGACCTTCTCCATTAACGTTGGAGTTTTGATCTGACGAAATTGGAGGAACAACGACGTGGCCGACAACGGTCCGGATTTGCTGGAATCTTGGTCGACGAATTTCTTGCATCGATGAGGTATGTGTCGAACACATAAGATTGTTAAGTGATGTTTTTTTGTTAATCTTTGATTTAGAATTATGACTTATATATGTATGTGTCGATCCCTTAAGAGTGCAATACCATGAAACGAGGGGTGTACTATCTCGTTTTCGCTTGTTATAACTATTCATGATTATCTTTGATCGGGAGATGAAGTCTGTAAAAATATAGAATGTAATCTAATAACTATTTATAACCTTGTTACTAACCGACTAAGGTCAACCTGTTTTATAAAACAATATTATGAGGGAAAATCCATTTTTTGTGTTTCATAAATTGATGGCCGGTTTTGGAAATAACAATATTGATTGTTATGCTACGCAAGCATAATCGATGTACAGGGCAACATGTTCGAGATTTTTTCCTATTCTCCTTGGTAAATATAAACATGTTCTGTAATGCTCTTGAGATCATTACTAGAAACAAAAATCCAAGAATTCCTTCGTGCATAACTAATGTTTTGTTTTATGCATATTGGCCATGAACGACAACTTATAGTTATTGGGTATAAGTATTATTCATATAATCACGTTAATCCAAGTATGCAAATACACTGATTGTTATATTTTCTACGGTATCGTTGATTTGAGATCTTCACATTATTTTCAGTACAAAGTTTGGATATATAAAAAGAGAACATGATGGAAAAATATGACAATTACTGTTCACAATCTAAGATTTGAAGATAACAGTAGAATTTTTGGCACCGACTCGAACTAAGGGGTCGTAAGGGCCTAAAAGGTCAACGCCTGCCGGGGGCGTGAGGCAAAAGATAAGTCCTCTACAGTTGTATCTACACTGTCATGTTATGTATTGTTTATAGACCGCTTGTACCGGCGAAAAACCATCAAAGCCGCCTAAGAAGTAACAATCAAGACCAGTCTAAACATAAAAAATGTCATGGGCATATGTGCAATATATGTTAATGTTATGTGCATATATGAAATTATGATATTATTATGGATATATGTGTAAGTTCTGTTAAAGTTAAGTGCACGTATGCAATTATGTTAATGTTATGGTCATATATGCAATTTAGTTTAATGGTATGTACATATGTGCCATTTATGATCATTTTAAGGGTACATGTGAAATTATGTTATTGTTAAGTGCATATGTACAATTTATGTAAATATTACGGGCATACATGCAAATATGATAAAACTTACGGGTATATGCACAATTATGTTATGTGATTCATGATTGTGAAGGGAATTTTGTTATATGCATTAAATAAGTTGATTTATGATTTACATGATAATGAATTTTGTGACTTATTTTCTACGCTAGCAGGCTTGACCCTAACTCGACACATATTGAGCGTTACGCTCATAACATGTATTGTTAATTTTTTCAGGAGAACGTGGGGATTAGATTATTAACGGTTTAAGGGAGACGACACAATCTTCAAGAAGTAGAATCGGTATGGAATTACTGTGGGTTTGTTTTGGAAGGACGTCTTATATGCCCACTGGAATAAGGAAATCGTGGATAAGATTTCATCTACTTTATTCATCTTTTCTTTAATTAAGGAACTCTTGGAATTGTGACCTTATTATGATTATGGAATTTTTTTAGTTGGTTCTTTACTGCTCTTTTATATGATTGATGCAATGAGTAATGGTCCCGAGATATCCCTTGATTTTTCGCTTCTGCATATTTCTCGGACGATCGGGATGTTACACGCGTCGATCAGTTCACAAGTGAATGCAAGTTGTACGGACCAACTGGTCCAACTAATCAGTATAGATTGGTAACTTTGTTACATGCCATTATGTTTTTGTGGATCGAATCAATCTTCGATGTGACGTGCAGAATTAAATTGTAGATTGCATTGTAATTAGATTGTCATATTTATTTGATGAGCCTGCATAAATCATCACATTGTCCACTTAGTATACCCTAACCTATACTAAAAAGTTGCATGGCTCAAGGGGAACTTCCTTGACCGATTTACGAACTAAACAGCCAGGAAGATGGAATGGAGGGAAGGTTTAAGTGAGGGGTCGTGGAAAAAATGAGAAAATTGGGTGTTCTGATAGTTTCACTACTCGAAAAGGAGAGAGAGGTCAGATGACCGAGGTCAACAGAGGAATTAGTTACAAAAAACATGGAAAAGTATTAAATTTTAAAAATATAAACTTGGAACTTGTACATGGTTATAAAGTTACAGTTTTGTTCATGATAAAGTTTACATATTGTTGAACATTAAAACTGAATATGAACACGATATTTATTGGGAGTGTGGATATGAAAAAGGACATCTAAATCAATAATATGGAAGATGCATTATTTGGATATCATTTCATTTAAAATATATTTTCATGTTTCACGAAGTCAAAATCTTAAGTTATACCTTACTAAAAAATTAGACAGAGCTATGTTTTGGATTTCTTATCATTCTTTTTTTATTTTTAGGCAATTTCTTCTTTTATTTTTATTTGAATGTTATTAATTTTTGATTTTTTAAATCTTTTTAAATAAATACATCTTATATACTTATAAATAAGATTTTTATCAATTATGCCCCTCTTAAATATTGCAATATCAGTTATTCCCCTCCCTTTTTGGAATATCAGTTGTGTCCCTACCTTCTAGCAAAATTCATAGTTCTACTCTTTTGTAATATTTCAGTTATGTCATTAATTTACCTTGCCAGAAGGGTAGAACTGTGAATTTTGCAAGAAGGTAGGTGCACAATTGATATTTCAAAAAAAAGAGAGCATAACTGATATTGCAATATCTCAGAGTGAAACAACTGATAAAAACCCATATAAATACATCTATAAGCTTGAATTTAGATCTAAAATTTTCTGACAATCAATTAACATCCCATATTTTACATTGTAGACATGTGCGTACAAATTTTATCTTAAATATCATTACATACTTTTTTATTAGTCTTAAAAACTTTTATGGCATCCTTTTTCTTTTTATTGTTTAGATGAAATTGTTATTAATATTTTTATTTATAAGACAAAAAATGCTCAAGTTACTTTCAAGGAATTGATTTTCTTCCTAAGTTTAAATATTAAAAAATACTTATAAAAATAAGAGTAAATTATAAGTTTTTTTACTCTAAATACCAAAATACGAGAGTAGCAGTGCAAAATCCGTCGTATTTATCCTCTCTCAACTAATCTTTTAGCATTGGATGTATCTTTTTAATTGTTAAAAGATATCTAAAATAAAATGTGATAATTGAAAAGTCATAATAGATATGATAACATTGTTAAAAATCATCATGAAAAGTCGAGAATCTCCAAGTATATCACTTTATAAAGCAATGCCCACAAACACATAAAATAATTTTGTAACCAATACATATAAAAATTATAATAACTACATTTAATATGGACCTATTTTTCATCTTTTACTTTAAAAATATACATAGTTGGATGAAATCTCTTTTAAAAGAACTTAGTTTTTATATTCTTTTGGAGGAGCATTTCTTTTAGAAATCTTTCACCAACATGTTCTTTTTAAAACTTTAAAGATACATTTAAATACAACAAAAAGTTGAATCTATCTCAAATATTAAAAATAATATACACAAATATAATATTTATCTAGAAATATCATTTTGTAAATTTCTATTATTTTGAAACATTATATTTTTTAAAATAAAATGTTAAACAACCTGTAAAACTAATCAATTGAAATTCAATGTTACAATCTACCTATATAATTTAGCGGAAGAGAGAAGAAAATAGTAAAAAAGATTTATATACTATGAATTTATGAATTTATATTTTTTCATCCATAAAAATATTTTAAAAATTTAAAGCATATTTTGAAATTTAATGATGAATTGAATTAGTTACCATGTATTGCTAATTGAAACCATGATTTTCGGTGTGTTAGTAATAGATTTTTATGTTGCCATTGTGCACATAAAACCGAGATATTTAGATAATTTTTTATTCAACTACAAGACAATATATATTAATATATATATATATAGAACAAATAGATGATGGATCCACAGGGGCTCGAACATGTTTACATGAATTTTATTCTATTTACAAAAGCATTTTCAACTTTATTGACTCAAATTGAATCACATTTTCTTTTTGTTTCTGATACCTTAAAATGTGTCGAAACCTCTATCACTAGCTTCCAGACATCATAAGGATTGTACATGAACTTTTTGAGAATTTTTCAGATTTTCCAGCTATTTTCGATGATTTCTGGAAGTGCTAGAGGCATTTACAAAATTTTCTAAAACCTAGAGGCTCAAATGCAAATAAACAGAAAGCTAAGTGTGCAATTGCAATTAAATAAAACTATCTGTACAAAAGTGAACATTTGCAAAAATAAAAAAGATAACTTAATGGGTATATTACATGAAAAGAAACAAACTTTGTGCAAATTGCAGAGTGGTCCCTGTAGGATTGAAATGTAATTAAGATGAAACTTAGTAAAAAAATTACAAATGTCATGTAATAAAATATTCAAAATTGGAGAAATTACTAAGAATAAATTAAAGTTTGATAAAATTACATTTAAGTCCAAATAAATAAAAAATACTAAAAGAAAACAAAAGTACGAATGGGTCCCTAGACCTCTTCCTCTTCCTTGAGAAGGGGAGACGCGATGGCAGTCGTGCTCAGCTGCATTGGCAGAGTTGCGGTCGCTCGAGCGACAATGCACGGAGGGTGGCGAGAAGGAGCGGTGGGTGGAGGTGGTGGCGGTGGAGGAGCAGTGAAAAGTTGATAATTGGGTCTATCCCCCTTGATGGATGGGTCCTCCCCCCTTTAAAGAGGAGGCTATGGAGAGGCCACGGGGCGGAGGCGGTGACGTTGGGTTGGAGGCCAACTGCCTCTATGGTGGTTGTGCAAAGGGGAGATGGAGGGTCGCGGGCAATGGTCATTGATGTGGAGAGGAGAAGGGGAGGGGTGGGCACCGTTAGCAGGAGGAAGAAGAAGGGCACAACAACATGACATCAACATCTCCTTTTTATTTTCATTTTTTGATGCTGATGTCATGCCGATGTCAGCTGATTTGTCTAGCTGTAATTTTATTTCAAGTTTTTTTTGAAAATGAAGAGGGGAGATGAGAGTTTTCACTTAGGCCTCTTCCAAGCTAGACTTGAAAAATAAAAATATAGTTAGAAACTTCTATATTGCCTGGAGCCTATATTTATTGAAAAGTAATTAATATATTTTTCTTTTTTTATCTATGAGGAATGTTATGCAATTATCTTAGATGATTTTGAGTTCAATGAGCATGAAAATTTATAAAATGAAATTATGCAGAAAACTAAGAAAATGCATGGATTAACACGTATTATTTTTCTCAAAATGGTATAAAAACATGATAAATCACATATTCATCACTAATTACTATAATTCCTTCCATCATATATCTTGCATATTTGTGAAAATTTTTATTCGAATGTTATATTTTTTATATTCCACTTTGTATAATTTATTTTGGTAAGTCGGCCTTTATATATTTTATGTTAATTTGCTCTACATGAATGTTCTTCTGCATTAATATTCTATAAAACCACGATAGCATGGTAATAAATATTTTTCTAAGTGTGTGTGTGTGTGTGTATATATATATATATATTGCAAAAACATGAAGTAAATTTACCTTGAAAATTATATTTGCTATGATAAAATTACCAAGCAAGAAGCTCTATGATTTAATTGAAAACCTCCAATGTCCTAAAGCCTTTCTTGTCCTTAAACTAATGGAATGAAATGTCATGTGCAAGTGATCAGAATCAAAAGAAATTAGAAAACACGAAGCAAACAATAGTAATAATACAACCTCCGTAATTTCCATAAATTTCCTAAGTTCAACATTTATTGCAAAAAAATGAAGCTTTAAAATTGATATTTTTAGTCCTATAAGTGAATATCCTCGATGAATTCTTTAAACATACACATATACATCCTCATACCATTGAATTTTCAGAACATACAACTATACACCTGTAAAATATTTTGATTACTCACGTTCTCATATAATTTTTATTTTAATGCATAACTCATAATAAACTTCAAATTTTGATAGGTGTCCCGTGCTATACACCCCATGCATGGGAATAAGTAGATGGTTGTTTCTTATAAAGAAAAATGGAATTCGATTTTTAATTCATTCAATGAATGCATGACCTTTGACTTTGATTGGTAATAATATTAATCTGTTATAGCAATTAATGATTGATCTCAATATTAGCTATTTTATTTTGAATTTTTTTTATGAAAAAGAGGGTGAGCTCCCTAGATCATTTGATTTTGAACTTGAAGTCATTTGATTTTTTGTTGTAGTCCAGAAGAACATTTGCCAACTCAGAAATGTAATGCCCTGTAAATACATAACAATGATATGCATTCCAATCTATCTGAAAACCAATATGGCTTATTCCAGTTGACAACAAACCATGAGACATAACTGGTGGAGGAATTCATGTTTATCAAAAGCTTCCACGATAAATTAAGGGCATGAAACGATCTTGATATTGAGGTGAGAAAACAGTACATTGTATAAGCCATATGTAATATGTTAAGGTAATAAATTTCTGAACAAAAATGTCAAAAGAATTCAAAGCTAATAATCATCAATTTTGCATGCCATAATTTACCATCCAATTTCGATGTCAATGTCTTGCAAGTTCTTGACAACTCAATCCAACCTATTTGTTTGAAAGCATACATGATGACAACAATTAAAGTGAAAATTGAGTTCAACTCGCCTAATTTTTGTAACAATAAAATGAATGCCACTTTTTTTTTGTAATACCTTGTACGATTTTCCGTAGATGTGTATACCCTTTTGAACGCGGAAGCCAAGTGAATATGCAATATTTTTTCGCCATTACTCGCTAGAAATACATACATCAACTTTACATATGTACATGGATAAGGAAAAACCGATGTCAATAATAATAATAATATAATATTTAAATAACAATATAGATTGTGCATAGTAAAGAATATTGTCTATAAATACATTAACGATATCATACAAACATAAAGGGAACCAGTAAAGAATACAAGATTTGCAAATGTGTCACCAAAAAACTTTGGTAGATATTTCCATTGGAAATAACCAAAATGAACATCTATCATGAATAAGTTATCCAATTTAAGTAAAAATAGTTATAAACTCTTACCTTATTTGTGATCACGAAGGATAAACGTCTTCTTCTGAAAAACCTTGGGGAAAAAGCATAAAAGTAAGAAAATTAAAGAAATATAAAATTATGAAATACCAAATGTGCAACAACAACTCCAACATGTCGATTTTTGTTTATGTAAAAAAATGAAATCAGTGAGATAAAGCAGAAATCATGAAAACGTTGAAAGAGGAGAAATACCTAGAGATTCATGCTTTCCTCCTTGTTGAGACGCTATCCACCAATAAAAATGATGTTGGCTAGAGCGATCAAAATGACAAGTGTATAGAATGCATATTTTGTCAGACAGTAATGGCGAAAAAGCACTGGGAAAAGCACTGACTGCAAACAAAGATGGAAAATAATGAGCAATAGAAGACGAAAAAACTGGACCCGGCGGGGAGGATATTATCTTATCTTCGTGGAGATTGAGTCTCTTCCTCCTTGATATATGTAGGGCTTATGGATGCGCCATCGCTTTGTAAGATATCCTCCACAATAGGGAAAAGCTTGTCATCCTTGAGATCCAAGTGAAGGATACAAAGGATCCTCAAGTGAATCATGGAAGCGTGTTGATCGCATCTCATGCGATCGGGGCGACTAGTCGCACTGGTTGCTAGATGCAGCAGAAATTAAAATTTTTAAATCAAGTGATGAAACCACATGATCACAAGGACATCTCTTGGATCATTTCATCAAACCACAAAGTATTAGAAATACCTCTTGAAGCGTGGTTGCGATCACGAGATCTCTAAAGCAAGAGATCCTCCTGACTCAAGTCCGATCTACGAAGATGGCACTTGCGGGTGCGATGATGAGACGCATTCCTCCCACAATCCTTGATGAAGATCCAAGCCTTGAATCTCCTGATTTTGTCCAACGAAATCCGTCGATGGAGATCTACGAGCAATCGAAGCGATAGCACAAAGGCGTGGAGACGATTGCTTATTCCCTCTGAGTATAAGGTGGACGGTCACCTTAGAGAGAGAAAGAGAGAGGACGAGAACGAGAGAGAGGGAGTAGGCATGTACTCTTGTATCTTGTAGCTTGAAGAAGCTAGGGTTGCCCTCTTTATATACTAGTTTGGAAGTCCATGGATCACAATCCATGGCATATACAAAATCAATGGTTAGATTGATATGTATATTAAATCAATGGTCATGATCATTGTTGTTCAAAAAACAACAACATATAAATTTATTTTAAATTAAATATACGTTGCATTATCATCAACATAATTTAATTCAATAAATAAATAAATAAACACGAGATAATGAGATATTAATTAAAATAGGATAAAAATCCTCCAAGTGCCACGAGGCACGACCATGGAAGTAATGAAAAAGAAAAAGTTTTGTAGTTGGACCACGGTTCGATTTGGGATTCTCCAGAGAAGATGAGACGCTCAAAAGAAAGACAAGGCATACCGAAAAAGGCAATGTTGCCGACCAGTCGAAGACCTGTTCTTCTGGCTCGAGTAGGCCTGCGGCCTCCAGGGTCGAGATTCGGAAGTTCCATAGTTTGCATCGTCGGTAAGAGCGATTTGACCCTCCTCCCACATCTATATATAAAGGCTAGTTCAGGTCGATTCCCACTCTCCTCCGCCGATTTCTGCACGGAACCTGCAAATGCTAGGGTGTCGAAGTGGTTTTGGCTTCTCATCCCTCCAATCTTTTGAGAATCTGATAGTTTTTTTGGATTCAGATCTTTCCCGTCCTGTGCTAATCTAGTGCCAGGGACTTGTTTTCGAAGGCCTCTTTCGGCCAGTCCTAAAATGAAAGGTCCACTCTCGCTGCCCAGGAAGAACTCTATCAGTGGTTGGCGAGAAGAAGGTCGCGAACCGGGAAGAGTTATATAGCCAACTATGGAATTCGATCATGCTCCCCTACCCCCCCCTCTTTCCGCAATGGTTGGTTGTCTGGCCTCCCGCCCCCTGCATCAAGGATTTTCTATCTGATGATAAACGCGCTCCCTCTATAACTAGTAGGTTACTGGACAAGAGCCTGGCGGCAAGCAGAGGAAGGTAGAGATCCTGTGCAATGCCATTCTAAGTGGTACCATCGCCGCTTCGAAGATCAAAACCAGGGTTCTCTCGGACATCAATCATACGTCAACTAAAATCTGCTATCTTGTCCAAGAGGAATAGCACTTCAAACTCGAGTAAATGCCTTTTTGAACTTGCGTCTCAATTCCGGGAATTGGTCAATGTCTGAGGTCGGGTCTCGAGACCCGGAACTATAGAAAAGGTCGGTCTAGCTCGGGAATTCCACTTCTCTTCATTCCCGAGTCGGAGAAAAGCGGAAGATGGCTTTCTTTGTTGTCCCGGTTTGCGCGGGTTTCTAGCAAGTCAGGTCGACGGGCTGAATTCACCAAGAGAAGAGGGAACTTCCACTACTTTTGCTTTCTTCTTCCTCCAGATGCCTCTCGTACTTCTGCCGCTGTCGTCGAAGGCTGAACAGCAGCTTCCATTGTGAGGAAGATAGGGCAGGTGCGCATGGAGTAGGGACTCCCCTTTGAAACCCCACGCGTAAGAAGACCACAAAGAATCCCTGGCTATCTAGTTGTCACATCCCCAATATATATAATCGTCGAAGCTGCCGCATAAGGAAAAGCTCAATCTTCCCTCCCCTCGTCTGCGTTCGTGATGAATAGGAAAAGATCCATCTTCTGCTTCCGTGATGAATAGGCAAATTTCCTAAAGGAAGAGAGCCTATGGAAAACTTCCCTCTCCCTACGGTCGAGCATTTATCAAACCTCTGAGAATGCTGTGCGGAATAGGGAAATCTGCCTGCAGCTCAAAATCTTCCCTCTTTGAATGCAGTGATGAATAGGGAAACAGACTCTCTACTTGCAAAAATCTCCCCTGCCTCACGACTCTCTTCCCACCCCCGACATCATCTATTTCAAGAAGAAGCACAGGACATTTGACGTCCCTCGGCCTTCTGCCTTTCCTGGTCCAATGTGGCGGGGAGGTGCCCGGAGGAGGGGTTTCCTCTGCTTCCCCACAGGGTTCTATACCGATGATGACCAGTGGTATTCCTACCTTTCCCCACCGCGCCTGTAGGATGGAAAAGAAGGGGGCAATAGGGGGGTAATGAAGATAACGGAAAATTGACCTCGGTACGGCATATTATATATCTAATTTCTTTTTGGTGTGTGTTTTCGACGGTACTTTTAGCGATTGGATATTTCTTTTCCGTTATGAGCTTTCTTGCCAGCACATCCCCCGCCCTGCGGTGGGGCTCTTTCTCATTCAAGCGCACGTATGAAAGAAGTGACCTCTGCCAGGAGTTCTGACCTGATGGCTCTGAATGTGAACTAATAATGAGATTGCCAGATGCCTTTCCTGGTCTAAAAAAAGAACATCATAAACTGAGTCACACAATCTCCACCACTATATATCTATATGACACACTCAGACTCGCAATTCACATTCGTTAGCCATAGACCAGTTCGCTTAGATAAGTGAGATACACACGCGGGTTTAGGTAATCCAACAGCTCATGTTTCGCATATCGAACAGCGGGTTCAAGCAGGCTTTAGCCAAAGCTGAGGCTCCCCTTTCCCAGAGCGTCGACCGGGCGTGTCCAGTGCTTTCTGACTACCCTTCATCTGCCTGCTTAGAATCAAGATACCTCCTGCCTGCCGAATTGCCTCTTCTTCCTGCTCGCCTAATCGCTCTCCTCCCCGTCACTTCTGTCATTCACTCCTTGCCCCTGACTTCTTATCCTCTGTCATCAAGAACTGCGGACAACCACTCTCCTACTCAGAAACAGAAACAGAGCGAAATATGCTATCAGCCGGATCCTTATGTAGGTGGGCTTTCGAAGCGGGGCTACACCCCTAGATGTTCTCAAAGAGATCATCCGTATGGAGCCAGTGCGTCCAGTGCTTTTTCCGGTCCGAAAATCCCTTGCGGGACCTTCGGGACCTTTTCCTTACCTGGGTCGACTCAAATCACATCTAAGCTCCTGAAGCCCCGTTTCTTCCCTACTTCTCCTGAAGCCGCCTTTCTTCCCTATTTCTCCTAAAGCCTCCATTCTTCACGACTTCTATATACAGAATTCGTGGACACTAAAACAGAACTGGGGGTACCAGGCCTTTCTCCTCCTACGATCAACGAGCTATTTCCCCCGGTCCGCAAAAACTTGGCAAAGGAAGTGGTCCCACACTTCTTTTTTCTCACATTTAATGCCATATAGGTTAAGAAGCCAGGAGGGCTGTACGACTAGTGCTTTTCCTGGGAAACTCGCATCGGATTTAGCCCTTCGGCTACTTCCGATATAACTCAAAAAACCTCCTTTTTTTAAGATACGTATCGAACTTCCCCTCGGGCCCCCAAGGCTTCTCCCTCGGACGGCCAGGAATTTTCCCACGTCCCGAACTACATATATAGCTGACGACTGGCTCATCAGGAAAGGATGAGGAAAAAGACATACATAGTCTTCAGCCCCGAGCAATCTTAGTTATTGGAAAGCCGCGCATCAGAGCTATATTATGCATGACTTGTGGAAAGATGCTTTGAGGGCCAAGAGAAAGAACTCTCTCTTCAGCAAGAATGAGGAGGAGCTCTCCCCCTTTTTCCGCACCCTCAGCTGCCGTTCTCACCCGACCTTATCCGACTCCACTACTCTGAGATCTTTTCTGATCTTTCTTGATCTAATTCAAATAGTTCTGACTGCACCCTCAATGAGCCTGGGGAGGTCTCGTTCTTATTGAGCGTCCCACCATAGGATAGGATCTAAAATAATCCATCAATCGCAAAGACCCATAGGATTAATTATGGATCCAACAATAAACAATAGAAGTATTGAGTTCTTTAGTCTTAAATCTTATCTTGTATTTAGATCTTGTATATATACACATTATATTTAGGTTATAGGTAAGGTCTGTATATTCTGTACATATTTTGTATATTCTGTACATATTTATTGATATAGTTTATTGCTATATCCCGGTAAATGCCTGGAGGTAGTTCTTTTATATAGTCTTTCTAATTGGCTGTGTCTCAGCTTTTCAATTCGAAGAAAGGGCTATAGTGACGTTTCCACCGTGCCAGAACTCAGGATTCAGGAATCTTCAAAGTCTGAGGAGGATATTTAGGTTGGGCCATGTTCTTTCCTTGTATGTCTAAGGACTGATGGCTAAGCCATCTTCTCTCCTTTCGCTCCCTCACCATCTGCTTGTTCTTCAGCTTTTCTGATAGTTAGCTTAGCGCAGGAATCATGACATCATACTGGCAGCGGTCCCTGACGATCGATCAGGGTCTCAAATCGCCTGGACTCTCCTATCAGCTTCTTCTATCTATTATCTATACGGGATTCCGAACCTAGGCTTTTTTCAGGATTCAGGACCCTCAGGCGTATATATATGCGAGAGTCTGTGAGTGATGACTTGTGGAAATTCAGACGAAGAGCTAACTAGCTCGCGTAGCACAAAGGTAGCTTGCACGCACCGGTCATCTAGAGTTAGGGTGAGCGTCAAAGAGAAAGCGAAGTAGCTTAAGGGTGGGTCCTTGCTGAGTCCTTTTTCTGATCTATCCTATTAGCCCTTGCTTTCTTTATCATAAATCCGAGGTTGAGAGTGCGGCGTCGAGATCTTTCGTCGAGTTGTTGAGACTTCAGGACTTCAAGAGACCTCTTTCTGGCCTGTGCCCCCCATTCCCGAAGGTCCTGTTCGGTGAGTCGGTACCCCCGAGCCCATTCAAAAATGAAGCTGATGGCTTTCCCGCGTATAATAATCACTGATGATACCTACCTTCCCCCGTACCACCTGCTAATACTAAGTCCTAGCCTCCTACCTCCGCTGAGGCTCCGTCATTCACAGTTGCTGCTGTTTAGACAGAAACTTCGTATTACGAAGACCGTACCCACTATAGTCTCTGCGCCTCCGTCTCACCTTAGGCCTAGCGGCTCACCTTCGTCCCGAGCCCTGGTCACCCCTCCTTTTGCCTCCTTCCCCTACTCCTCTTCCCCAGTCGACATCTTCTTCTAAGACAAGATTACCCAGGGAATTTCGAGATGAGATTGACCGCTCAATGCTTAGTAAACTATACTAGCCTACTTCCTAGCCTTCCCTCTTCGGCAGTCTTCCCCCGGCATCTGATGCCTCGTCATCAAGGTCACTATGGGGCCCTCTCTGACTCCTTTTTTGATCTTTTTTTTCACTAGCATTGATCTCTATTTTCATCCACCTAAATATGTTGGTTTTCATTCGGGTGACTTAACACCAACCAAGTTGAGAAACTCAACCCGGAGTTCAAAGTAGTATATATAGGGACCCAGCTTAGGAATATGGTAGCCCGATCTTCTTTCGCAGAAGAATTTGAAGAGAAGAGAGTCTGAACTCCGTATAAAACTGGGTGCAGTCTCAAAGAGGGAGGCGGAGATCTTTAATGGTAATCGTCAAAAGAACCCCTTCCACTCTCGTCTTCAGCTGCTCCGTACCCTCGTATGATCAACTTCATCTCATCCTCGCCCGCTGCGGTCAATCATCAAGCCAGGGACTAGTGAGCTACCCCAAACCAGGTCAAACTTCTCCTGCAAAGCCCTCATGGCCTTCCAACTAGTAATGAAAGCTCCTGATTTGGTGGATTATCTCCTTTTAATTCATATCATTATCCCTTATTTATCTTGCAACATTATCCACTAAATTAATACCAGATTAATTAGTGTATATCTATTGCAAAATTATCCACTAAATTAATTTCCAATTATTTACTGAATATTTCAATCATGCCACTGAAAATATGTGAATCATATTCACAACCCAAATTAAATTGGAAATTACATTTCTAATTAATTGCTTAATGTGAATCCAATTCACATTAACAATTAACAAATGCTATTTTACAAAGGTGCTCTCTCTCTAATATATTATAAATCATATTTATAATATATACACATATATTATGGATAACACTATCCACAATCTGTATTCCTTGATAATCAAATCTCATTTAATTATCTTGGATAATCATTCTCATAATATGAATCTCATTCATAATATTCTTGATAATTAAGTCTCATTTAATTATCAACATCTTGTTGCTTGGATACATAATTCATCAAATGAATTATTCTTGAACTCCTTGAAGAACAGTGTGCTTCCTCCGCATATACTTAGAGATAAGGACAGGGCGATTGTATTGTTCCATGCATAGTGACTTAGATATTGAGATCTCATCTCAAATCTAGATCTTATGTACCTCCCACAGATGCTTAATTAAATCAAGATCGCAAATCTAATCTTCTCATTGCATCTGAATCTCATTCAGACCAATGTCCAACACTTGGACCAAGATCAGATTGCTTCTCTACTGATAGGAGTCACTAAAATCCAGATATGTTTCATCACTCCCTCGAAATGGAAGCATCATGGTTATACAATCGTTTATAATCACATAACCTCAGGTATTCCCAGTACATGTACATCCTGCATGCTGGAAGACCTATGATCAACCTGAAGATTAAGATTAATTTTACACTGTCTTCCTCAGGGTTTGATCACCAGGTTTCTCAATCTTGGTTATTGGGAATTAGTATCAATCATATGCTTTCCCAAAGCATGTACCATACCTTCAAATTCTTATCATGCTTCCAAAGCACGACGACCATGCATGGAATTTGATCGGTCCCAATACCTCATGAGTGAGCTCATGTCTTCCAATTCATAAGTGAACCTGTATGATCCCTTTGAGAGATCGTATTACTCATATGCCCTTACATGCACACCAGCTCGCCGGTGTATAGACCTTGGTTAGGTCATCAACCTATTGGTCTGCCAAATGTACACACTCAGACATATAGTAACACATCTGTCTCCGGTCAGAGGATGTGTGCCTATGCTGTGACAATATTCAACATAGGACTTAGGTTATCTCGATCAAGTCAACCCTTTGACCTAACTAATCTGACACCTCCGAATCACTATTCCCATGCAGAGGACCTGCATCATGAGGTCGGTCAGATATCAGCCTATGTGAGAAAGGAGTGCCATCTCCTACTCAGGCTGGAGATCATCTCTTAACAATCATTTGAAGGTGCGTGATGAGTCCTCAATCTAACCCTTTATATATTCATCCAAACACCAGCCTCCATGATTCAATTAATGAATCAACAACTATATGATCATCAAGATGGACATGGTACATAACCCTATTTGTACAGAGGGACCTATTATGCAAATTATTTGTTCTTCATTTCAGATCAGGGAATGATATGTGCAATAACATTTATTGCATAATGGCTTGTCGTGGGCTCGCATGTCCAACAATCTCCCACTAGCCCAAAGAGGCATTAATGGGCTAATCATTTAAACCCACACTCATGTGACAATCATAGGCTATTTAGAAAATAGCTAGGTAACCTTATCAGTCACTCTGTTCCCACAAGACTACGCCAAGTCCTTTTATGGCAATTGCATATCCCCAGTAACAGTGCTCGCATCTAATGCGAATGTTGCATCTAATGCAACGAATACTCAATCTTGTCAATCATAGTGTCCTTGACACTATAGCTCAAAAAATTATTATTATAAAAAGTATGTAATTTCTATTATCCTTATCGGAATACCCTTATTCCTGGAGATCTCTATCTCCTAAGGTATTCACAGTTAAGACCTTTTAGATCTCCATCTAAAAGTCTTAATTTCTTGAAGATAAGACTTAGATATCACTATCTCTAAAGCTTTGTAATCTTTGAAGATATTGTTATGACTGCAATCAAGTGTTCTATCTCCATAGTAGGATTAGTAACAGTTTACTACTCCCACTGCATGGCAGAAATCTGGCTTTTGTACACATCTAGCATACTTTCAGCTTCTTGTAACTGATGCACAAAAGGGAAACCAGTCTTAGCATTCACTTCCTCAACTCTTTGAGGTGTTATCCCTTTAGATACGTCAGTACAAAGTCTTAAGGGAAGGAAGCCTTTCTTGGAATTTCCAAGAATGGAATATGTCCAAGGTCTACTATAAATGTGAAAGTCCCAATACCCTCTTTGCTTCTGAACACCTTCAGAATTAAAATCCAAGAGGCATCTTTGAGATCATATCTCAAGGTTTGGAATAGCCAGATCATAAAACACTTATTATCATACTTACATCATTCCAAATGATTAGGATATTATCTACATTTAGCATGATGAACACAATGGCACTCCCACTAAGCTTCACATGGTACACCAAGATTATATCTGAAATTATAACATTTATAATTTCATCAAATCGTATGTTCCAACAACAAGAAGCTTATTTGAGTCTATAGATGGATTTCTTTAGCTTTCACACTTTACTTTCCTCAATCATGAAGCCCTGGGGCTACTTCATGTGAATATCCTCAGAGAGGTATTCTTAAGGGAATGCAATCTTGACTTACATCTTGAAGATGCAGTAGTCAAGTTGTGTAGCTAAG
This sequence comes from Ottelia alismoides, assembly GCA_037367405.1. Classification (NCBI taxonomy): domain Eukaryota; kingdom Viridiplantae; phylum Streptophyta; class Magnoliopsida; order Alismatales; family Hydrocharitaceae; genus Ottelia; species Ottelia alismoides. The sequence goes on along the minus strand of JAZKJV010001938.1, from coordinate 70,956 downwards.
GTTAGCAATATTCTGATGATTTTAAGCATGGTCACCGAAGAGCAAGTCTCATTGCAAGCAATGTATTCTCTTCCGGTGTGTAGCTCATGGTTATGAATCGTGCTTTAAAGGTCTCTAACTTCTCATCAGGTTCCCTCTTATCTTGAAGATCCATTTACACCTTAACGTTTCTTACCCTTATAGGTGGATCCTCGAGGGTCCATATATAACATTTGTATATGAAGTCTACTTTAGACTTTATTGCTATTATCCATCTTTCCATGTCATGATCCTCAGGAGCCTCATCACATGAAGTCCGATCATTTTTAGACTCAACTGACACATGGAATACATCTTCAAACCCATTTGAAGAAGTATTAGTGTTTCATCTTTAATTGTCCTTTTAGTTTCCGATTCCAGGAGCCTCATTATCTTCTCAAGATTAAATGAGTTTCTACACTTCATTTTCATCTTGATTCCCGAGAGAGTCATCCTCTAAGAATCACATTCTCAGAGATGAGATCTTTTAAGAATCTTAGGGTTATAAAGTAGGAATCCAATACCATCCTTTATTTTCCTAATGAAGTAGCACTCTCAAGTGCTAGATTCCAGCTTACATACCTGGAACCTTATTAAGGATATATATTGTAGTCTCTACTACACATATATACCCGAAAACTAAGGGATAATTATGCTCAAATTCATCATTGATCAAATCATGTCACACATGATCCAACTGTATCTCCCTACAACTCCATTGAGTTTAGGTGTGTTAGGAGGATTGAGATAGAAATGATATTGATATCTTCATAAGGTATTCTTTGAATTCATCTATTAGGTACTTGCTATCTTGGTTAGATCAAATTCATTTAATTTTCCTTCAAACTTTGGTTCCAAAGCAAAATTGTGAAATCTTTGAACATTTCAAAGGTTTCTCATGTGAAGAGAGGAAATATCATATCATACACAATCATCAATAGATATCACATATCCATAATGTTCACTATGATATAGATGATCCACATACATCAATATGTATGGGATCCCGAATACCTTGACATCTTACACCTTTCCCAAAGAAGGGTGTATTGGACATTTTACTTTGAATACTATATTCACAAGTATGTAAGATTTGAAATTTTAGACATTCTAAAGTTTCATATCTTACCAGTCTATTGATCTCATCGAGAGATATATGTCGAAAACTTGATGCCAAATCATTGTCAAATGATCTTCAACCTCTTATTGATCTTATAAAGGTTTTAGTTTTCAATATTAGAAGTCTTAATGAACCATTTATTAATTTTCTAATTTTGTGAAGTCCACTAGATGTTAGATTACAATCTGAAATATATCCATCATAACTCTTTACGATAGTTCTATCTCAGAATTCATGTTTATTTCCCACATTTAGAAACAAACAATGTGTGTATTTTAATATCTAGGTCATAGAGACATTCTCCAAGACTAAGGGCTCTCCCACTGAGAATATGAAGTCTATCTATCCAACAGAGATTGTTGCAACAATTACATCAATATCCATGAAGATGACTATTAAACCTTAAGATCAAATTTCTATTCTTCTAATATATATATGCAACCAATTGCAAGTGTCATTATGAGATTGGGATACAATTATCAGACTTTATCTTATGAAATAAGTAAATCAAAGTCAATGATTATATGTAGACTATTCTGATGCTCTATCTGAGTCCTTCACTAAGGATTTTAGAAAGATTTGATAGTCATACTATCAACACATCAATTTATTGCAGTATTGGCATTCATCCAACTCTTTGGATGTCATATGGAAGTCACAGAAGTACAATCAACTCTTTGACTTTCCTTCTCACATGGGTCTGACCCACGCTTCCACTGTTCTCTCTTCATCTATAAATAACCATTGTTCAAGACAAAGAATCTCTTTTGTTGAATTCAAAAGATTTCAATACAAGAGAACTTCAACATTTATACACGCTTCATTAAATTCATACAAAATGAGTATTATGAAGTTTTATGAATGACTTGAGTATAGATAGTAGAATGATGACACTCATCATATCGGCATACATCTTAACTCTTAGAGACTTAGGTTCAAGTAGGTATTCAAACATTTTGAATACATCATCTCTTTCGAGCTACCATTCTGCATAATGCAGAGAGACGTGTCATTCTTGATTAAATGTGTAGAGCACATATGTATGCCATAACATCTTCTTAGATTTTATAAGGATTATTTTGACAATTGCGATCATCATTGACATTTCACTTCCAAAGTACACTCGATGAAAGATCAATACTATAGAGACATACAAACCCAAAGGTGATGTCTTATTACCTTATTTAATTGTCATTCCTCATTATGTTGAGGAAACTTGCACATTGCAACCACATACATTATGTATCCAATTGCAAGTACAATATCTGGATCATGAGTCCAATCCATGATATTTTACTGGTTATTATTGAGTATAACATTGAGTGAGCTTAATGAAGGATTATCTGAAATAAGAAATTTGCATAATGGTATACATATTATATATAAATGGTTTACTTTGATTTTGGAATTTTTGTATCAAAGTTGTCTTGCCTTGTCAACAATGAAAGTTCATTCCCTTAATCACTTTCAATGTAAGAGAAATTCTTACCACTATATCTCAAGCAAGATCTGGGATCTCCTCTCTATCCTCATCACATCCCAATAATATGAGAACCTACGACTCGAATAAAAAGAAGCGGGAACACATTCCGCCTTGCAAGTCCAACTTGCATTTCCCAATTCAGTCTTTAACACCTGGACCCACCACCCCTAAGATGATGTCGACTCGTTGTTAATTGAACCAACTGTCAACAGGCTTAATACTCGCTATACACAATCCAATATCGCCCCAATAATATGAGGACCTGATATTAGAGTCACTACGTATACGACCTTACTCTTTCGAGAAGCAAAGAACCCAATCCAAATAAATCATATACAGGATCTGTCCTTTCGGACAGGCGTCTCTTATATACAACATATGACGACAGAATCCTTTGCGTTGACGGGAGACCATGGATGTCACTTATGTGATCCTCCACCTCATATTCAAATTGCAATAATTAATTATCGTGAATCATATTCACATAATTAATTCTTCCAAGGGAAATACATATCTATTCATAATAGAGTGCTTTTAATTGGATATAATCAATTTAATCACATTAAATTAATTATCAATCCAAATTTCAATCAACAAACTTGATTATTACTTGAATAGCAGGTATTAATCTCAAAGTACGTATTATTCGAATTTTAATATTTAGAAAAATACACTTTGACTTCTCCGGCGTTATCGAGTCCCTACCCGCTATCATGGCCAGTACCGACGGGAGTGGGACGGACCACATCCGGTGCAACCCCCTACCCCAACGCTCCCCGACTAGACACCATATCCACCTCAGGAAAGGATAATGCCAGATAGATCATTATGTACTTTGAGATGCTCATCAGTTTTTCAACCAAAATTATACCATATAATATTTATCAAAACCATTTTGATAATATTATAAGGAGATTTTCTAAACAAATTCCCAAACCTATTCAAGCAAGAGGGTTTTGCATGTAAAAGTTGTCCTACAACTATTGTAGGATAAACTAGGGTTTTGCATGAAAACAATGTTTGTTGATAATTTCATATCAACCAATTAATGATCAAGATCAACTATCTTATCATCTTGGTTAGTGAAATGTCATTCAATGAAATAATTATTTCTTTAAATATTTCACAAATATTTATCAATAATCATTTCAGAAAATTAACTATTAATTTTCATCAACTTATTTGAATGACTTATCACAAGGTTCATGATAAAAAATGTCAATTTTCAGCAGTGACCCCTACTCATTAAAATCAACATATTTCGATCAATGTAAATCCAAATTATGCAAAATCAGTTTTCAAATATTTATAATTTGATTTATGACAGAACCCAAGTGATATTTCATGCATTTCAAGGTGTATCAAAACAATAATTAACTCATTAGTCATGGTTAGATTCGCAGTTCCCACAACAGTGAATACATGTTCATTCAAAGGGCCATATCTTGAGCAAATGGAATCCATATTTCATAAACTCAGATCCTACGGTTTCCTTATTTAATGGGGAACAAAATCCAATTGAATATTTCGTGTTTAAACAATTTAAAAAGTGTCGAAAATTTCAATTAAACAAAGGTGGGAAAATTAAAACGCAATAAAATGTTCGCAACCCTTTCAAACCCAAGTCGTCCTAGGTTTACGAATCGTATCCAAAAACTTTCCCAACCTGGCTCTGATACCACTTGAAGGATACGAAGAATTCTCAAGCACATCACGAAAGCATTTTGATCGCATCTCATGCGATCGGGGCGACTAGTCGCACTAGTCGCTAGATGCAACGGAAATTAAAAATTTTAAATCAAGTGATGAAAACACATGATCACACGAACATTTCTTGGATCGTTTCCATCAAACCACAAAGTATTAGAAATACCTCTTGAAGCGTGGTTGCGATCACAAGATCTCTAAAGCAAGAGATCCTTCTGACTCAAGTCCGATCTACGAAGATGGCACTTGCGGGCGCGATGATGAGACGCATTCCTCCCGCAATCCTTGATGAAGATCCAAGCCTTGAATCTCATGATTTCGTCCAATGAAATTCGTCGATAGAGATCCATGAGCAATCGAAGCGACAACACAACGACGTGGAGACGATTGCTTGTTCCCTCAGAGTATAAGGTGGACGGCCACCTTAGAGAGAGAAAGAGAGAGGACAAGAATGAGAGAGAGAGAGAGTAGGCGTGTACTCTTATATCTTGTATCTTGAAGAGGCTAGGGTTTCCCTCTTTATATACTAGTTTGGAAGTCCATGGATCACAATCCATGGCATATACAAAATCAATGGTTAGATTGATATGTATATTAAATCAACGGTCACGATCATTGTTGTTCAAAAAACAACAACATATAAATTTATTTTAAATTAAATATATGTTGCATTATCATCAACATAATTTAATTCAATAAATAAATCAATAAACACAAGATAATGAGATATTAATTAAAATAGGATAATAATCCTCCAAAATCATGGGGCGTCACCCATGACCAAGTCATGGGTGACCCCACCTCATGATTTGGTGGATTATCTCCTCCTTTTAATTCATATCATTACCCCTTATTTATCTTGCAACATTATCCACTAAATTAATTCCAAATTAATTAGTGTATATCTATTGCAAAATTATCCACTAAATTAATTCCCAATTAATTAGTGAATATTTCAATCATGCCATTGAAAATATGTGAATCATATTCACAGCCCAAATTAAATTGTAAATTACATTTCTAATTAATTGCTTAATGTGAATCCAATTCCCATTAACAATTAACAAATGCTATTTACAAAGGTGCTCTCTCTCTAATATATTATAAATCATATTTATAATATATACATAGATATCATGGATAACACTATCCACAATCTGTATTCCTTGATAATCAAATCCCATTTAATTATCTTGGATAATCATTCTCATAATATGAGTCTCACTCATATTATTCTTGATAATTAAATCTCATTTAATTATCAACATCTTGTTTCTTGGATACATAATTCATCAAATGAATTATTCTTGAACTCCTTGAGGAACAATGTGCTTCCTCCGCAGATACTTAGAGATAAGGACATGGCGATTGTATTGTTCCACGCATAGTGACTTAGATATTGAGATCTCATATCAAATCTAGATCTTACGTACCTCCCACAGATGCCATATTAAATCAAGATCGCAAATCTTATCTTCTCATTGCATCTGAATCTCATTCAGACCAATGTCAAACACTTGGACCAAGATCAGATTGCTTCTCTAGTGAGAGGAGTCACTAAAATCCAGACATGTTTCATCACTCCCTCGAAATGGAAGCATCATGGTTATACAATTGTTTATAATCACATCACCCTTAGGTATTCCCAGTACCTGTACATCCTGCATACTAGAAGACCTATGATCAACCTGAAGATTAAGATCAATTTTACACTGTCTTCCTCAGGGTTTGATCACCAAGTTTCTCAATCTTGGTTATTGGGAATTGGTATCAATCATATGCTTTCCCAAAGCATATACTATACCATCAAATTCTTATCATGCTTCCAAAGCACGACGACCATGCATGGAATTTGATCGGTCCCAATACCTCATGAGTGAGCTCATGTCTTCCGGTTCATAAGTGAACCTGTATAATCCCTTTGAGAGATCGTATTACTCATATGCCCTTACATGCACACCAGCTCGCCGGTGTATAGACCTTGGTTAGGTCATCTACCTATTGGTCTGCCAAATCTACACACTCAGACATATAGTAACACATCTGTCTCCGGTCAGAGGATGTGTGCCTATACTGTGACAATATTCAACATAGGACTTAGGTTATCTCGATCAAGTCAACCCTTTGACCTAACTAATCTAGCACCTCCGAATCACTATTCCCATGCAGAGGACCTGCATCAAGAGGTCGGTCAGATATCAGCCTATGTGAGAAAGGACTGCCATCTCCTACTCAGGCTGGAGATCATCTCTTAACAATCATTTGATGGTGCTTGATGAGTCCTCAATCTAACCCTTTAGATATTCATCCCAACACCAGCCTCTATTATTCAATTAATGAATCAACAGCTATATGATCATCAAGATGGGCATGGTACATAACCCTAATTGTACAGAGGGACCTATTATGCAAATTATTTGTTCTTCATTTCAGATCAGGGAATGATATGTGCAATAACATTTATTGCATAATGGCTCGCCGTGGGATCGCATGTCCAACAATCTCCCACTAGCCCAAAGAGGCCATTAATGGGCTAATCATTTAAACCCACACTCATATGACAATCATAAGCTATTTAAAAAATAGCTAGGTAAGATGATCAGTCACTCTGTTCCCACGAGACTACACCACGTCCTTTTACGGCACTTGCATATCCCCAGTAACGGTTCTTGTATCTAATGCAAATGTTGCATCTACTGCAACGAATACTCAATCTTGTCAATCATAGTGTCCTTGACACTATAGCTCAAAAAATTATTATTATTATAACAAGTATGTAATTTCTATTATCCTTATCAGAATACCCTTATTCCTGGATATCTCTATCTCCTAAGGTATTCACAGTTAAGACCTTTTAGATCTCCATCTAAAAGTCTTAATTTCTTGAAGATAAGACTTAGATATCACTATCTCTGAAGCTTTGTCATCTCTGAAGATATTGTTATTACTGCAATCAAGTGTTCTATCTCCATAGTAGGATTAGTAATAGTTTACTACTCCCACTGCATGGCAGACATCTGGCTTTTGTACACATCTAGCATACTTTCAGCTTCTTGTAATTGATGCACAAAAGGGCAACCAGTTTTAGCATTCACTTCCTCAACTCTTTGAGGTGGTATCCCTTTAGATAGGTCAGTACCAAGTCTTGAGGGAAGGAAGCTTTTCTTGGAATTTCCAAGAATGGAATATGTCCAAGGTCTACTACAAAAGTAAAAGTCCCAATACCCTCTTTTCTTTGCTTCTGAACACCTTCAGAACTAAGATCCAAGAGGCATCTTTGAGATCATATCTCAAGGTTTGGAATAGCTAGATCATAAAATACTTAATATCATACTTGCATCATTCCAAATGATTAGGATATTATCTACATTTAGCATGATGAACACAATGGCACATCCACTAAGCTTCACATGGTACACCAAGATTATATCTGAAATTATAACATTTATAATTTCATCAAATCGTATGTTCCAACAACAAGAAGCTTATTTAAGTCTATAGATGGATTTCTTTAGCTTTCACTCTTTACTTTCCTCAATCATGAAGCCCAGGGGCTACTTCATGTGAATATCCTCAGAGAGGTATTCTTAAAGGAATGCAATCTTGACTTACATCTTGAAGATGCAATAGTTAAGTTGTGTAACTAAGGTTAGCAATATTCTGATGATTTTAAGCATGGTCACCGAAGAGCAAGTCTCATTGCAAGCAATGTCTTCTCTTCCGGTGTGTAGCTCATGGCTATGAACCGTGCTTTGAAGGTCTCTAACTTCTCATCAGGTTCCCTCTTATCTTGAAGATCCATTTACACCTTAACGGTTCTTACCCTTATAGGTGGATCCTCGAGGATCCATATATAACATTTGTATATGAAGTCTACTTTAGACTTTATCGCTAATATCCATCTTTCCATGTCATGATCCTCAGGAGCCTCATCACATGAAGTCCGATCATTTTCAGTCTCAACTGACACATGGAATACATCTTCAAACCCATTTGAAGAAGTATTAGTGTTTCATCTTTAATTGTCCTTTTAGTTCCCGATTTCAGGAGCCTCATTATCTTCTCAAGATTAAATGAGTTTCTACACTTCATTTTCATCTTGATTCTCAAGAGAGTCATCCTCTAAGAATCACATTCTCAGAGATGAGATCTTTTAAGAATCTCAGGGTTATAAAGTAGGCATCCAATACCATCCTTTATTTTCCTAATGAAGTAGCACTCTCAAGTGCAAGATTCCAGCTTACATACCTGGAAGGTTATTAAGGATATATATTGTAGTCTCTACCACACATATATACCCGGAAACTAAGGGATAATTATGCTAAAATTCATCATTGATCAAATCATGTCATACATGATCCAATTGTATCTCCCTACAACTCCATTGAGTTTATGTGTTAGGAGGATTGAGATAGAAATGATATTCATATCTTCATAAGGTATTCTTTGAATTCATCCATTAGGTACTTGCTACCTTGGTTAGATCAAATTCATTTAATTTTCCTTTAAACTTTGGTTCTAAACCAAAATTGTGAAATCTTTGAACATTTCAAAGGTTTCTCAGGTGAAGAGAAGAAATCTCATATCATACACAATCATTAATAGATATCACATATCCATAATGTTCACTGTGATATAGATGATCCACATACATCAATATGTATGAGATCCCGAATACCTTGACATCTTACACCTTTCCCCGAGAAGGGTGTATTAGACATTTTACTTTGAATACTATATTCACAAGTATGTAAGATTTGAAATTTTAGACATTCTAAAGTTTCATATCTTACCGTTCTATTGATCTCATCGGCAGACATATGTCCAAAACTTGATGCCAAATCATTGTCAAATGATCTTCATCCTCTTATTGATCTTATAAAGGTTTTAGTTTTCAATATTAGAAGTCTTAATGAATAATTAATTAAATTTTTAATTTGGTGAAGTCCACTAGATGTTAGATTACTATCTGAAATATATCCATCATAACTCTTTATGATAGTTCTATCTCAGAATTCATGTTTATTTCCAACATTTAGAAACAAACAATGAGTGTATTCTAATATCTAGGACATATAGACATTCTCCAAGACTAAGGGCTCTCCCACTGAGAATATGAAGTCTATCTATCCAACAGAGAATGTTGCGACAATTACATCAATATCCATGTAGATGACTATTAAACCTTAAGATCAAATTTATAATCTTCTAATATATACATGCAACCAATTGCAAGTGTCATTATAAGATTGGGATACATTTATCAGACTTTATCTTATGAATAAGTAAGTCAAAGTCAATGATTATATGTAGATTATTCTGATGCTCTATCTGAATCTTTCACTAAGGATTTCAAAAAGATTTGATAGTCATACTATCAACACATCAACTTATTGCAGTATTGGCATTCATCCAACTCTTTGGATGTCATATGGAAGTCACAGAAGTACAATCAACTCTTTGACTTTCCTTCTCACATGGGTCTGACCCACGCTTCCACTGTGCTCTCTTCACCTATAAATAACCATTGTTCAAGACAAAGAATCTCTTTTGTTGAATTCAAAAGATTTCAATACAAGAGCACTTCAACATTTATACACGCTTCATTAAATTCATACAAAATGATTATTATGAAGTTTTATGAATGACTTGAGTATAGATAGTAGAACGATGACACTCATTGTATCTACATACATCTTAACTCTTAGAGACTGAGGTTCAAGTAGGTATTCAAACATTTTGAATACATCATCTTTTTCGAGCTACCATTCTGCATAATGCAGAGAGCCATGTCATTCATGATTAAATGTCTAGAGCACATATGTATGCCATAACATCTTCTTAGATTTTATAAGGATTATTTTGACAATTGCGATCATTATTGACATGTCACTTCCAAAGTACACTCGATGAAAGATCAAGACTATAGAGACATACAAACCCTAAGGTGATGTCTTATTGTCTTATTTAATTGTCATTCCTCATTATGTTGAGGAAACTTGCACATTGCAACCACATACATTATGTGTCCAATTGCAAGTACAATATCTGGATCATGAGTCCAATCCATGATATTTTACTGGTTGTTATTAAGTATAACATTGAGTGGATTTAATGAAGGATTATATGAAATATGAAATTTACATAAGGGTATATATATTATATATACATGGTTTACTTTGATTTATGAATTTTGGTATCAAAGTTGTCTTGCCTTGTCAACAATGAAAGTTCATTCCCTTAATCACTTTCAATGTAAGAGAAATTCTTATCACTATATCTCAAGCAAGATCTGGGATCTCCTCTCTATCCTCATCACATCCCAATAATATGAGAACCTGCGAGTCGAATAAAGAGAAGCAGGAACACATTCCGCCTTGCAAGTCCAAATTGTATTTTCCAATTCGGTCTTTAACACCTGGGCCCACCACCCCTAAGATGATGTTGACTCGTTGTTAAATGAACCAACCGTCAACAGGCTTAATACTCACTATACGCAATCCAATATCGCCCCAATAATATGAGGACCTGATATCGGGGTCACTACTTATACGACCTTACTCTTTCGAGAAGCAAAGAACCCGATCCAAATAAATCATATACAAGATATGTCACTTCGGACAGGCGTCTCCTATATACAACATATGGCAATAGAATCCTTTGCCTTGACGGGAGACCATGGATGTCACTTATGTGATCCTCCACCTCATATTCAAATTGTAATAATTAATTATCGTGAATCATATTCACATAATTAATTCTTCAAAGGGAAATACACATCTATTCATAATAGAGTGCTTTTAATTGGATGTAATCAATTTAAACATTAAATTAATTATCAATCCAATTTTCAATCAACAAACTTGATTATTACTTGAATAGTAGGTATAATCTCAAAGTACGTATTATTCGAATTTTAATAATTAGAAACATACACTTTGACTTCTCCGACATTATCGAGTCCCTACCCGCTATCATGGCCAGTATCGACGGAAGTGGGACGGACCACATCCGGTGCAACCCCCTACCCCAATGCTCCCCGACTAGACACCATATCCACCTCAGGAAAGGATAATGCCAGATAGATCATTATGTACTTTGAATTGCTCATCGGTTTTTCAACCGAAATTATACCATATAATATTCATCAAAACCGTTTTGATAATATTATAAGGAGATTTGCTAAACAAATCTCCAAACCTATTCAAGAAAGAGGTTTTTGCATGTAAAAGTTGTCCTACAACTATTGTAGGATAAACTAGGGTTTTGCATGAAAACAATGTTTGTTGATAATTTCATATCAACCAATTAATGATCAAGATCAACACTATTTTATCATCTTGGTTAGTGAAATGTCATTCAATGAAATAATTATTTCTTTAAATATCTCACAAATATTTATCAATAATCATTTCAGAAAATTAACTATTAGTTTTCGTCAACTTATTTGAATGACTTATCACAAGGTTCATGATCAAAAATGTCAATTTTCAGCAGTGATCCCTACTCACTAAAATCAACATATTTCGTTCAATTTAAATCCAAATTATGCAAAACCAATTTTTTAATATTGCTTATTTGATTTATGACTGAACCCAAGTGATATTTCACGCAATTCAAGGTGTATCAAAACAGTAATTAACTCATTAATCATGTTTAGATTCGCAGTTCTCACAACAGTGAATACATGTTCATTCAAAGGGCCATATCTTGAGAAAATGGAATCCAAATATCATAAACTCAGATCCTACGGTTTCCTTATTTAATGGTAACAAAATCTAATTGAATATTTCGTGTTTAAACAATTTAAACAGTGTCAAAAATTTCAATTAAATAGAGGTGCGAAAATTGAAATGCAATAAAACTTTCGCAACCCTTTCAAACCCAAGTCATCCTAGGTTTACGGATCGTATCCAAAACCTTTCCCAACCTGGCTCTGATACCACTTGAAGGATACGAAGAATTCTCAAGCGCATCACGGAAGCATGTTGATCGCATCTCATGCGATCGGGGTGACAAGTCGCAATAGTCGCTAGATGCAGCAGAAATTAAAATTTTTAAATCAAGTGATGAAACCACACGATAACAAGAACATTTCTTGGATCGTTTCATCAAACCAAAAAGTATTAGAAATACCTCTTGAAGTGTGGTTGCAATCACGAGATCTCTAAAGAAATAGATCATCCTGACTCAAGTCTGATCTACGAAGATGGCACTTGCGGGCGCGATGATGATACACGTTCCTCCTGCAATCCTCGATGAAGATCCAAGCTTTGAATCTTCTGATTTCGTCCAACGAAATCCGTTGATGGAGATCCACGAGCAATCAAAGCGACAACACAATGGCATGGAGACAATTGCTTGTTCCTTCAGAGTATAAGGTGGACTGCCACCTTAGAGAGAGAAAGAGAGAGGATGAGAATGAGAGAGAGAGAGAGTAGGTGTGTACTCTTGTATCTTGTAGCTTGAAGAGGCTAGGGTTGCCCTCTTTATATACTAGTTTGGAAGTCCATGGATCACAATCCATGGCATATACAAAATCAATGGTTAGATTGATATGTATATTAAATCAATGGTCATGATCATTGTTGTTCAAAAAACAACATATAAATTTATTTTAAATTAAATATATGTTGCATTATCATCAACATAATTTAATTCAATAAATAAATCAATAAACATAAGATAATGAGATATTAATTAAAATAAGATAATAATCCTCCAAAATCACGGGGCGTCACCCATGACCAAGTTATGGGTGACGTCACCTCATGATTTGGTGGATTATCTCCTCCTTTTAATTCATATCATTACCCCTTATTTATCTTGCAACATTATCCACTAAATTAATTCCAAATTAATTAAGGTATATCTGTTGCAAAATTATCCACTAAATTAATTAATGAATATTTCAATCATGACATTGATAATATATGAACCATATTCACAACCCAAACTAAACTGTAAATTACATTTCTAATTAATTGCTTAATGTGAATCAAATTCACATTAACAATTAACAAATGCTATTTACAAAGGTGCTCTCTCTAATATATTATAAATCTTATTTATAATATATACACAGATATTATGGATTGCACTATCCACAATGTGTATTCCTTGATAATTAAATCCCATTTAATTATCTTGGATAATCATTCTCATAATATGAATCCCATTCATATTATTCTTGATAATTAAATCTCATTTAATTATCAACATCTTGTTGCTTGGATACATAATTCATCAAATGAATTATTCTTGAACTCCTTCTTGAACAATATGCTTTCTCCGCAGATATTCGGAGATAAGGACAGGGCGATTGTATTGTTCCACGTATAGTGACTTGGATATTGAGATCTCATCTCAAATCCATATCTTACGTACCTCCCACATATGCTTGATTAAATCAAGACCGCAATTCTAATCTTCTCATTGCATCTGAATCTCATACAGACCAATGTCCAACACTTGGACCAAGATCAGATTGCTTCTCTACTGAGAGGAGTCACTAAAATCCAGACATGTTTCATCACTCCCTCGGAATGGAAGCGTCATGGTTATACAATCATTTATGATCACATCACCCTCAGGTATTCCCAATACTTGTACATCATGCATACTAGAAGACCTATGATCAACCTGAAGATTAAGATCAATTTTATACTGTCTTCTTCATGGCTTGATCACTAAGTTTCCCAATCTTGGTTATTGGGAATTGGTATCGATCATATGTTTTCCCAAAGAATATATCATACCTTTAAATTCTTGTCATTCTTACAAAGCACGACGACCATGCATGGAATTTGATCAGTCCCAATACCTCATGAGTGAGCTCATGTCTTCCGGTTCATAAGTGAACCTGTATGATCCCTTTGAGAGATCGTATTACTCATATGCCCTTACATGCACACCAGCTCACCGGTGTATAGACCTTGGTTAGGTCATTAACCTATTGGTCTGCCAAATGTACACACTCAGACATATAGTAGCACACCTGTCTCCGGTCAGAGGATGTGTGCCTATGTTGTGATAGTATTCAACATAGGACTTAGGTTATCTCGATCAAGTCAACCCTTTGACCTAACTAATCTGACACCTCCAAATCACTATTCCCATGCAGAGGACATGCATCAAGAGGTCGGTCAGATATCAGCCTATGTGAGAAACGATTGCCATCTCCTACTTATGCTGGAGATCATCTCTTAATAATCATTTGACGGTGCTTGATGAGTCTTCAATCTAACCCTTTAGATATTCATCCAAATACCAGCCTCTATGATTGATTTAATGAATCAACAGCTATATGATCATCAAGATGGGCATGGTACATAACCCTAATTGTACAGAGGGACCTATTATGCAAATCATTTATTCTTCATTTCAGATCAGGGAATGATATGTGCAATAACATTTATTGCATAATGGCTCGCCGTGGGCTCGCATGTCCAACACAAAGTAGTTGCTCGTCATGGCCTTGAAAGTCATGAAGTCTCATAGCATGATAATAGAGGTGCACATCGAACCTCCCTGGACAGAGCAGAGCAGGGTCCAAGTCGTTTTTTAGTAGTGCCCATCAAGTACCTCGTGGTGAAGACCATGAGACTCTCCTCACCTCAGCATGAGAGAAGCTCATCCATGAGGTTGAGGAGGTCGGGCAAGTTCAACAAGTGTTTGTTGAGGTCCTCCACCACTATGATAAACTCGGGAGATATCTAAAGAGAAGGATATTGAGGCCGGACATTCCGATGAACCTCTGATTAATCATCACTATATTCCCTTTTTATCCTCGAAGAATACGAATTTCATTTCAAATCTTCATTAACTCTGCATCTATAGCAATAGTCCTCCTCCCTGTCATTAACCCTAACCCTAATTATTGTATATTTATCACTAACATTTTCTTTATTTTATATTTGGTTAAAAATCCAAAAATAAGATAAATATTGTAGATACTTATTTGGTGTTGAAAAGAAATTAAAAATACAAAAAATCTCAAACCTAATAAAACAAGTGTTTTTAATCTTAAAAATACTACCAACAGTATTTCTTCTATAAATGACCTCTTCTGACTTTTTATCAACACGAAACTTATAGATCGCATTGGGATCTACAACTTTCATGTTTCGACTTTGTGTTAATTTGACTTTTAATTAATTCTTTTTATTTTTATTTATTTTTCTATTTTCTGAATACCTGATTGGGACACGTCGTGCCCTCAGGGCCAACAACGTAACCCCTTCACTTGGCCGCCACCTGGCCTCCTCCCTAGCCGTTGTTCCCCCTTCCCCCGCCTTTATCTCAACCGTTCCTTCTTTCTCTCCTCCTAGCCACAGAGTCCTTCCCCATGATGCAAGCCAAGATGCCCACCTCTGTTTGATCCTCGGCCGTCTGATGTCCCATAATCTTGTGGTTCTATTCCCTCCACGTTTCCCCTTCTTTCCTAGCTATTGGATGACATCCCAAGATCCCACAACCTTCACCTCACGCCCATCTACTAACCCTGGTATCAGATTAATCGATCTGATCCTAGTCACTCCATTACGCTCACACCTGGACAGTTGGATCACAAGATCCAACGGTAACTGCTTGTCTTCCTCCTTTATCTCATCCACCTCCAACCGTTACACCTCACGACAGCACCACCCCATTCCTTTTCCAGCCGCCTCCTCTGATCTCATCTTCATGCTCTAACATCTCCCCCACAAACACCGGTCATTACTCACCCTCACGGACCCATCAATGAAACCATCTCGCACTCCAAGACTTCAAGACAACCATTTGAAAATCCTAAAACATCATCGCTATGCCACCGTCTTCTATCTATAAATACTTCGTCTCTAGCCCCGTTCGTTCTCATCCACCATTACACTGGTGGAGGCCCTGCTTCCCTCGCCCCTCCAGTGACAATGGAGGGGGAGATCGTCGAGGCGATGATGACCCCATGCCCAGGTGTGATCCATGGCTTCGACCATGTAACTCTACCACCATGATGGTTGCCCAAGCTCCCTAGCATGACTGCCTAGGTTCGAGCGATGGCCCGAGGACCACCTAGGTCCTCAGCCCAAGCCTCCTCCTTCACTGGATAACCCTCTAAGACCAGGTACTCATCATCATTTTCTTTGACTTTTCTCCAAATTAATTCAACACAATAACCTACCCTCACCAATCGCCGACCATCCCCTCACCTTCACAACACAACCACCCTACATGCCAGCCACTCTGTTTACCTCCTTCTCTTCTCCAAAACCCCGACCACTTCACCCCATTTCGTTTCATCCCACCAAAGATGAACCAGTGGTCCCTCGATCCTATGCCTCTGATGGACCCTCATTCCACTCACTGGTACTACACATGCACACACAACTAAGCTACAAGCTAACACATGCAGAGCTTCAATGGCCAAATCTCGCACCTCAGGTCAGTTCTCCTCCACCGAAACTTCCCCGAGCTACCACGATCCTTCACCATTGAGTGTGTCACATGTGGCGCTTGATGGAGGTTGTTGGAGCACAACCATCTCCAGCGAGAGAGGCGAAGCATTAAGATCCAATTGACATCCGATCATCGGGATCAAACAATCTAGACGAATGCCAGGCCTCTGCCACGAAGCACTAGGTTAGGCTCACTGAACCTGATCCGAAGCACGAAGGCCATGCGACGTGGCCTCCTATCCTGTAGTTCTCCAAGCCAAAATCCTAGCATGTGCCGTCCTCCCGAACGTAGCTCGTGTGTGCACTTCCAGCACACATGCAGGCTAGGTATTTTGCATTGGTTCCCTCCAGATTTCCATATTTGCAAAAAGGTCCTTCCCAGGTGCGCCTGTGAGACACGCGCGCCTGGGAATTTTCCAAGGAGTCCTACCCGATTTAATAAAGTATACTTATGCCCATGTAGGGACTTATTTGCAATAGTTATCTTTTTATTTTTATAGTTTTTACTACATTTATTCCCCGAGCATTGTTTCCTTCATAACTTAAGCATTTGAACTCCAAATTAGTTGATTTTAGTTTCATTATGTTTCTATTTGTATTCTCACATATGCTATATTTTGAGATCTATTGTGTCAATTGTTGTCCATTCCCTGATGTTATTAATATATTTTATTGCGTAATTGTCTATGAAATTAACCAATATTCGATAGCTCATTAATGTGATTATTTTAGGGCATATTTTTACGTTATTGTCTACATATTCATCTATTGCATATCTTACATCATGCAACTTATTTAGTTGCATTTAAAACCAAATAAAAATTCATGCATCATAGTATTTTGTCTCTGCAAAAGTCTTCGCATTGTTTAATCTTTGCATATTATTTATTCATTGTGCATCGCATATGCATATGAAGACCTAGATCAAAGAATTTAATCACTTAGATTTAATCCATAATTTTCGATGAATATATGAGGAGGCTCGTGTCCCTGTATTAGACCTCAGTATCTTGCCAAGTAAAAATTCTCCACAACATTGAAAGATTGTGATTTTTGATGAATCGAAATATGTCTCTTATATTACGACAATACGACCATATTAAAGAGGCAGATTTCACGATTATCACATCCTATTAAGGTTGAGGTTATAGACATCATAGGAGAGGTACTTGGCCATGGTAGTGATGAATCTCAGCTTCCCCGTTCCAGGGGGCATGCAAGAAAAAACTCCTTTTCACACCCTCCAATGGCGATGATGATGTGTTACTTGAGGTTGAGATCCATGGAAAGGGTGTCCATGGTGCTCAGATGTGTGATGGGAACCAATTTCCAATGGTGCCACCCCTCATATTGGAGTTGATGGAGAGAAGGATGTTAGTGCATGTGAGCTCGACCTCATCGACGACGGACTCAGTGTGCTGAAGGAAGGGTCGAGGGCACAGAGGAGGTCAAGGGCGAGACGGGTCCACGAGATGTTGGCACAGAGGAAGATGTCATGGACGGTCTGGTTGTGAGTAATCTAGAGGAAGATATTGGTGGGGGAATGACGAGAGGACAAGAAGAGGGCGTCGGTGGATTCATAGAGGGAGTTGATGGTGGAGATGAAGATGGTGGCCTTGTTGATCAGTGGGTTTTCTTAGAAACCTCTCATTGTATTTGAGGATATTATATAGAGGAAGGAAGAAATGCGGGGAAGTGATGAATATCCATTTCATCACCTTTATTATATCATTTTGGCCACAAAAACCCTAGCTAATGCATGTAAATAGCCCTGATTTGTACAAATTAACATTCATTCTTATTGCGTTTATTGTGTATAAAACATTGTTTTTAATGTCAAAATTATAGAATAAAAAAATAAAAAGAATAAAATGCCAAAGGTATTTTATGATCCTAAACCCTGAGACCTGGGCATCTTGATGTCTGGGTCACAAGGAATAAAGTAGGGGGAGATAGGGGTCAATAATACATTAAAAATCCCATTTATTTATTCATCATTAATTCATTTTTGGCACATGCTTTATTTAATACTTTTTATAATTCAAATAATGAAACTTTTTACATGAAATTTGTAGATAATAATATATAGAAAAATACAAAATTAATTTCATACAAAATAATATACAGTGTACAAGTTATACTCTAAATAAGATTCTAAAATTCTAACTTTCCATACCCATATCTCCTGAATAAAAAGTCAAAATGTATCAAAATCACCTTTAATTGTATATAATTTTAATAAGCTATTTAATGAAGATGGTTTTATATTTTTTGGAGTTAAGGTGTGAAAGTTAGGTTTTGGACACGTGTTGTATAATATATCCTGAATAAAATATTCATTTTATTTATTATTTTATATTTTTATATTTTTATAATATTTTAATTGTTATATGTAACACTTGTACATATTTAAAATGTAATAAAACCATAAATAAAACACTAAAATAAAACATGTATACTAAATACATAGATGAATATACAATAACTATACCTATATAATAAACTCCCTTACTTATCTAAGTGTACATATCATATCAGAAAAATAAAATAAAAATATATTTATGTATATAAAAATAATATATAATAAAATAAAATACTAAAATCAAAAGGTACGAAATAAAAAATAAAATGACCAAACATAGATGAATATACCTATATATACACCCTAAAAATTAAGTTGCAATAAAAACCTCGAAAAAATAAATAAAATAATAATAAAATGCTTTAGAAAATAATAGATATTTTTATTTATAAATTAAAATCAAGAAAATCATTTACTAATTATTTTCAAATTTATAAATAATTTTTGGTATGTTTTTTTCTAGTTGGTCCACATAGACCAACCAAGTTCCTTCCCTAGTTGACCTCGGTAAACTATCTGACCGAGATCCTAGGGGGTGTTAGACTTAGGTATTGACTCGTTTTCTTCGATTTTTCCTCGAAGATTCTTTCATCCTCTTGGATTGATGTCTTCAGAACCTTTTCTCCTCGATCCAAGGGCTTTCACGCCAGCATGTTTCCTCGAGGATTGATCCATCGATTCGTCCACACTTCCTCGTTCTTCCCATCATTCCAACCATCCTGTACAAAACCCCATCCAAGCCTTCTTTTATTTTTTTAACCCCTCGACCCTATTTTTTCCCCGCTCTCTGATGCTCCGGATCGAAGAAGGTGACAACTTCTTCTCCAGCCCTTTGTAGTGGAGCTAGGCATGGTCGAGGGTGACTTCCACCCACCTCCAACGAAGCTCTGTCATAGAGGTCAACTTCCTCGATTCCGGTCGAGTAAGATACTTTATTTATCGCTTTTTCGATTAATCTTAATTCTAGGTTTCATTTTATGCATTTGTTTGAGGATTTAGTTGCATGACTTAGCTGTAGAGACCCAATTCGTAGTTCATCGGAGCCCCACTCCGGTGAACCTTTTCCCCGTGCCCCTACTTGTTTACGATGCATTTGACCACCTCCTCTTCTTCCCCAACGCTTCTTCTATGCTCCACCTCCTTCCACTCAACCAAATCCACCGTGGATCTGGATCCCGACGCTCTAACTCCTCACCTTGTCGGAGTTACCGTTTCCCCCCTTCCATTCTGCACCCATTCACCTAAATTAAGCCACTAGACACCTCCTTTTTGGTTTCCTGATCTTCTTGCAGGGACTGGTGGTCCAGAGGACCCTTCAGAGGTCGATTTTATGTTCAATGCAGGTACCTAGATCCCCCTGCCTTCCATGTGCTTGTCAGCCATCACCGGAGCTCTAGGGCACCTTCTGAAGCAACTATTAGGAGCGGAGAAGCCCAAGCTCTATTTTGCCTCTACCCCAACATTTCAGACAGCCGGAGGAGCTCAAGAGAGCGGATCGAAACTCACCAACGGCAAGTTCTTGCCATGCTCTTCCGGAGCCCCACCACTGTTCGATCTCACTGCTGCTCTTATTAACCTATCGGTCGTTAGTTCTAGAGCCTCGTGATCGTTGATCTCCTATAGGAGATCTAATCTTCACCATCCATCGCGAACCATCATCACGGCACCAGTGGGCGCCACGTGTACAAGTGGGAAGATCTCAATCATCTGCACGTGCCTTGTGTTGGGTATTTTGCACTTTCACCCAACACATTTTTTGTATTTAACATATAGTATACAAACTTTCCTTTGCCTTTATATATTTTTGTAAAATTTGCAAAACAACCTATGAGCTTTCATTGTTTGCAAATTAGTCCATGTAAGCTTACCTCACGTGTGGTCCCATGTGAGGTGGGCATTTCAAAGTTTGGATCCTAGAACTTTTTGTATTTTTTTAGCCAGGAATATTTTATTCCAGTTATATATTACTGTGAAAATTACAGAAAGGCCCTTATATTTTATTTTATTTATATTTATGCCCCTGCCAGTTCATTGATTTTTATACATTTCTTCCTATTATTAAATATAGTGTATGTGCTTCAAAAATTACCAAAAAATAGGATTAAGCTCTTGTTACAATATATTTTCACGTACTATTTTTATATTTCAATTTAGGACTTTTTAGTATATAGTAAAAATCAAAAAATGCAAATATTCCCTGTTTAGCTTTAAAAAACCCCTAAAATTCGTAAAATCTTTTTGAAAAATTCCCCAAAAAATGTATTATTTTTCTAAGTATTTTTAACCTTCATACCAAAATCACTAAAATAGAAAAGAAAATACTTAAAAATCAAAAGGCCTTAAAATCCTTTATAAATATCTAAGAAAATCTCAAAAATTTCAAAAATATCATTTTCAATTTTTTTTATTTTCTTTATATAATTATTTATCTACTAAAATTGATTTGGAAAATTTTGGATATTATTTGATATTTTAATCTTCATTTCAATTTGGCCTATTTAATTAATCCCCGATTTATGATATTTTTTACTTTAAAAACCTATAAAAATTAGTAAAGATCCTTAAAAATCACAAAAATAGTAAAAAGTTATTAAAAGATTAATTCTACATTTTTATTTTTTAGTTGTATTTATATATGTAGTATTCCATATTGTATATATAGCCTCATATATTCTATATTATATAATATAAAATAAAAAGAAATTAAAAATCAGAAAATACAAAAATAAAATAAAAATTATAAAATTAAAACAAATATAAAATATATAAAATAAAAAACCCACAAAAATATATAGACAACAAGAAACGCACATTTTTGCATTCACTTTCACCATTCTCCTATTTGCTCTATGTGTTTGACCTCTATATACTTGCACACTATACACATCTATCGTAGAGTTATAATAAATTTTAACTCCGCAAATTTTACTTTTCATTGCTTAATTCTGATTGTGGGTTAATTGTTAATTTTCTGGGATTTCGCGAGCGGACGTTTCAACGACACTGCAGTTCTCTCCATGTGAAGACTACTTTAGACCCTCGCAAAATTCTAGTTATCAGGAAGCCATGTGAAAAAGAGGAAAAAGAGGGATGCCTAACTTGTAGAACAAGATTCCTGGAACATAGGGAATGCTGTTCTAAGAAAGCGAGAGTAGTGTCACATGCTAACCACGTATTGGAGGGTAAAAAGGGACATCGCTGGCAGAGGAGGGGTCACATGTCAGCAGAATTTGAAACAACAAATAAAGAGGGGCAACGAGATGGAAGATGCTCGAGCAGAAAATGGGTAGCGGAGAAGGGATCTACATATCTTGGTGAGGGAAGAAGCTGGGAGAATACAACTTTAGTATAGTTAAGGCTAAAGAGGGGCATCACTGATAAAGGAGGGGTCCACATGTCAACAGAATTGGAAACAACAGATCAAGATGGGAAACAAAATGGGAGATGCTCGAGCGAAAAATGGGGAGTGAAGAAGGGATCCATGTGTCTTGGTGAAGGAAAAAGCTGGGAGATTCAAGCTTTAGTATAGTTAAAGATAAAGAGGGACGTCACTGGAAAAGAAGGGGTCCACATGTTAGTAGAATTGGGAACAACTGATCAAGAGGGGCAACGAAGTGGGAGATGCTTGAGCGAAAAATGGGGAGCGGAGAAGGGACCCACGTGCCGTGATGAGGGAAGAAATCGAGAGAATCCAGCGTTAGTTTAATTATAGTTGATATCTTATTTTCTTGTCCATATTTACTTTCAAATGGAGAGATAGAGTGCATAAGAGTGTTTTTAAGATTGTAAGCTCACATGATGGATGTATGCTCACTTTTGCAACCTCGAATGAACATGAAGCATAAATAATATATATGATGCACAAAGATAAATGGTTATTGACATTTGAGTTTTTAAGATGCGGCTAAAATTGATCACATCCTTGATGGATATATATAGGTAAGAGGGTTCTCGTTTTAATGCGATTAATATTAAGGGAAATATAATTGGATTATTTTGCTTTGTTTTTTTTTGTTTTTTTTAAAATTGGAGTTGGATTCAAGTATCAAGAGTAGGGATGAAAATGGTCGGATACGGATACGAATATAGGTATAATCATATCCTTATTTATTTTAAAATACGAATACAAACGTGGATACAAATATTGATGTATATGAAAATTGTGTTACCATATCCTTAAAAACAAATATGAAAGTAAAACGAATACGAATTGGATACAGATAATAACAAAGATATTTAATATGTTAACTAAAATATACATGTTTAGGATGGTTTACACATAAAATAGATATAGCATATGTACTAAATTCATAACATTTATATCAACAATGGTGAATGCAATCAAAAAATATTGGTGCGCATAGCTATAAATAAATTTAACACTATATTATGTACAAAAACGGATATACGAATACGAACGCAAATATTAACGAATGTCAAAGTGATATCCGTATCCACAACCATTTTAAAATGAATACGAGTACAAATGCCAAAATATTCATAAAACGAATATGATAGCGGATAGGATACGAATATATTCACATCCTTTTCTTACCAAATTGACAGTGCTCTTTTCTTTGAGGGTGAAGCTGTATTTTTTAATAAAAGATAGATTGTAAAAGATTGCATCTGTGTTATCTGTAGTGAATATATGGTTATTTGCAGTGAATATCCTTTGGATCATGTGTAGAGAGAAAAATGGGGCTACTCCTATTTTATTTTTCACCAATTTTTGTTTGTTTTGAAATACCTCATGCGTGAAACATAGAGTCATATGCCTGATGAATCTCGGATCCATCACTCCAAATCTCATTTATTACGCTCAATTTCCTTAAAATCAATAGCATTTCTGTATTTATTCTGCATAATTAGCATTCATGCATGTTTTCATAAGAATTGCATTTTAGCACACATTTCTGCACGAAATAAGAAGCCAAAAATCCAAGCCAAAAGTGACCTGTAAATAGCCTAAGTTCCCAGATTTTTAACTCATTCATGCTAACTCCGAATAACCCAAAACCACATCCACTGTGTACATATCACTAACAGCAATACATGAAAAATACAAAAATCACTAACCCAAATAAGTGGACCAAAAACTCAAACCCTAGTTTCGGGATTTCCGGACTAAAAAAACCGCATATCTTCCTCATATAGTGTCTTTTTAATCCTACTCACTTTTGAACTAATGTATATTCAATTACCTTCAAAACAAGTGTTGGACATGTAAGCCCACAGCGAGCCATTATGCAATAAATGTTATTGCAAATATCATTCCCTGATCTGAAATGAAGAATAAATAATTTGCATAATAGGTCCCTCTGTACAATTAGGGTTATGTACCATGGCTGTCTTAATGATCATACAGCTGTTGATTCAATTAATGAATCATAGAGGCTGGTGCTTGGATGAATATCTAAAGGGTTAGATTGAGGACTCATCAAGCACCGTCAAATGATTATTAAGATGTGATCTCCAGCCTGAGTAGGAGATGGCAATCCTTTCTCACATAGGTTGATATCTGACCGACCTCTTGATGCAGGTCCTCTGCATAGGAATAGAGATTCGGAGGTGTCAGATTAGTTAGGTCAAAGAGTTGACTTAACGAGATCGAGATAACATAAGTCCTATGTTGAATGTTGTCACAGCATAGGCACACATCCTCTGACCGGAGACAGATGTATTGCTATATGTCTGAGTATGTACATTTGACAGACCAATAGGTTGATGACCTAACCAAGGTCTATACACCGGCGCATTGGTGTGCATATAAGGGCATATGAGTAATACGATCTCTCAAAGGGATCATACAGGTTCACTACTGAACCGGAAGACATGAGCTCACTCATGAGATATTGGGAAGAATCAAATTCCGTGCACGGTCGTCTTGCTTTGGAAGCTTGACTGAATTTGTAGGTTTGATATATACTTTTGGAAAGTATATGATCAAGACCTAGGTATGATATATGCTTTTGGAAAGTATATGATCGATACCAAATCCCAATGATCAAATGAGAAACTTGGTGATCAAACCCTGAAGAAGACAGTGTAAAATAGATCTTGATCTTTGGGTTGACCATGGGTCTTCCAGTATGCAGGATGTACAGGTATTGGGAATACCTGAAGGGTGATGTGATCATAAACGATTGTATATCCATGACGCTTCCATTCCGAGGGAGTGATGAAACAGGTCTGGATTTTAGTGACTCCTTTTAGTAGAGAAGCAATCCGATCTTAGTCCAAGTGTTGGACATTGGTCTGAATGGGATTCAGATTCAATGAGAAGATTGGATTTGCGGTCTTGATTTAATCAAGCATCTATGGGAGGTTCGTTCGATCTGGATTTGAGATAATATCTCAATATCCAAGTCACTATACATGGAATAATACAATCGCCCTATCCTTATCTCCAAGTATCTGCGGAGAAAGCACATTATTCTTGAAAGAGTTCAAGAATAATTCATTTGATGAAATATCCAAGCAAGGACTTGATGATTAAATGAGATTTAATTATCAAGCTTAATATGAATATAATTCGTATTGTGAAAATTATTATCTAAGATAATTAAATGGGATTTAATTATCAAGGATTAAGAGAATGTGGATAACACTATCCATGATATATGTGTGTTATAAATATGATTTATAATATACATATATAAGAGAGAGAATTTATGTAAATAGCATTTGTTAATTAATAATGTGGATTGGATTCACATTTATTGAAAATGCAATTTACTAATTAGTTTGGATTGTGAATATGATTCACATAATATTCAATGGCATGATTGAAATATTCACAAATTAATTTGGAATTAATTTGGTGGATATTATTGCAATAATAGTTATTGCAATTTATTAAGAAATAATAAGATAAAATAAAAGGAGACAAAATAACCCCCTATAATTTAGGGTGGTTGGTTGACTCCCTTTTTGTTGTCACATTATCTCTTAATTAGTTAAATTAAATTATGTTGATAATGTTGCAACATATTTTAATTTAAATTAATGTTGTTGGTTTTAACTAACAACAATCATAGCCATTGATTTTACATGGACCAAGACTGGCCGTTGGATCCATGTGTCCCATGGATTGAGATCCATTGGACCCTAAACTAATATAAAAGGAGGGCTAGGGTAGCCTTCCAAGGTACAACATTATCTAGAGTTGTAGAAGACTACTACTACTCTCTCTCTCTCTCTCATTCTCGTGTGGGCTCTCTCTTAATATCCAAGTGGCCGTCCACTTTGCATATTGAAGAGGAGAGCATCTTGCTTCGCCTTCGACGCTTGGACCTTCGTCAAGGATTGCGGGAAGGACGCGACTCATCATCGTGCCCGCAAGTGCGTTCTTCGTGGGTCGGACTTGAGACAGGAGGATCTCTACTTTGGGATCTTGCGATCACAACCACGCTTCAAGAGGTATTTCTAATACTTTGTGGTTTGATGAAACGATCCGAGAAGTGTTCTCGTGATCATGTGGTTTCATCTTTAAAGTTAAAAATTTTAATTTCCGCTGCATCTAGCATCTAGTACGACTAGTTGCTCCGATTGCATACGATGCGATCGACACGCTTCCGTGATGCGCTTAAGGATTCACAATATCCTTCAAGTGGTATCAGAGCCATAGGTCGAATATGGTTTTGGATATGATCCATAGACCTTAGACGATTGAAAGGGTTGCGAAATTTTTACTGCATTTCAATTTTCGCACCTCTGTCTAATTGAATTTTTCGGCACTGTTTAGTTTAAACACGAAATTTTCAATTGTATTTTGTTCCCCATTAAACAAGGAAATCATAGGACTTGAGTTTACTAAATTTGGACTTCATTTGCTCAAGATATGGCTTTTTGAATATGACTATATTCACTGTTGCGGGAACTGCGGATTTAAACGTGATTAATGAGATAATTACGGTTTTAATCCGCCTCGAAATGCGTGAATTATCACTTGGGTTCTTTAATAAATCAAATAGGCAATATTTGGAAACTGAGTTTGCATTTTTTGGATTTAAATTGATCAAGATAAGTTAATTTTAGTGATTGGGGGTCACTGCTGGAAATTAAGAATTTTGATCTTGAACCTTGTGATATGTCATTCAATTATCATGATGAAAATTAATTGTTAATTTTCTGGAATAATTACTGATAAATATTTGTGAAATATTTAAAGAGATAATTATTTCATTGAATGACACTTGCCTAAACCACAATGATGAGATATTAGATCTTGATCATTGGTTCATCAACAAACATTGCCTTCATGAAAACTATAGTTTATCCTACAATAGTTGTAGGACAACTTTTACATGAAAAACCCTTTTGCTTGAATAGGATTGGGGATTTGTCTAGCAAATCTCCTTATAATCAAAAATGTTTTGATTTATATTATATGGTATAATTTCGGTTGAAAAACCGATGAACATCTCAAAGTACATGATGGTCTATCTGGTATTATCCTTTCCCGAGGCGGATGTGGTGCCTAGTCGGAGAGCATTGGGGTCGCGGGTTGCAACGTATGTGGTCCGTCCCACTCTCGTCGGTACTGGCCATGACAGCGGGTAGGGACTGTATAATGCCGGAAAAGGTCAAAGTGTATTTTTCTAATTATTAAAATTCGAATAATACGTACTTTGAGAATATACCTACTATTCAAGTAAAAGACATGTTTGTTGATTGATGATTGGATTAATGATTAATTTAATATGATTAAATTAATTATATCCAATAAACACTCTATTTTGAATAGATGTGTATTTCCCTTGGAAGAATTAATTATGTGAATATGATTCACAATAATTAATTACAATTTGAATATGAGGTGGAGGATCACATAAGTGACATCCATGGTCTCCCGTCAAGGCAAAGGGTTCCGTCACCAGTTGTTGTATATAGGAGACGCCTGTCCGAAGTGAAAGATCCTATATATGATTTAATTGGATCGGGTTCTTTGCTTCTCGAAAGAGTAAGGCCGTATACGTAGTGACCACAATATCGGGTCCTCATATTATTGGGGCGATATTGGATTGCGTATAGCGAGTATTAAGCCTGTTGACGGTTGGTTCAATTAATGACGGGTCAACATCATCTTAGGGGTGGTGGGCCCGGGTGTTAAAGGCCGAATTGGGAAATGCAAGTTGGACTTGCAAGGCGGAATGTGTTCCCGCTTCTTTTTATCCGAGTTGTAGGTTCTCATATTATTGGGATGCAACGAAGATAGGAAAGGAGATCCCAGATCTTGCTAGAGATATAATGGTAAGAATATCTCTTACATTGAAAGTGATTAAGGGAATGAACTTTCAATGTTGACAAGGCAAGACAACTTTGATATAAAAATTCCTAAATCAAAGTAAAATATGTATATATATTTTATATACCCTTATGCAAAAATTTCTTATTTCAGATAATCCTTCATTAAACCCACTCAATGTTATACTCAATAATAACCAGTAAAAATATCATGGATTGGACTCATGATCCAGATATTGTACTTGCAATTGGACACATAATGTATGTGGTTGCAATGTGTAAGTTTCCTCAACATAATGAGGAATGACAATTAAATAAGACAATAAGACATCACCTTAGGATTTGTATGTCTCTATGTTCTTGATCTTTCATCGAGTGTACTTTAGAAGTCACATATCGATGGTGATCGTAATTGTCAAATAATCCTTATAAAATAAAAGAAGATATTTTGGCATACATATGTGCTCTAGACATTTAATCATGAATGACATGGTTCTCTGCATTATGCAGAATGGTAGCTCGAAAGAGATGATGTATTCAAAATGTTTGAATACCTACCTGAACCTAAGTCTCTAAGAGTTAAGATGTATGTAGATATGATGAGTGTCATCATTCTACTATCTATACTCAAGTCATTCATGAAGCTTCATAATAATCATTTTGAATGAATTTAATGAAACATGTATAAATGTTGAAATGCTCTTGTATTGAAATCCTTAGAATTCAACATAAGAGATCCTTAGTCTTAACAATGGTTGTTTATAGATTAAGAGAGTGCAGTGGAAGCATGGGTCAGACCCGAGTAAGAAGGAAAGTCAAAGAGTTGACCTACTTATGTGACTTCCATATGACATCCAAAGAGTTGGATGAATGCCAATACTGCAATATGTTGATGTGTTGATAGTATGACTATCAAGTCTGTCTAAAATCCTTAGTGAAGGACTCAGATAGAGCATCAGAATAATCTACATATAATCATTGACTCTGACTTTATTATTTCATAAGATAAAGACTGACAATTGTATCCCAATCTTCTAATGACATTTGCAATTGGTTGCATATATATTAGAAGATTAGAAATTTGATCTTAAGGTTTAATAGTCATCTACATGGATATTGGTGTAATTGTTGCAGCAATCTCTGTTGGATAGATAGACTTTATATTCTCAGTGGGAGAGCCCTTAGTCTTAGAGGATGTCTCTATGACCTAGATATTAGAATACCCTCATTGTTTGTTTCTAAATGTTGGAAATAAACATGAATTCTGAGATAAACTGTCATAAAGAGTTATGATGGAAATATTTCAGATAGTAATCTAGCATCTAGTGGACTCCACAAAATTAGAAAATTAATGAATGGTTCATTAAGATTTCTGATACTGAAAATCAAACATTATAAGATCAATAGGAGGATGAAGATCATTTGACAATGATCTGGCATCAAGTCTTGGACATATGTCTGCTGATGTGATCAATAGACTAGTAAGATATGAAACTTTAGAATGTCTAAAATTTCAAATCTTACATACTTATGAATATTGTATTCAAAGTAAAATGTCCAATACACCCTTCTCTGGGAATGGTGTTAGATGTCGAGGTATTCAAGATCTCATACATATTGATGTATGTAGATCATCTATATCATAGTAAACATTATGGATATGTAATATCTATTGATGATTACGTATGATATGAGATTTCTTCTCTTCACCTGCGAAACCTTTGAAATGTTCAAAGATTTCACAATTTTGGTTTAGAATCAAAATTTGAAGAAAGATGAAATGAATTTGATCTAACCTAGGTAGCTTGTACCTATTAGATAAAATTCAAAGAATACCTTATGGAGATATGAATATCATTTCTATCTCACTTCTCCAGATAAACCTGAACTCAATAGAGTTGTAGGGAGATACAATTGGATCATGTGTGACATGATTTGATCAATGATGAATTTTAGCATAATTATCCTTAGTTTCCAAGTATATATGTGTAGTAGAGACTACAATATATATACTAAATGAGGTTTCGTGCATGTAAGCTGGAATCTGGCACTTGAGAGTGCTACTTCATTAGGAAAATAAAGCATGGTATTGGATACCTACTTTATGACCTTGAGATTTTTAAAAGATCTCATCTCTGAGAATGTGATTCTTGGAGGATTGAGATTCTTGAGAATCAAGATGAAAATGAAGTGAAGGAACTCATTTAATCTTGAGATGACAATGAGGCTCCTGAAATCGGAAACTAAAAGGATAATTAAAGATGAAACATTAATACCTCTTCAAATGAGTTTGAGGATGTATTCCATGTGTCAGTTAAGTCTGAGAGTGATCGGACTTCATGTGATGAAGCTCCTAAGGATCATGACATGGAAAGATGGATATTAGCAATAAAGTCTAAAGTAGACTTCATATACAAGTGTTGTATATGGACCCTCGAGGATCCACCTATATGGGTAAGACCCATAAAGGTGTAAATGGATCTTCAAGAGAAGAGGGAACCTGATGAGAAGGTAGAGACCTTCAAAGCTCGGTTCGTAGTCATAAGCTACACATCGGAAGAGAAGACATTGCTTGCAATGAGACTTGCTCTTCAGTGACCATGCTTAAAATCATCAGAATGTTGCTAACCTTATCTACACAACTTGACTATTGCATCTTCAAGATGTAAGTCAAGATTGCATTCCTCTAAAGAATACCTCTCTGAGGATATTCACATGAAGTAGCCCCAGGGCTTCATGATTTTGGAAAGTAAGGTGTGAAAGCTAAAGAAATCCATCTGTGGACTCAAATAAGCTTCTTGTTGTTGAAACATAAGATTTGATGAAATTATAAATGTTATGATTTCAAATAGAATCTTGATGAACCATGTGAAGCTTAGTGGGAGTGCCATTGTGTTCATCGTGCTAAATGTAGATAATATCCTAATCATTTGGAATGATATAAGGATGATAATAAGTGTTTTATAGACTGGCTATTCCATACCTTGAGATATGATCTCAAGAATACCTCTTAGATCTTAGTTCTGAAGTTGTTCAGAATCAAAGAAAAGAGGGTATTGGGACTGTCACATTTGTAGTACACCTTGGACATATTCCATTCTTGGAAATTCCAAGAAAGGCTTCCTTCCCTTGAGATTTGGTACTGACCTATCAAAAGGGATAGCACCTCAATGAGTTGAGGAAGTGAATGCTAAAACTGCTTGCACTTGTGCATCAGTTACGAGAAGCTAAGTGTATGCTTGATGTGTACAAAAGCCAGATATCTGCCATGCAGTGGGAGTAGTAAACTGTTACTAATCCTTCTATAGAGATAGAACACTTGATTGCAGTAATAACAATATCTTCAAGAAATTAAGATTTTTAGATGGAAATCTAAAAGGTCTTAACTGCGAATACCTTGAGAGATAGTGATCTCCCGGAATAAGGGTATTCTGATAAGGATTATGGAAATACTGGTTATAATAATTGAGCAATAGTGTTAAGGACACTATAATTGCTTTATCAAGATTGAGTATTGGTTGCATAAGATGCAACATTCGCATTGGATGCGAGCACTGTTACCTAGGGATATGCAAGTGCTGTAAAAGGACTTGGCATAGTCTTTTGGGAACAGAGTGACTGATCAGCTTACATAGCTATTTCTAAATAGCCTATGATTGTCACATGAGTGTGGGTTTAAATGATTAGCCCATTAATGGCTCTTTGGGCTAGTGGGAGATTGTTGGACATGTGAGCCCACAGCGAGCCATTATGCAATAAATGTTATTGCAAATATCATTCCCTGATCTGAAATGAAGAATAAATAATTTGCATAATAGGTCCCTCTGTACAATTAGGGTTATGTACCATGGCTGTCTTAATGATCATACAGCTGTTGATTCAATTAATGAATCATAGAGGCTGGTGCTTGGATGAATATCTAAAGGGTTAGATTGAGGACTCATCAAGCACCGTCAAATGATTATTAAGATGTGATCTCCAGCCTGAGTAGGAGATGGCAATCCTTTCTCACATAGGTTGATATCTGACCGACCTCTTGATGCAGGTCCTCTGCATAGGAATAGAGATTCGGAGGTGTCAGATTAGTTAGGTCAAAGAGTTGACTTAACGAGATCGAGATAACATAAGTCCTATGTTGAATGCTGTCACAGCATAGGCACACATCCTCTGACCGGAGACAGATGTATTGCTATATGTCTGAGTATGTACATTTGACAGACCAATAGGTTGATGACTTAACCAAGGTCTATACACCGGCGCATTGGTGTGCATATAAGGGCATATGAGTAATACGATCTCTCAAAGGGATCATACAGGTTCACTACTGAACCGGAAGACATGAGCTCACTCATGAGATATTGGGAAGAATCAAATTCCGTGCACGGTCGTCTTGCTTTGGAAGCTTGACTGAATTTGTAGGTTTGATATATACTTTTGGAAAGTATATGATCAAGACCTAGGTATGATATATGCTTTTGGAAAGTATATGATCGATACCAAATCCCAATGATCAAATGAGAAACTTGGTGATCAAACCCTGAAGAAGACAGTGTAAAATAGATCTTGATCTTTGGGTTGACCATGGGTCTTCCAGTATGCAGGATGTACAGGTATTGGGAATACCTGAAGGGTGATGTGATCATAAACGATTGTATATCCATGACGCTTCCATTCCGAGGGAGTGATGAAACAGGTCTGGATTTTAGTGACTCCTTTCAGTAGAGAAACAATCCGATCTTAGTCCAAGTGTTGGACATTGGTCTGAATGGGATTCAGATTCAATGAGAAGATTGGATTTGCGGTCTTGATTTAATCAAGCATCTATGGGAGGTTCGTTCGATCTGGATTTGAGATAATATCTCAATATCCAAGTCACTATACATGGAATAATACAATCACCCTGTCCTTATCTCCAAGTATCTGCGGAGAAAGCACATTATTCTTGAAAGAGTTCAAGAATAAATCTCTTGATGAAATATCCAAGCAAGGACTTGATGATTAAATGAGATTTAATTATCAAGCTTAATATGAATATAATTCGTATTGTGAAAATTATTATCTAAGATAATTAAATGGGAATTAATTATCAAGGATTAAGAGAACGTGGATAACACTATCCATGATATATGTGTGTTATAAATATGATTTATAATATACATATATAAGAGAGAGAATTTATGTAAATAGCATTTGTTAATTAATAATGTGGATTGGATTCACATTTATTGAAAATGCAATTTACTAATTAGTTTGGATTGTGAATATGATTCACATAATATTCAATGGCATGATTGAAATATTCACAAATTAATTTGGAATTAATTTGGTGGATATTATTGCAATAATAGTTATTGCAATTTATTAAGAAATAATAAGATAAAATAAAAGGAGACAAAATAACCCCCTATAATTTAGGGTGGTTGGTTGACTCCCTTTTTGTTGTCACATTATCTCTTAATTAGTTAAATTAAATTATGTTGATAATGTTGCAACATATTTTAATTTAAATTAATGTTGTTGGTTTTAACCAACAACAATCATAGCCATTGATTTTACATGGACCAAGCCTGGCCGTTGGATCCATGTGTCCCATGGATTGAGATCCATTGGACCCTAAACTAATATAAAAGGAGGGCTAGGGTAGCCTTCCAAGGTACAACATTATCTAGAGTTGTAGAAGACTACTACTACTACTCTCTCTCTCTCTCATTCTCGTGTGGGCTCTCTCTTAATATCCACGTGGCCGTCCACTTTGCATATTGAAGAGGAGAGCATCTTGCTTCGCCT
This sequence comes from Ottelia alismoides, assembly GCA_037367405.1. NCBI lineage: Eukaryota > Viridiplantae > Streptophyta > Magnoliopsida > Alismatales > Hydrocharitaceae > Ottelia > Ottelia alismoides. The sequence continues at coordinate 36,796 of JAZKJV010001938.1, read as the reverse complement.
TCGACGCTTGGACCTTCGTCAAGGATTGCGGGAAGGACGCGACTCATCATCGTGCCCGCAAGTGCGTTCTTCGTGGGTCGGACTTGAGACAGGAGGATCTCTACTTTGGGATCTTGCGATCACAACCACGCTTCAAGAGGTATTTCTAATACTTTGTGGTTTGATGAAACGATCCGAGAAGTGTTCTCGTGATCATGTGGTTTCATCTTTAAAGTTAAAAAATTTAATTTCCGCTGCATCTAGCATCTAGTACGACTAGTTGCTCTGATTGCATACGATGCGATCGACACGCTTCCGTGATGCGCTTAAGGATTCACAATATCCTTCAACAAGACCAAGTTCAAGTGAATCGGAGCTCATATGTGAAAGTTGGATTTTGGGCCTCTTTTGTACATTTTGTATTTTAGCGCTTTTTTATCTGATATTTTATGTATATATTTTATCAATTAATAAAAATCCAAAAAATAGATTAATGTGTAATTATTTATCTTTGATTTTACCATATTTTTCTGGATTTTTATCTGGTTTAACAATGACATAAAAATTATAAAACCCAAAAATCAAGGTATTCTTTGTATATGGGATACCCCAAAAATATTATTTTGTGCAATTGATCGATTTTGGTTTTGATGTCTTCATGAAAGTTGTAGATCTCATATAGATGAGCAATTTTCGTGAAGAAACTTTTTCGATCCGAGGCCATTTGCTATTTATTTTTTATTTTACAAAGTATTTGTTTTTTTAAATTTTTGTGGTGCTGACGCGTGGCCGCTCCTGGAGCCGCCATGTATCAGCCATTTTTGTATACATTATTATATCATTTTTATAATAAAAAATAAAAGGCTGCTCACGTGCAGCGCACGTGCCGCCCCCGCACACGCACTGCACGTGCTCTGTCTCTCACCCCCAGGCTACCACGTGGAAGCACAGGGACCGTCTGATCTCGTCAATTGAAAGGTACCTGTGTTTCTTCTCCACCCCGCCCCTTCCCAATCCAACCGTCGCTCCTCCGCAAATCTCCCGCGCTGCCCCACCATATCTCCGATCCCCTCGATTTCGACCTATCGCCGATCATCAAGTCTCCAACCGTGAATCTCGTCCACCATCACAAATCTTGATCTTCGTCAACCCCCCTTCCTTCGCCGGCCCCGACACCATCCTATAAAACCCAAATCACGTCGACCTCCGACATCATCCGCTGTTAGCATGAAACATCCACCAGGGTGACAGCCCGGCTTTATTATCCCATGAGATCCGAGCTTCACAAGCTCGTTGCAGTCCACGACGATCCTCCTCGGCTGCTTCATCTTCGCTCCGGGTTTCATCCCATCGAGCCAAGTTCTCCATCGACACCACTACCTCTATCAACACCATAAGCTCTAGGACATCATCAACTACCAAAGCCCCCACGCCAACCTCGTCGAACCTCAACCTTTGCCTTGGCTAACCTTCACCGCGCCTTCATCAACTCCGGCAACCGCTTCGACATCAGCAGCTCCAATCTTCGATGTCACCGGACCTAACAAGCCACAGGAGCCACTGTCGGCCAAAGCCTCCTCGCCGTTATCGCCACCGTACTTGCCATCGGCTGGTACCGGACTTCCTCGCCTCTGCCTTGGATGGGGTCCGCACCCCGAGGCCCCCACGCACGTGCGCAACACGTGCGTTGGGGGAGCTACGTCAGCCATCCCACGGGTCACGAGCCTGGCACGTGACCACGTGGGAAAATTGCGCAGAGCCCCCCGAACCTCCTGGTATTTGCATATTCGTCCAGACCCAAGGAGCACGTGTGCAACACGTGTTGCCTTGGGAATTTTGTGAAACCCCCCCACTTCTAGGTAATTGCAGACTCGTTATTTATTTATATATTTATTAATTTTTGCATAAAGACCCATGTGTTCTCCATTAATTTTAGATCTCTACATGACGTCATTTTATTTATCCAAAAATAGCATGATTTCTGTTATTTAATTCTCTATATTTTGACATATTGTGGACATTTTTGTAATCGATGGTTAATTAATAATTAATTATTCTGTGGAAAATTGTGTATTTTGCCTATTTTGTGCTCTTAAATTTGTCATTGATTAATCATTACTTTAAAAATTTCTGAAAAATCTCATATTGTAGAATTAATTGTACTTGACATTATGCTCAAAAAGATTTGCATTTGCGTGCATAGTTTGCCCTGTAAAAATCATTTTGCATATTTTAGTGTTCATTTTTAATAAGTATTAAATCTCGCATTTTCGAGGTTTAGGATTTTTCTGAGATCAAGCACTTAGTGACAGATCTTAGGTAATTTTGTTCCTTGAAAATAATTATGTTTAATATTTATTATAATTAAATATTGAAATTCATTCTGTTAGCATTTGAAAATTCAAAAAAAAAATATATTGCATCCAAAAATTCCAAAAAAAATTACAGTGCATTCATTTCATCATATTTTGCATCCTGGCCAAGTTTCATATTTTTCGGACATCGTTTGATTGTAAATGACATTTTAGTCCCAAAAATAGGCTAAAATTGTATATTGCATCCTTTATTGCATTAAAAATTCCAAAAAAAGACCGCCTCAAAAACCGCGCACGAATTTTGATAGACATAATTCTAGGTTGTTCCTTTGCCTCCTTGTGTTCGACCTTGTGACTTACCCAAGTAAAATAAACATAAAACCGCATTGATTAAAATTGATGAATATTTTGTGTGGTTATTTTCTTGACCGATTCCGATCGCCGCCTACAACGAAATGACAAATCAAATCATTATTTTTTAGCACGAACAGAAAACACAATATCTCTTTTAACACGTGTGATATCGGACTCGTCGGATGGCACCGTTGCCGGGGAGGCAAACATACTTAGATTTTTATCTTGAAAATTTTCGTTCGGTTATCCGCATTCGGGTAGTCTGACCCTGAATTTTCCATTGTAAATTCCATTTTTTTACCTGCATTTATTTTCAGCATTTATATTCTTGTTTATTTTATCATTTTTGAGTCACTCTCTTAATTATCTCTCTTATTTTTCTTACGAGGTACCCGGCGTACGTGGAGCGGTTTTTCAAGAAACCGACGCATCTTCACCGACTTCCGTAAAGACGCAATTAAATTAAGATCGAGTCGAGTCGCGAGAGAGCATAGAGTCTAGGATTTTAATTTTTGCAAATTTTAATTTTTTGTAATTAGTTGCCCATTTACAGCAGTGTCCGTTTGGACTCTCGCGTGTGTAAAAAGACCTTAAACCTTTTCTGTGGTGTGTCGTGGCCTGTTTCACTCTCCGGTGAGGGTGGGGCCTGACTTGAGTGGCGATTAGGATAGACCTACACATACGGCTCTCAGAGCAATTTTAATTTCTTGATTGTTCTCGTAGGAATTGAGCCACACTTTACTTTAACTGAGACGCACATAGATCGTTCAATTTAGCCAAAATTTAACTCAATTCTTCTCTGCTAATAGAACTTTCTGCTTAGGTGCAGTTTTTCCTCGGCTTGCATTCATTTAAAATAAATTTTCAATTTCTGTCTAGCATCCCACATGGAGATTGTGAGGATTCACTATAAGTCTTCTAACTAAGCATGCATCATTGTTTTCGCGTGCATCGGCTTTTCCCGAATTTCTCCCTCTTATTTTGTCACATAATTCTAAAAGAAAATTGGAACTAAACGGTAGACGTGTATTTCTGCTTACTTAAATTCTTCAGTGATCGCCTAATTAAAATTAGGACTGCTAAATATAGCTGATTCTAAATTAACCCATAAAATTAAGAATTTTTGCGGGAGAGTAACCCCGACCTTGGATATTTTTATTTTTCTGAGTGAGCGATAGACGACACTTAAGGCTAGAGCCAAAATCTAGATTTTCATTCAGACTACTGATTTCAAAAATGATTAGCTACTTCTCAGTGACGAATACGGGTAGCCGGTAATCGATCCGGACTTCCTTACTAGAGTGGGTGGTTTAAAGGACACCGCCTAAGGCTCTGTCCTTAAGTAACACGGGTAGTCATTTTACGGTCCGTACTTACACCTATACTGGCTGAAAGTAGATGCAACTAGTAGTACGAACTCGGGATAGTCTTTAAGAAAATTTCGGCACCTAACAGCTCGCTAAATTCTTTCCAAGATTGATTTGTCACAAACTTAAAATTGAAAAGATAATAGCCGAACTCTTACGGCTTCATTGTGTGCGTTGGTGAACCCGAGGTTTTATTTGTGTTTGCATTGGTGTGCGTGAACTGATATAGAAGATCAAAAGCCGCACATTTGATAAAACTTCTTTTGACTATCTCGTGCAATCATCTCTCTCCTTTCTTGATTTAAATCTCATCATGGAACTTTTTCCAAATCATTGCAAACCCAATCCATCATTTATTTTAGATCTTTCAAAAATGGCTAAACATTTATCTGAAAATCCCTCAGAGTTATATTATGAAAATGAACTTGTCTCGGTTAGGCCCAAATCAACTACATCCTCTTCTTTCAATAATCCTCCAACATTTGCGGGAGACTTTCAACCGCGGATGAATTCGGCCCCCTCATTGAATTCCTACTCGAATCATCTGACCGCACATGACAACCTACCATCTTGGACTAAACCATCTTATTCTTGATTTCTCACTAATGAACCATTTCAAAATACCTTTGAGACTCATGATTGGCCTAGAAACCAAATCTAGATGGAAAGACCCGCACTTAATGATCACCGGCGTTGGATTGACTGCAACGATCAAATCCCTATTGACCAACCTGAATATCACTCATTTGATCAGCCTATACATACAGAGGACCACATGGATGAGATCGACACATATGCACCCTGTATGACCCCATTATTAGAGGATACGATCAATCATGACCATGGAAGTAGACTCTACTCAAATCAAGATGGCATGTCCGAGTCACGGCATGTTGAGTATGAGACCTACACATTCCCACAAATCCCTTCCACTGAGCATCCTCCTTCCATGATTTTTTAGGATAAAATTTTAGAAAATAATGATCATATATCGAATATTCAAAGAAATTCTCCTCTCAGCACCTACAGGAAAATGAAAGATGAAATTATTGAACACAAACCGACTGTCCCATGATTGATCATGAATAAAATTTTGAGAGTGACATTTCGAGGATAAATACAAGATTTGAATTAATGGAGGATAGATTTCAAAAAATTACCGACCGACTAATTTCACTCTCTGGGAGCTCAGATATAAAAATGAATGAGGAAAGGATTGGATCTAAGAATGAAAATTTTGAGGATATTCAAAGAACTAGGGATGATTCTGACATTGACGCTTCTGCATATTATTCCCCTAGAAATGACTATGCCTCTGACCCATACTCTGAACATCAGAACCCCTGCTCATCTGAGGAACACACCACATCACCACAACACACAGAAAATACCAAAAAATGGGAATATTCAAAAATACCAAAAAATCGAAAATCCAAATAATTTCATAAAAATGAGACTGAAGAAGATCTGAATAATTTGGATCCTGATTTACTGGAAGCATTGGAGAAAAGATTAATGTTTGAACTTCCCTTTATAAAGGCCATTGAACACTTCCCCGACCGTAAAGGATTTGCAATGGACAAATTAATGATCAGAAAATCAGACAGGATACAGACAAAGACTGAAAGACATATCTTGTCATTGGCCTCCTCCTTGGTATTAAGGAGAAAAACCAAGAGCCGCATAGTGAAGCGGTTGCCCAGATTTGACAGTGAAATCAAAGACACAATTTTCACCCATGCTCGGATTGACGACGATTCACCAATCAATATACTCGCGACCTATGTATTTCATGAACTCAAACTCGGGCTGATCAGGAAGATACGACAGATTGTTCAATTGGCTGACCAATCGATAAAGCGGCCGAGAGAAATCATTTCTGTCATCATGACCTTCCAAGGTGCTCCGCTCAAAGTAGAATTCACGGTCATTGATATTGAGCATCAAGGAGAATTCACCCAGTCTCCAATTATTCTCGGAAAGCCATTCTTAGCATTGGCTAAGGCAATTATTGATTGTGAGACTCGGGAAATCAATTTCACAGCATTGACAGCACTACGATCTGATCCAGTCTTTAGGAATCATGATTTTCTGAGGCAACCCATGAAGTCCCCGACAACCGTAACTATGAAGCGGTAGAAGATCCCTACCCCCACTGCTACACCTGAGATAGCAGTTGTCGATGAGACTATTGGTTTAGAGAATTTCCCCCTGCTCCATTCCCAGTTGCACTCGCCATGGAGAATCAAGTATATGAATCATATGATCCGGAGACTTATGCATGGGCACACCTTGGGTCAACCTGTTCAGACTACATGAATCACATCAACTTGACACAGGAATGCTCCAATGTCAAATCAATTAAGAACGAACATGCAGAGACTCTCCCCAGTTTTTCAATTCCCGCGGATCTCAAAATAGACGAACGTTTCTTCTATGATCCTGAGACATATGCATGGTCGCACCCTGGAGCAACCTTCTCTGAATATCTTGACCAAATCATCCCAAATCGAGAGTGCACCAACATTCAGGAGACTAAAAACAAACACGCAGACCACACACTGACCAAGGAGAAGAATTCCAATGGCTATTCATCTGGATACTCAAGTGAACCGACACCTTCACGAAACAAGAAAAGAAATTCACCTTTGACCTTTCGAAAGAGGAATCAGCTGATGATCCCTCATCAGGTCCGGAAAAGGTAGTCTACAGAGTGAAGTCGCTTCGGCAGCTCTAAAGCCATATCTTCGTAAGGATCCAAGATTCAATTCTCGTTGGACAACTCCCGTTCCAAACTACTATTCATTCAAAGCTGATTCTCCTGCCCTCTTCAAGTACACTGGAATTATTTCTTATAAGCTGACCGGTGCTTCTGAGTATTCATATGAGGACAAACCGCTTGATCCCTAAAAGGAACGAATTTTGAGGAAACAATTGAAGAAACAAAAAGACATGAATATCTGGAGTATGTCCACTTTCAAATACTATTCCTCTGAGGATAACTCTGATGATGGCTACCTTTCATCTTACTCAAATGTTTCATCTACTATCCATCATGATTTTTCTGAGGATGACACTGATAATAGTTGGGCATCATATGCTTCATCTCCGTCTCGTTATACCGATATCCCATCATAGGCTCACAAAAAGATCAGCCAAAAACCACCTTAAATCATTGGCTACCCACCCTCCCTCCCGACCACATCGGTCTCCTTGTACAGATTCTTCCTCTACTTAGGCCAAGGCTTAAGTATAGGGGGGACCGATGCCATATGTATATACCATTTTCCCGCATCACACTCTTTCTCCCAATCGCTCCATTTCCACCCTTCTCTTATACTTAGGCTGACCAGAGTCTAAGTATAGGGGGAACCGATGCTCATTTATACTCTCCTAATTCACATACCCCGATCACTTCATTTTTTCCCGCTCTTCTTTTATACTTAGACTGTTCATAGTCTAAGTATAGGGGGCGGTTCTGTAAATTTTATTCTTTTCCTTTTTTTCACTCTCTTATGCTAAGCTTGAGCTATGTCTTATTTACGCTTCTTGTGCTCTGAGGACACATCACTCTCTAAGTATAGGGGGTCTGCATATATACTTTGCATATAATTTACCCATATCTCGTATTTTCGCGTAAGTCTATATCTATTTACGGGGTGGGTAACTAATTTGAAAAAAAACTACAAAACAAAAGAAAAAAAGTTTTGCCACTAACTGTGACCAACCAAAAATTTTTGAAAAAAATGGCTTCTTATTCATTTTTCAAAAAAAAATGTGTCTGCATTTCCCAACACCTGCACTTCATCCAGCATTGCATTCATTCGCATGAAAAGTCATTGGGTTCTGAACCGAGTTATGAGCCGAAACCGAGAGTGGTCTGGACTTGACCTTAATCTACCTAATTTTCAGAGGAACTTCATCGAGAAATAGGATTTTAGAAGCTTCAGGCCTTTGACTTAATTCTTTAAGTTCCACATGACAATGTGCAGCGTTGGACTCTTAGTGTCTAACATGGTCTCTTCATTTTGGGTACAACTCTGGAATTGGGAATTAATTTGTACTCTCGCACCATGCACTTAGCTCAACTCAGATGGGATGTTGGAAGACTGTGTAAGTTTCTTTTCTGGTAACGTGGAAATCTAAAGACCGGAGTACGAGTTGAAATAAAGCTTCGGAAAAAGGATGGACGGCTGGGCACAATTTTTTCTAAGACCCTAAAAAATGTACGGAAACAAAAAGATTATATATCCGTAGGGGCACAACAAGATCCAAGCAGAACCACCAAAAAATCCAAATACAAAGAAGTATTCTACCAAATAAATATCTGACTAAAAAGTTCCAAGCTTCGAGAAACCTGCAGATCTTGGTGGAGACTCGGCTACACTGGCCAGCTTCACAAGGAGAGGTGACTACAGTGGCCACCCTCCAGTTCTTTTCTCATTCTTCTAACTTCTCCCCCCAATTCGATTGTGAACACAACGCGACAAGCCTTAGAAGGAAATACCTGACTCCCCGAGGATGAGTTACTGGAGAGGAGGTTCGCGCGGTAGTTCGACATTCTGGATGGGAAGAGCTAAAACCTTTCACACACATGAGTCAGTTGTTTAATGTTCATAGGGTATACTTTGGGAAGAGGATTGATCTAAGATGACTTCTGAGCTGAAACTGTAGCAATGATGTGTAGAACCTGAGGGCTGTTGATTTTAAAATTCTAAGTCTCACAGAAGTTCCACCACACTAATAATCCAAAGGTCGAGTCTAGTTTCAATGTCACCTTCAGCTCATGATCTTGGTATGGAATCCAATCTCATTTCACCTCATGGCATTTCCTTTTGATTCTGAGGGACGAGCATGGTTTAAGTATAGGGGGATGATGAATCTCGGATTCATCACTCTAAATCTCATTTATTAAGCTCAATTCCCTCAAAATCAACAGCATTTCTGTATCTATTCTGCATAATTAGCATTCATGCATGTTTTCATAAGAATTGCATTTTAGCACACATTTCTGCACAAAATAAGAAGCCAAAAATCGAAGCCAAAAGTGACATCTAAATAGCCTAACTTCCCATATTTTTAACTCATTCTAGCTAACTCCAAATAACCCAAAACCACCTCTACTGTGTACATATCACTAACAAGAATAAACGAAAAAAAAATTACTAACTCAAATAAGTGGACCAAAAACCCAAACCCTAGTCACAAGATTTCCAGACTAAAAAAACCACATATCTTCCTCATCTAGTGTCTGTTTTAATGCTACTCACTTTTGAACTAATGTACATTCAATTACCTTCAAAACAAGACCAAGTTCAAGTGAATCGGAGCTCATATGTGAAAGTTGGGTTTTGGACCTCTTTTGTACATTTTGTATTTTAGCGGTTTTTGACCTGATATTTTATGTACATATTTTATCAATTAATAAAAATACAAAAAATAGATTAATGTGTAATTATTTATATTTGATTTTACTATATTTTTCTGGATTTTTATCTGGTTTAAAAATGACATAAAAATTATAAAACTCAAAAATCAAGGTATTCTATGTATATGGGATACCCCAAAAATATTAATTTGTGCAATTGATCGATTTTGGTTTTGATGTCTTCACGAAAGTTGTAGATCTCGTCGAGATGAGCAATTTTCATGAAGAAACATTTTCGATCCAAGGCCATTTGCTATTTATTTTTGATTTTACAAAGTATTTGTTTTTTTGAATTTTTGTGGTGCTGACACGTGGCAGCTCCTGGAGCCGCCACGTGTCAGCCATTTTTGTATATATTATTATATCATTTATATAAAAAATAAAAGGTCGCTCACATGCAGCGCACGTGCCGCCCCTGCACGCACACTGCACGTGCTCTATCTCTCACTCCTCCAGGCTGCCATGTAGTAGCACAGGGACCGTCCGATCTCGTCAATCGGACGACACCTGTGTTTCTTCTCAGCCCCGCCCCTTCCCAGTCCAACTGCCGCTCCTCCGCAAATCTCACCGTGTCGCCCCACCATATCTCCGATCCCCTCGATTTCGGCCCATCGTCGATCATAAATCTCCAACCACGAATCTCGTCCACCATCACACATCTCGATCTTCGTCAACCCCCCTTCCTTCGCCGACCCCGACACCATCCTATAAAACCCAAATCACGTCGACCTTCGACATCATCCGCCGTTAGCATGAAACATCCACCGGGATGACAACCCAGCTTTATTATCCGGTGAGATCCGAGCTTAACAAGCTCGTTGCAGTCCACAGCGATCCTCCTCGGTCGCTTCTACTCCGCTTCGGGTTTCATCCCGTCGAGCCTAGTTCTCCATCGACACCATCGCCTCGATCACCACCATAAGCTCCAGGACATCATCAACTACCAAAGCCCCCACGCCAACCTCGCCGGACCTCAGCCTCCGCCTTGGCCCACCTTCACCGCACCTTCATCAACTCCGACAACCGCTTCGACATCAGCAGCTCCAATCTTCGACGTCGGCAGACCTAACAAGCCACAGGAGCCATTGCCGTCCAAAGCTTCCTCGCCGTTATCGCCACCGTACGCGCCATCGATCGGGTACCGAACTGCCTCGCCTCCGCCTTGGACCGAGTCCGCACCCCGAGGCTCCCACGCACGTACGCAGCACGTGCATTGGGGGAGCTACGTCATGCGTGGGAAAATTGCGCAGAGCCCCCGAACCTCCTAGTATTTGCAAATTCGTCTAGACCCAAGGAGCACATGCGCAGCACGTGCTGCCTTGGGAATTTTGGGAACCCCCCCCCACTTCTAGGTAATTGCAGATTCATTATTTATTTATATATTTATTAATTTTTGCATAAAGACCCATCTGTTCTCCTTTGAGTTTAGATCTCTACATGACGTTATTTTATTTATCCAAAAATAGCAAGATGTTTGTTATTTAATTCTCTACATTTTGACATATTGTGGACATTTCTGTGATCGATGGTTAATTAATAATTAATTATTCTGTGGAAAATTGTGTATTTTGCCCATTTTGTGCTCTTAAATTTGTCATTGATTAACCGTTACTCTAAAAATTCCTGAAAAATCACATATTGTAGAATTAATTGTGCTTGACATTGTGCCCAAAAATATTTGCATTTGCATGCATAGTTTGCCCTGTAAAAATCATTTTGCATATTTTAGTGTTTGATTTTTAATAGGTATTAGATCTCACATTTTCGAGGTTTAGGATTTTTCTGAGATCAATTACCTAGTGATAGATCTTAGATAATTTTGTTCCTTGAAAATAAGTAGGTTTAATATTTATTATAACTAAATATTGAAATTCATTCTATTTAAATTTGAAAATTCATAAAAAAATTATATTATATCCAAAAATTCCAAAAAAATTACAATGCATTCACTTCATCATATTTTGCATCGTGGCCAAGTTTCATATTTTTCGGACATTGTTTGAATGTAATTGACATTTTAGTCCCAAAAATAGTCCAAAATTGCATATTACATCCTTTATTGCATTAAAAATCCAAAAAAAGACCACCTCGAAAATCACGCTCGAATTTTGATAGACATAATTCTTGGTTGTTCCTTTGCCTCCTTGTGTTCGACCCTGGGTCTTGCCCAAGTAAAACAAACATAAAACCGCATTGATTAAAATTGACGAATATTTTGTGTGGCTATTTTCTTAATCGATTTCGATCGCCGCCTACAATGAAACGACAAATCAAATCATTATTATTTTAGCACGAACAGAAAATACAACATCTCTTTTAACACGTGTGATATCAGACTCATCAATGCCCTCCATCCAAATGGGTCGATTGCTGGTCATTAAAATTCGACAGTCTAGATGGATGGCATGAGAGTCTCTATTTTTGATGAAATTAGAATGCCAAATATATGGATATAATGATGAAAATATATGGGGGTATTTTCTAAAAAATAAAGAAAATGAGATGAGAGCAGTCCTATTTCTCTCCTGTGTGTGTGGAGGAGGGGGGCTTGTTTTTGTAATGTTTGAGTGGGCTTAAATTATATAAGGTACAAAGCAGTATATACTTTTTTACAAATCCAAAAATTCAAAAAAAAAATCAAATATTGTTTGACAATGTTTTGATAAATGAACTGATTGGAATTGAACTTCTTAAGGTGTACATCGATGTATCAAAGATACCGATCCACATCACCATTCTTGTATCGATGCATGTATCCTTGTACCAGTCTCGTATTGATGCAACGATACCTAAATTATGTGATACTTGTGTACAATCAAGAGTATACATGCCCATGAGGACTTGTACTAGTATCGCAATGCGTAAAAGTGTGTTTGAGTGTCTTTTTGTTTTATATGCTTTGTGCAAAAAATGATTATAGTCTACATTACTGCAAACTGAATCGAAGATAAAGTAAAAGATCCCTTTGATGACGTTTTGTCTTAAGCATCAACATTAGTAGCTCATGTACATCGATTGCTCTGATTTGATCCTTAAACAATAACCATCTTCTTTTGACACAACTCAAAATTGATAAGTTGTATCTGCGTCACAATGTTAGACTTGCACAAAACAATTATCTTGAATCATCTCTTGTATAGTGGTCAATTAGGACTTTAGTTCATTAATAACGATATCGAGGGTAGATGTCTCAAAATGGGGAGCGGTGGGGAGGCAGGGTAGAGGTGATAACTCGAATTTTGTGAGGGTCTAAAGTAGTCCACACGAGGTGGGTCCATGATGTCGTTGAGGTGACCTCTCACGAAACTGAAGTCAATCAACAGTTAACCCACAATGATAATTAAGCAATAAAAAGCAGTGCATAGTTAAAATTTTTATAACTCCACAACAAGGATGCGTATAGGCGCAAGTATGTAGAGTGTCGAACACAGGGAACAAGCGTGATAGATCGGGAAAATAAATGCACAAAATGTGATTGTGAACTATTTGTCTATAAGTCTATTTTTTGTGGGTTTTAAATTTTTTATTTATTATTTGATTTTTAAATATTCAAATATCTTTATAGTTGTATATTTATAAATAAAATTATAGTAATAATAATATAAAGAATAATGACAAATATATATATATATAGATATCTAGACATGCTAAGAGAGATATAAATGAAAGAAATAAATAAAATATTTTTGGATTTTTAAAATAGGTCAAATAAATTTAAAATAAAGATTCTAAAATATTTTTGGTGTTTTAATTAATTTTGCAAATGTTTTTAGAATTTTTTATAAAAAGCAAGTAATAAGATAAAACAGACAATTCTATACTTGGAAAAATAAGGGAAATAGAACACTCAAAAAGTACTACCAATAGTTCAAAATGAAGTCCTAAAATTATATCTATATTTTTCCTAGATAGACAAGATTAAAAGAAAGTAAGAATTTGTTTTGATTTTTTGACAACATTTCAATTTTTAGTGATTTATGCAAGTTTGGAAGTTTTTTTGAGTTTTTGGACACTAGACTTAGTACTACTAAATGCCCTTCATATATGATATAGATATAGACGAGGGCAAGATACAATAGTTTTTTGGTATTTTTTGAGATGTGATAAATATATTAAAAATAAAAGTCAATAGAAAGGTGTAAATGATGTTTTTGGTTTTTTTACTATTCAAGCAATAGGATAAAAATATAATAAAATCCCTGACTGTAGAACAAGGCATACAGACATATTTTTAGCTTCTCACATAGATGAAAGATGCTCCAGAAATAAATCAATCACTCAAAATATTGTAGAAATTCTATAGGACACAAATCGTAATATCTTTTGATGAAGTTTGAATACAAATTCAGCCCCACTAATTCCTACAAAATTTCCAAAAATGATCAAATGGCATCAAATATTTAAAGAGTTATTAATAAAATAAGCCAAATCAGTACCCATAATTCAAAAATTCACCATTAATAGTTCGTATGTCAGAATATTTTTGAAATTTGTATATGATGTAGATCTTTAAAGTAGCTTTCTAACAGAAAAAATCTAACAAAAAACGGAGTTCAGATGAATGATTGATGAGAGTTTAAGTGCAGGGGTACATATGAAAGAGTAAATGCGAAACTACAATTCAAAAAATGTATGAAAAATTCTTGAAATAACCCAAAAATGCAGGGGTATGGATGCAAAATTTACGACTAATCCACGTGGCATTCAGAGGCTCTTGGATGGCTAGGGCACACGCGTAAAATACCAGTATTAAAAGGGTGTGTGCACAAAATGTCTATCCTTTAGATGGATGGCCGAGATTAGAAGGAGAGGGGTGGATCCAACGGTGGTTGCTATCCGCTCCCTCCTTCTTTCTTTGGACAACAACAAGAAGAAGACCGATCCGAGGTCCAACAGTGCGCAACGGCACAGAGGTGCTTCCATGTACCTGCTATTAGAAGAAGGGCTTGAGTATAAAACTCGACCAAGATGTTAGGTACACAAAAAATACGGCATGAATGGGTTTTCCTTCGATTTGGTGAGGGAAGAAGAAGATGATGTCCACGATATGTGGTCGAAGATGGAGGGGGTTGCGTGAGAGGATACGTAAAATAGTGGAGGACGGCGGCGGTGAGATGTGAGTTGTGTCGAGGAGGATGAATGAAAGTTGAAGATGATGGGTTGTTACACTACAACAAGAAGAAAAACTAAATCTAAAAGTTGCCTACAAGAAGGAAAACGTAGCATGTGAAGGTAGTCGCCTATGGTGATCGATTCTCCGATGAGACTGACTGATCATGGCCTGGATTCCAGCGGAGAAGAGGCTTGACAAGCTAAGAGCTTGTGATAAAATGGAGCAAGAACACTAAGGGATCACTGATGAATCCACGATTCATCATCTCAATATCTTGATCTTAGCAAAATCCATGAGTAAAGTCTCAAATAAATATACATAAAATCAATAAATTAACAAAATGGCTCTTGCAAATAAAAACACACTAATTAATGCATATTAGATTGTACAAATAAATTAACAATAAAAGGCCGCAAAAGTAGAGGCGTTTTTCACCTGTAAATAGCCCAAAACATCACGTATTTTTAATAATTTCATTTCAACTCCTTTTTAGCTAATTCTTTCTCTAACTTGTTCATAAAAATTTATATAAAAATACAAAAATACAAAACAAAGTTCAACTCAAATAAATGCTCTGATATCCCAAAGAGAAAAAGCCATAAAGTCCAACTTCTCGATCAAATTCCCACTCCGTATGAATTCCAAATTCACCAAATCACTTTTAAAGTTCAAGTTAGAAAATTATCTATCCAACGGAAGTGGCTTCATTAAAATCGGAGCTCATTTGCAAAAGTTGTGTATTGGGACCTAGATGTACATTGTATATTATGTATATATTCATTCTTTCTTCATTTTTTATTTTATCTTTCTCAATTACTTAAAAATACAAAAAAAAATCATCGTTGTGTTGTATTTTGATTATAGTGTTTTATTGTATTTTCCTTGTAAATATCTCTTATTAAAAAGATAAAAATATATATTAAAAAAATAAAAAAATGTACATATTGTATGTATTCCTTTGTAAATTCTCCACTATTTTTCCTTCTTTATATTTTTGTTGTATTTTGGTAGCCTATCTCATTATTTATTTTATTATTTAATTCTCTTTCTCTACAATAACCACCATTCAACTCCATCATTCCACCATTTTTTAATAACATCCAATTCAACTCCATTAATAATACAACCTCGCATTCAACTCCACCACTTTAATAACTTCTTATGTCTTCTCTTTATATAAATCCCATCCTCCTCATTTTGTACTTGATCCGTCTTTATGGGAGGAGAGCCTCCCAGAGTTGAATCGGTGACAGCGACGCAACCACGGTCAAGCGACGACAGCCCTCTCTCCGATAAGATCCGTTGGCTTTTTGGCCAACATCACAGTCGCAACCACACGCTGCTCGAGCTCATCGCTCGTCGGCGATTCGAGCGAAGACCATTCTCTTGTGAGCAAAACATGGGTGACCGTCTCCATCGTAGGTATTTTTCCTTTCATCTTGTCATCATTTTTTTATCTTTGCATTTTTTAGCACTTCACATTGCATATTTCATCACCATCTTCATCATTCCATCACCATAATGTTCCCTTCATTCTCATTTTTATTTGCATTCTTTGTTTAAAAAATATTTAAAAAAATTAAAAAATTAAAATAAAAGAATTCAATTCAAACAATTCAGTAAAAAAATAAAAATAAATAAAAAGAGAGAAGAAACGGAGGGAGCAGCAGTGTCACCCATCACCGCTGCCCCCCTTTTCCAGCCCGCGGGCGGCTCTGCCCTCCAGCCACCGGCCAGCTCATCCTCGCGGCCTTTGCGCTTGACCATGCCCCCACGCCGCCAACCAACCCGCCATCAACTTCCTGGTCCACCCACGGCCAGCGGATCCTCCGCCCTACACCGGCCCTCCTCCGTCCCGCAGTCGCGTCGCCGATTGTGCCCCCATGCCAATGACCGATCCGCCAACCTCCTACCTCCGCCGACGCCATGCACGGCGCGCCCCCGCCACCAGCTCCGCCTCCCCACCTTCGTGCCCTTCCTGGGGAAGAAGATCTATTTTTTATTTTTTATGTAAAATTTGCATTTTCTTTATTACATATTTCTTATAATTCATAATAGTCCTTGTACATAATTTGCATTGTAATTTTAGTTTCTGTATTTGCACCGATACCCCTGTGTTCGCATTTTAATTTGGACTTCAATTGAGCACCATTTTATTCAATGAAAAGTGTCATTGTGTTGAGCAACACATTATCTACCATCTGAAAAATTATTTGTATTTTATTCAACGAAAAGTGTCAATTAATTAATTAACTAGAATTAATTAATTGAAAATCTGCATATTTTACCCATAATGAGATTTTAAATTCATATCGCACTCACTGTTGCTCCAAAAATTCTCAAAACATAAGATATGATGACTTGAAGTGTGCTTAATTTACTGTCCAAATTTCATCCAAAATAGAATTGATCTATACTAAACTAAATTATAGAGTGATTTGGATATTTGATTTTTAATTAAATCCACGTACATCATTTTTGCAAAATTTCAACTCTCTTGGATTCCTTGTATAAATAGCTTCTTGAGATAATTTGCACTTTGTCTAATTTGCTATTGTGGATTTATTAGGAATTAATTACTCACACTCACTCTGTTTTCACTAAAAAATAAAAAAAAGAATCATATTTTGTCAAAAAATATTGTTGTAATATCCTTGCATCATGTTTTCATTCCAGCATGATTTTTACTTACTGTTTGTGTGAAAAGTTGTGAAAAAATCCATAAAAAGTGTGCATTTTTAATTGTTGCATTTTATCCCCTAAAATTCTAAAAAATATGTTTTGCATGCATCACTGGATTTAGATCTTAGGAAAAATATAATTTGACTGAATTGAACTGATTTGGCATAAAAATTAATTTGGCCTAGTTGTGTGTTTTCTTATTATCTTGATTCATCCACATTTGCATTTGCCTTTGTTTTTGAAGGATATGGAATTTATCCTTAAGCGCATCACGGAAGCAAGATCGTCGTATCGGATACGACGAAGAACGACTAGTCGCATTAGTTGTTCGGTGCAACGGAATTTTTAAAAATTTTCGTATGATGAAACCACATGATCCAAGAACACTTCTTGAATCGTTTCATCTATAACCACAACAAGTATAATGCAATACCTCTTAAAGCGTGGTTGATCGAGTCTCTAAGAGAAGAGACCTCATGTCTCAAGTCCGATCGTCGGTGAGACCGCTTGCGAGCGTGGAGATGAACCGCGTTGTCCTCGCAATCCAAGAAGTTGATCCAAGCGTAGTTGCTCCTGATCTCGTCGCACGAGATCGAACGTCTCCTTTATGAGTGCAGTACTCCAAGAAGATGGAGAGCCGAAGAACGGCGAAGCGGCGGTGCGGTGGCGAGAGCGTCGACGATTCTCTCCTGTAGGGTATAGTGGACAGCCACCGAAAATAGAGGGAGAGAGGGTTGTCGTGTATGAAGAGAGAGAGAGAGAGAGCTCCAATATTGCATGTAAATAAAGAGCATGGTATGCCTCTCTATTTATAGGGTTTTGGGATCCATGGATCTCAATCCATGTGACATATAAAATCAATGGATGATGTTGATTTATGTCAATCCAATGGTCAAGATTGTTGTTGGTAAAAACCAACAAATTTGGATTAAAATATATTTGACAAAATCAAATATAAATTTGTCCTAAATTAAACCAATTAATAAGGAGAGAAAATACATGGAGATTTCATCTCCATGTACCTTCCATGTGGACAACCACCCATTCCTATTAGGAATAGGGTGCCGCCCACCCTTTCCATAGGGAGAGCAATCTCATGACAATTCATGAGATTGCAAATCTCCATGGAAATCTCTCTTTATTTATTTACAACAAATTTTGTTGGGTTTTTATTCATCAAAAATAATTCACAATTATATTTGAGAATATTGCAATCTTGCCATTGAAAAATTGTGAATCATATTCACAACCCAAAACAACATATAATTTACATTGTCAATTAATTACACAATATGTATCCAATACACATAATAATTAATCAACACATATAAATTATAATTAGCTCTCTCTAATACATTATAAATCACATTTATAATATATTATGAATAATTGGATATTTCTATCCACATTATTCTTATCCACATTAATTAAATCACATTTAATTATATTGGATAATTTCTTCCTACATCAAGATGATTAAATCACATTTAATCATGATTTCTTCATTGCCTAGATCTTATGGAATCATTCTTGAACCCTTCAAGAATAATGCAATCTCTCCGTAGATACTTGGAGATAAGGATAGGGCGATTGTATTATTCCACGTATAGTGACATGGATATTTGAGATCATATCTCAAATCCAGATCGTGGGCCTCCCATAGATGCTTGATTAAATCAAGATCGTAAATCTAATCTTTTCATTGCATCTGAATCACATTCAGATCAATGTCCAACACTTGGACCAAGATCATATCACTTCTCTACTGAGAGGAGTCACTAAAATCCAGACCCGTTTCATCACTCCCTAGGAATGGAAGCATCATGGTTATACAATCGTTTATGATCACATCACCCTCAGGTATTCCCAATACATGTACATCCTGCATACTGGAAGACTCAGATTAAACCCGAAGTATTAGATCAATTTTACACTGTCTACTTCAGGGTTTTTATCAGTAAGTTTCTCATTCGATCATTGGGAGTCGGTATCGATCATATACTTTCCAAAAGCATATATCATACCTAGGTCTTGATCACATACTTTCCAAAAGTATATATCAAACCTACAAATTCAGTCAAGCTTCCAAAGTGAGACGACCATGCGCATGGAATTTGATTCTTCCCAATATCTCATGAGTGAGCTCATGACTTTCGGTTCAGTAACTGAACCTGTATGATCCCTTTGAGAGATCGTATTACTCATATGCCCTTATATGCACACCAGCGCGCCAGTGTATAGACCTTGGTTAGGTCATCAACCTATTGGTCTGCCAAATGTATATACTCAAACATATAGTAACACATCTGTCTCCGGTCAGAGGGTGTGTGCCTGTATCCTGACAGCATACCATATAGGACTTCGGTTATCTCGATCTCGTTAAGTCAACTCTTTGACCTAACTAATCTGACACCTCCGAATCTCTATTCCTATGCAGAGGACCTGCATCAAGAGGTCAGTCAGTTATCAGCCTTTAGAGATAAGGATTGCCATCTCCTACTCAGGCTGGAGATCATATCTTAACAATCATTTGACGGTGCTTGATGAGTCCTCAATCTAACTCTTTAGATATTCATCCATGCACCAGCCTCTATGATTCAATAGTTGAATCAACAGCTGTATGATCATCAAGATGGCCATGGTACATAACCCTAATTGTACTAAGGGACCTATTATGCAAATTATTCATTCTTCATTTCAGATCAGGGAATGATATGTGCAATAACATTTATTGCATAACGGCTCGCCGTGGGCTCGCATTTCCAACAATCTCCCACTAGCCCAAAGAGCCATTAATGGTCTAATCATTTAAACCCGCACTCATGTGACAATCATAGGCTATTTAGAAAATAGCTAGGTAAGCTGATCAGTCACTCTGTTCCTACAAGACTACGCCAAGTCCTTTTACGGCACTTGCATATCACCAGTAACAGTGCTCGCATCTAATGTGAATGTTGCATCTGATGCAACCAATACTTAATCTTGTTAGTTACAGTGTCCTTGACACTACAGCTTAACAATTATAATAACCAGTATTTCCATAATCCTTATCAGAATACCCTTATTCCTGGAGATCACTATCTCCTAAGGTATCTACAGTTAAGACATTTTAGATCACTATCTATAAAGTCTTAAACATTTTGAAGATAAGACTTTGAGATCACTATCTCAAAAATCTTGTCATCTATGATGATTTTGCATTTACTGCAACCAAGTATTTTATTTCCATAGTAGGATTAGTAACAGTTTACTACTCCCACTGCATGGCAGCCATCTGGCTTTTGTACACATCTAGTACACACCCGGCTTCTTAGAACTGATGCCTAAGGGCAAGTAGTTCTAGCATTCACTTCCTCAACTCTTTGAGGTGTTGTCCCTTCAGATAGGTCAGTATCATATCTTAAGGGATGGAAGTCTTTCTTGGAATTTTCCATAAAATGGAATATGCCCAAGATGTATTATTAATGTGACAATCCCAATACCCTCTTCTCTTTGCTCCTGAACAGCTTCAGAACTAAGATCTAAGAGGTATCTTTGAAATCATATTTCAAGATAAGGAATAGCCAGTCTGTAAAACACTTATCATTATCCTTATATAATTTTAAATGATTAGGATATCATCTACATTTAGCACGATGAATACAAAGGCACTCCCACTAAGCTTCACATGGCTCATCCAGATTCTATCTGAAATCATAACATTTATAATTTCATCAAATCTTATTATCCAACTTCAAGAAGCTTATTTGAATCCATAGATGGATTCCTTAGCTTGCACACCTTGCTTTCCTCAACCATGAAGCCCTGGGGCTACTTGACTTACATCTTGAAGATGCAATAGTCAAGTTGTGTAGCTAAGGTTAGCAATATTCTGATGGTTTTAAGCATGGTCACCGAAGAGCAAGTCTCATCGCAAGCAATGTCTTCTCTTCCGGTGTATAACTCATGGCTACGAACCGTGCTTTGAAGGTCTCTACCTTCTCATCAAGTTCCCTTTCTCTTGAAGATCCCTTTACACCTTTATAGGTCTTACCCATATAGGTGGATCCTCGAGGGTCCATATACAACACTTGTATATAAAGTCTACTTTAGACTTTATTACTAACATCCATCTTTCCATGTTATGATCCTCAGGAATTTCATCACATGAAATCCGATCATTGTCAGATTTCTCTGACACATGGAATCCATCCTCAAACTCATTTGAAGAGGTATTAGTGTTTCATCTTTAATTGTCCTTTTAGTTTCTAATTTGAGGAGCCTCATTATCTTCTCAAGATTAACTGAGTTCCTACACTTCATTTTCACCTTGATTCTCAAGAGTCTCAACCTCTAAGAATCACATTCTCAGAGATGAGATATTTAAGAATCTCAAGGTCATAAAGTAGGTATCCAATACCATCCTTTATTTTCCTAATGAAGCAGCACTCTCAAGTGCTAGATTCCAACATACATGGAACCTTATTAAGGATATACATTGTAGTCTCTACTACACACATATTCCTGGAAACTAAGGGATAATTATGCTAAAATTCATCATTGATAAGATCATGTCACATATGATCCAATTGTATTTACCTATAACTCTATTGAGTTAAGGTGTGTTAGGAGGATTGGGATAGAAATGATATTCATATCTCCATAAGGTATTCTTTGAATTTATCTAGCAGGTACTTGCTACCTAGATAAGATCAAATTCATTTTATCTTCCTTCAAACTTTGGTTCTAAACCAAACATAATGAAATCTTTGAACATTTCAAAGGTTTCTTAGGTGAAGAGAAGAAAACTCATATCATACATAATCATCAACAGATATCGCGTATCCATAATGTTTACTATGATATAGATGATCCGCATACATCAATATGTATGAGATCCTGAATACCTTGACATCTTACACCTTTCCCAAGGAAGAGTGTATTGGACATTTTACTTTGAATACAATATTCATAAGTATGTAAGTTGTGAAATTTTAGACATTCTAAAGTTTCATCTCTTACTAGTCTATTGATCAAATCAATAGACATATGTCTAAAACTTGATGCCAGATCATTGTCAAATGATCTTCATCCTCCAATTGATCTTATAAAGATTTTAATTTTCAGTATTAGAAATCTTAATGAACCATTCACTAATTTTCTAATTTTGTGGAGTCCACTAGATAGAATACTATCTGAAATATCTCCATCATAACTCTTTATGATAGATTTATTACAGAATCATGTTTATTTCCAACATTTAGAAATAAACAATAAGTGTATTCTAATATCTAGGTCAAAGAGACATTCTCTAAGACTAAGGGCTCTCCCACTGAAATTATGAAGCCATTCAATCCAATAAAGATTGTTGCAATAATTGCATCAATATCTACGTGGATGACTATAATCTTTAAGATCAAATCTTCTTGTCTTCTAAAACATATGCAACCCATTGCAAGTGTTGTAGAAGATTGAGATACAATTACAAGACTCTAACTTATTCAATAAGCAAGTCAATATCAATGATTTATGTAGATTATTCTGATGCTCTATCCGAGTCCTTCTCTAAGGATTCTAGACAGACTTGATAGTCAAAATATCAACACATCAATTTATTGCAGTATTGGCCATGCAACTCTTTGGATTTCACATGGAAGTCACAGAAGTACAGTCAACTCCTTGACTTTCGTTCTTGCTTGGGTCCAACCCATGCTTCCACTGCGCTCCCTTTATCTATAAATAACCATTGCTTAAGACTAAGGATCTCTTATGTTAAATTCAAAAGAATTCAATGTAAGATCATTTCAACATTTATGCATGCTTCATTAAATTCATACAATATGAATATTATGAAGCTTCTTGAATGACTAGAGTATAGAAAGTAGAATGATGACACTCATCATATCCACATCCATCTAAACTCTTAAAACATTGGTTCAGGTAGGTACTCAAACAATTTGAATACATCATCTCTTATAGAGCTACCATTCTACATGATGCAGAGAACCATGTCACTCATGATTAAATGTTGAGAGCACATATGTATGCCAGAATATCTTCATTGATTTTATAAGGATTAATTGACAATTGTGATCATCATTGACATGTCACTTCCAAAGTACATCCGATGAGATCAAGACTATCGAGACATACAAACCCTAGGGTTGTAGTCCTATTATCTATTTTAATTGTCATTCCTCATTATTATGAGGAAACTTGCACATTCCAACCACATACATTATGTGTCCAACTGCAAGTACAATATCTAGATCATCAGTCCAATCCATGATATTTTACTGATTATTATTGAGTATAATCTTGAGTGGGTTTAATGAAGGATTATCTTAAATAAGAAATTTGCATAAGTGTATATATTTATATAAATACATATTTTACTTTGATTTAGGAATTTTTATAACAAAGTTGTCTTGCCTTTTAACACTGAAAGTTCATTCCCTTAATCACTTTCAATGTAAGAGATATGCTTACCATTATACCTCAAGCAAGATCTGGGATCTCTTTCCTTATCTTTGTTACATCCCAATAATATGAGAATCTGCAACTCGGATAAAAAGAAGCGGGAACACATTCCGCCTTGTAAGTCCAACTTGCATTTCTCAATTCGGTCTTTAACACCCGGACCCACCACCCCTAAGGCGATGTTGACCCGTCATTAATTTAACCAACCGTCAACAGGAATAGTACTCGCTATACGCAATCCAATATCGCCCCAATAATATGAGGATCTGATATTGGGGTCACTACGTATACGACCTTACTCTTTCGAGAAGCAAAGAGCCCGGTCCAGATGCGCTTGCATACAGGAGCTGTCACTTCGGACAGGCATCTCCTACATACAATCCCTGGCGACGGAACCCTTCGCCTTGACGGGAGACCATGGATGTCGCTTATGTGATCCTCCATATCATATTCAAATTCTAATTAATCATTATGAATCACATTCATTAAGATTAATTCTTCTAAGGGAAATAACGTCTCTATTCATAATAGAGTGTTTTAATTTTAATTGGATTCCAATTAGTCTAGTCATATTAAATTAATGATCCAATTAATATCCAACAAACATTTTTAATTGTTACTTGAAATTATGGTATTATCTCAAATACGTATTATTTCGAATTTTAATAATTAGAAATACATCATGATTTCTTAAGCATTATACTAACTCTACCCGTTGTCATGGTCAGTACTGACGAGAGTGGGACGGACCACATACGTTGCAACCCGCAACCCCAATGCTCTCCGACTAGACACCATATCCACCTCGGGAAAGGATAATGCAAAATAAATCATTTTGTACTTGAGATGATCATCGATTCTTCAATCGAAATTATACCATATAATAATAATTAAAACAATGTTTGATTAACATTATAATGATATTTTCTAAACAAATCACAAGTCCTATTCAAGCAACATGTTTGTTGGAATGTAGATCATGTAACCAATCTTGATCTAGATCACATCTAATCATTTATTGGTTAGGGTTAAGTCATTAAGGAAATAATTATCATAAAATATTTCTCAAATATTTATGTACAATTATTCCAGGAAACTAAACATTTTAATTTCACTAATTGATTAAATGACAATTACTAGGTTCTTGATTAGGAAAGTATTTTCAGCAGTGACCCTCACTTACTAAAAATACCATATCTCAATCAATTTAAATCCAAACTAAGCAAAGTAAGTTCCTAAAGTTTGCTAATTTGATTTACAACAGAACCTAAGTGATTTACATGCATTTAAAGGCGTATCAAATCCGCAATTAACATCTTAATTACGTTGAGATTCGCAGTCCCCGAAACTGTGGATACATGTTCACTAAAATGAGCATATCTAGAGCAAACGGAATCGAAATCACACAAACTCGGATCCTACGGTTTCCTTATTTAATGGGGAACAAAATCAAATTAATATTTTAGTGTTTAAATAATTTAAACAGTTCCGAAAATAATATAAAAATAGAGATGCGAAAATGAAATGCAAGAAAACTTTCGCAAACCCTAATGAACCCAAGTCGTCCTCGATTTATGGATCGTATCCAAAACCACCGACCTAAGAATCTGATACCACTTGAATGATATGGAATTTATTCTTAAGTGCATCACGGAAGCCTGATCGTCATATCGGATATGACGAAGAACGACTAGTCGCACTAGTTGTTCGGTGCAACGGAATTTTTAAAAATTTTCGTATGATGAAACCACATGATCCAGGAACACTTGTTGAATCGTTTCATCTATAACCAAAACAAGTATAATGCAATACCTCTTGAAGCGTGGTTGATCGAGTCTCTAAGAGAAGAGACCTCCTGTCTCAAGTCTGATCGTCGGTGAGACCGCTTGAGAGCGCGGGGATGAACCGCATTGTCCTCACAATCCAAGAAGTTGATCCAAGCATAGTTGCTCCTGATCTCGTCGCACGAGATCGAATGTCTCCTTCGTGAGTGCAGCACTCCAAGAAGACGGAGAACCGAAGAACGTCGAAGCGGCGGCGCGATGGCGAGAGCGTCGACGATTCTCTCCTGTAGGGTATGGTGGACGGCCACCAAAAATAGAGGGAGAGAGGGTTGTCGTGTATGAAGAAAAAGAGAGAGAGAGAGAGAGAGAGAGAGAGAGAGTGAGCTCCAATATTGCATGTAAATAGAGAGCATGGTATGCCTCTCTATTTATAGGGTTTTGGGATCCATGGATCTCAATCCATGTGACATATAAAATCAATGGATGAGATTGATTTATGTCAATCCAATGGTCAAGATTGTTGTTGGTAAAAACCAACAAATTTGGATTAAAATATATTTTACAAAATCAAATATAAATTTGTCCTAAATTAAACCAATAAATAAGGAGAGAAAATACATGGAGATTTCATCTCCATGTACCTTCCATGTGGACGGCCACCCATTCCTATTAGGAATAGGGTGCCGCCCACCCTTTCCATAGGGAGAGCAATCTCATGACAATTCATGAGATTGCATATCTCCATGGAAATCTCTCTTTATTTATTTACAATAAATTTTGTTGGGTTTTTATTCATCAAAAATAATTCACAATTATATTTGAGAATATTGCAATCTTGCCATTGAAAAATTGTGAATCATATTCACAACCCAAAACAACATATAATTTACATTGTCATTTAATTACACAATATGTATCCAATACACATAATAATTAATCAACACATATAAATTATAATTAGCTCTCTCTAATACATTATAAATCACATTTATAATATATTATGAATAATTGGATATTTCTATCCACATTATTCTTATCCACATTAATTAAATCACATTTAATTATATTGGATAATTTCTTCATACATCAAGATGATTAAATCACATTTAATCATGATTTCTTCATTGCTTAGATCTTATGGAATTATTCTTGAACCCTTCAAGAATAATGCAATCTCTCCGCAGATACTTGGAGATAAGGACAGGGCGATTGTATTATTCCACGTATAGTGACATGGATATTTGAGATCATATCTCAAATCCAGATCGCGGGCCTCCCATAGATGCTTGATTAAATCAAGACCGTAATCTTCTCATTGCATCTGAATCACATTCAGATCAATGTCCAACACTTGGACCAAGATCAGATCACTTCTCTACTGAGAGGAGTCACTAAAATCTAGACCTATTTCATCACTCCCTCGGAATGGAAGCGTCGTGGTTATACAATCGTTTATGATCAAATCACCCTTAGGTATTCCCAATACATGTACATCCTGCATACTGGAAGACTCAGATTAAACCCGAAGTATTAGATCAATTTTACACTGTCTACTTCAGGGTTTTTATCAGTAAGTTTCTCATTTGATCATTGGGAGTCGGTATCGATCATATACTTTCCAAAAGCATATATCATACCTAGATCTTAATCACATACTTTCCAAAAGTATATATCAAACCTACAAATTCAGTCAAGCTTCCAAAGTGAGACGACCATGCGCATGGAATTTGATTCTTCCCAATATCTCATGAGGGATCTCATGTCTTCCGGTTCAGTAACCGAACATGTATGATCCCTTTGAGAGATCGTATTACTCATATGCCCTTATATGCACACCAGCACGCCGGTGTATAGACCTTGGTTAGGTCATCAACCTATTGGTCTACCAAATATACATACTCAAACATATAGTAACACATCTGTCTCCGGTCAGAGGATGCGTGCATGTATCGTGACAGCATACGATATAGGACTTTGGTTATCTCGATCTCGTTAAGTCAACTCTTTGACCTAACTAATCTGACACCTCCAAATCTCTATTCCTATGCAGAGGACCTGCATCAAGAGGTCGGTCAGATATCAACCTTTAGAGATAAGGATTGCCATCTCCTACTCAGGCTGGAGATCATCTCTTAACAATCATTTGATGGTGCTGTATGAGTCCTCAATCTAACTCTTTAGATATTCATCCATGCACCAGCCTCTATGATTCAATAGTTGAATCAACAGCTGTATGATCATCAAGATGGTCATGGTACATAACCCTAATTGTACTAAGGGACCTATTATGCAAGTTATTCATTCTTTATTTCAGATCAGGGAATGATATGTGCAATAACATTTATTGTATAATGGCTCATCGTGGGCTCGCATTTCCAACAGTTTTTGCATTTAAACTTTTTTAAAAAAATAAAAAAAATTCGCATTGGAAACCTATACCTAAATTTTCGAATTTACCCGAAGTTGTTCCTTTGCCTCCCAGTGTTGGATCCCGGACTTGCCCGAGATATAAATTAAGGTCGAGCCCACTTCACGGAGATCTTGTCTCGGTTCTGATTGAATCGCTAAGTACACACATTACAACGTACACAAATTATATCATGTATTTAGCGACTCATCAATCATGCCAAAGAGTCTTTCCTTCGTCGTGGATTCATCTCCAACCTTCACTCTGTCACAATGAAGGTAGAGAAGCTAGAATGAAGTCTCCAATGGTGGATGATTTCAAAAAACAGGAGTTGAAGTGCTTTTTATTTGGTGGAGGAATGGAAGAGATGATGCTTATTGGTGGTGGGCTACTATAGGTGGAAGAAGGTGTAAAAGAATTGGTGAATTTTTACATGAAATAGGAAGAGAGAAGACGAAGGTGAAAAGGTTGAGACCAAAATAAAAGAGACATGAGATGTAGTATCAGCTAATGGAAATAGGCTAATTCAAAAATTTTGGACTCTAGTGGTTGTCTTCATGGTCCACATGGATCAATCACAAAAAGAGAGATTTTCCAAGTGAAATATGCTTAAAAATAATAGGATACCTCAAAATAAAAACTGAAATCATAAAACTTTCTCAAAATAAGACCATACAAAATATTGCAGAAGAAAATTTTGCAAAAGATATAAAATAAAAAAACTATTTTTTGAATGAATAAAACACCCTAAGATTTCTATGATTTTTAGTTTTGTTTTCTTGTTAATAATACTATCATATTTTGTTCTATATAATATTAGATACTTGAAGATATTTTTGTTGATTTTTAATTTTTAATAGAAGTGCTAAAGATAAAATACAAGTCAATTTAACTTGTATAGAAAGAACCTATTTTTTGTATTTTTATATTCTATTTTTAGTCAATTTTATTTAATAGAAAGTAGAATATACAACTAACAAAATAAAATTGAAATCAAAAGAAAGGGAGTTAAAATGGAATATATACAGAAGAAAGCAAATGTCGTAAACTATTGTACATCAGGGACTAAAAATTATGGAACCACCTTCATTAAATAGCTTATTAAAGGTTATTTACAATTAAAGGTGACTTTTATATATTTGAATTTTCATTTAGGAGATATGGGTCTGGGAAGTTGGAATTTAGGAATCTTATTCTGAGTATAACTTTTTATCTATATATTATTTTTGTGTGAAATTAATTTTATATTTTTCTATATTTTATTATCTACAACTTTCATGTTCATAATTTCTTTATTTGAAGTATAAAAAGTGTAACTAAAAATAGGTTCCAAAATTAATAAAAATGAACAAAATAAATAAAGATTTTATTGGGTTTTGGTCCTTATCTCCTCCTACTTTATTCCTTGGCAACCTAGTCATCGAGATGCCTAGGTCGAGGGGTTTAGGATCATAAAATATCTTCAATATTTTATTATTTTTCTTTTATTTTCTTTATTTTATAATTTTAGTTTTAAGTATCATATTTAATACACTATTTACACAATGATGCATGAATGCTAAAATGCCTAAATTTTGGGTATTTACACGCTTTTAGTAAGTTTTTTATGGCCAAAATGATATAATAAAGATGATGAAACGGAGATTTATCATCCCCCTATATTTGCCTTTTCTAGTCCCCAACAAACACTTACGCAATAAGTGCAGAAAAGAAAAACAATGAAAAGAAAACGAAGAAATATGGATTTAATTTAATTCAAACTTGTCTTCACGAAATCAAAGTTTGGAGCTTAAGTCGGACCTTTGGAATTTTAGTGCAGGTGAAACCATAATGGGAATCAGATTTGAAATCCAATAGCCGTCGAGAATCCCAAAACTCTGCTCAAGTCCCCTCAATAGCCAGGTCAGAATACTTCAACTCATACGCAAACTCTTATGACTATGAATATGACTCGTACAATATAAGTGATAGTTGCTCTCCCCAACTGAAATGACAAATTGACTGACTTCTCCAGCATGACAACCCAATGATTTTCCAATCCAGTAACTCCTTTCTCAAGGAGAGAGGTATTCCCTTCTAAGTTCAAGTGACAACTAGCTCAAGAGGAGGGGGTAAAGAGAAGAATGGACGGCAGCCAGTGTAGCTACCTATCCTATGATGCAGGACCAGTGTAGCCAAGTCATCCAGCTATAGTCTCACATGATTTGACTTTGAAACTCAAGCTTGCTTATTGACTATACAAATATGTACACTCCGACGGGCATTTTATTTTCAATCAGGCTTGTCCACTATTTTGGATTTTTTTCTTTGCTTTTTTTTTAATTCTATATACAAAAACATTTACATAAGGAGTTTTCCTCTTGAGCCAGTAGACTATCCCTCTTTTGAAGCTTTATTGCAACCCTCACTCTCCTTTCTTCAAAATTCATCATCAACGGACGGGTTGGGGTGCACTTCCCTCCTTAGAGGAGGATAAATGTTTCCACTTGTGTGCGTCTTATACCAACAAATCCAATCCCCTCACTACTCCAACTGAGTTGAGACTAGTGAAAGGTGCATGTGTCCAAGTTAGGTCATTATCGACATGAGTCGTGCGTGTGCTCCTGAAATACTCTACTTAGGTAGTCAAGAATCCATTGAACCAAGTCTCGTGATCCTCAAAGAGTTAAATCAACTAGATCTAAAGTACCTAATTCCAATTCATATAAGGTTCCTCTTAATTAGGAAGATTTAAGGTCCAACCAAACTCCAATCATCGTATTTTACATAGACTTGTTCAATTATCAAACTCAATTAGAAAAATGTGAATGCTATGCAAATGCAGAAAATATTTTTAAGATGCAATTTTCAAAGATTTTGAACTTTTTATGGATTTTTGAAAAGATGGTACATATGCATTTTTTAGATTTTTAAAAAGGTTTTTCAAATATTTTGGTATTTTTTAGTTTTGCAGATGTTTTTGGGATTTTGAAAAACAAAAGATTTTGGTTAAAACTAGGTACAAATATTTACACATGGTTGCATCTTATATTTACAAGAATAAGATTTTTAAGAATTTACAAGGGGTAAGTGCTCAGTTTTATAGATATGTATATATAATTTAATAAATAATTCTAGGATGATGTTTGTATTCCTCAAACTTATTTGTTTGAAAATCATTTTACAAAAAATTGGAAAACTATAGTCCAAAATAAATTTTACAAAGAAATTTTACAAAAAAATATACACACATTTGAAAATCATTTTGCAAAGGTTTTCCAAACAGTAGACATAGTTTTTAAAATATTTTTGCAACGATTTTCCAAACCATTTGCAAATTGTTTTTCAAACATTTTATTCCATACAAATAAAATAAATTTTGCAAACAAAACAATTTTTACAAAGGTCGAAAATATCTAACAATGTTTTCAAAATAGTTTCCAAAAGTTTTTTTAAAAGGATTTTCAAGCTATTTTTAAAACTTTTTGCAAAAAACATTTTTACATGATTTATTAATCAATAAATACAAAAATAATTTGAAGAATAATATACATATTTTTATTAGGAGTTTTTATTGAATATTAAACAAATTTTATCCATAATTATTAATAAAAATACGAAAGTACAGGTTACAGCTAAATTATATACAAATTATATACGACCCCCTATACTTAGCTTGAGCTATGTCCTCATAATCAAAGAGAAAAGAGAAAACATAACTTGTACTGAGTATAGAAAAGTCTAAAGAATAAAAGAATGGAGAAATGAATCAACGAATGAGAATTTGACCATGCCCCTATACTTAGGATCAAAGAACCTTAAGTATAGCAGATTGTACATAAAGCAGGGTGGGTCAAGGGTGTGAATGAGCAGATCGTACACAGTCTATCTCCCCCTATACTTAGGGTACAATATACCTAAGTATAAACAAGAAGAGGAGACAGTGGAGAGGATCAAACAAGGAAAGCTAATATACAACAAGATGGATATACAGAGGTCAAGAAGGATGAAAGCGAACCTTTATTGCGGGACCACTGAGGAATAGGTCCGAATGGTACATGTCGACATCGTGGTCCTGGAGTAAACAAATTGATCAGAGTCGACATGGTAAAGATCCTCAGTGTCCCTAGGGTGAAGAGGCACAGAAGGGCCAGTGGAAGTAGTGCAGCTAGGTTCGGCCTTGGGTGTCTCGCTGATATAAAAGTGAAAATGGGACGAACTCATCATCTAAAGAAGTAAGGTCGGTGTCGTTCTGCAAGGTCTCATCTAGGTCAAACCAAAAGGAACGAACTCATCAGTGGAAGTACTCGAATCATGTTTGTCCTCAAGAGTCTCAACCCGATCATCCTTCTCATCAAAAGGCATGAATTCCTGAATAAAAGCAACAAGATCTAATTTGGCCTTGGTCTCATCAATATCTGTCCTCTGCTCAATGGTATCAATCATGTAAATCCCGCAGATGTCATCAACGCATCGCAAATCACAGGAAGAGGAAACTCCAAAGTCTATGCATTCCAAGCCTTCCTCCTTGGAGAGGAATTCTCGAGTCTCGTCATCGATCATGAAGAAAGTCTCTCTGATATCTACATATAGATCATAGGACTCGGGGCCGGCTAACATATGCACACTCCCATGGGATGAGGGTCTTTCGTTGGTGGTAGGTGTGGTGATCAACACATCGCTCCCGACATCAGAACAGAAGTGAATCTATCCAGATTCGTAGTAAATAACGGTTCTCGCAGAGGCGAGAAAGGATCGTCCCAGGATGATTGGAGGACTCTCCACAATGGAGGTCTCCATGGGTAAGACAACAAAATCTATAGTGAAGCTCATGCCCTGAATCAAAGTGATGACGTTTTCTAGAATACCCTTTGGCCTCTTTATTGATCCATCAGCAAATTGTACTATCACCCTAGTTTTCTTGAGAGTCCCAAGATGAATAGACTGTACCAACGAGAAGGGTATTATATTGATTGATGCACCGCCATCAAGGAAAGTGTTATCACAAAAATGGTCAGAGATGGTGCAACTCACAAGAGGTGTGACAGTGTTCCTTTTCCTAGAAGATGGACGATGGGCGATGGCGTGGGCAGTGGCCTTGGTCAAGACATGATGCTCAAATTCGCTCCTCTGCTTTCTCTTCTTATGATGAGGAGCAGATAATTGGGTCATGGCCTGGCGAAGTGGGGCATCAATGATCTCATGAATAGCGATTACCGCTTCAGGTTCAGTAAATCTTTTTTTGAATTTTGGACTTCCTCCACATAAGGGAGGAAGTCAGAATCAACATATACAAGAGAAATGTCAAGAGCAGTCTGTACAGCAGCATCCTCGGGCTCAGGGTTGGGACTTGGTGTGAGTGGTTGTGTGGTCAAAGGATCAGGCAAGTACGCACTCTCCTCATAGACTGACTCAATCATCTGTCTCCAGAAATCTTTTTGTTTTTTTTTAAATTTTCTCGTTATTGTGTATTTTTTGGCGATTGCAATCTATCATGGAAACCCTCAAGTGAACCCATATCATCAAATGGTGGAGTATCATGGTCGCTCTTATTTCAACTAGTGAGGTCATCAATCCTCTGTCTCATATGCTCCATCATCTGGGTCAAGTGTTCAAGGGTGAACTCCATGAAAGATGACTCTAACATATCAATCTCGGGTGGATGTGAAGGGAAATGTGAAGGTGGATGTGGATAAAAATCCGAGGTCTGAATCTGTGGCTGAGGTGGATATATACCAAAGTCAGGAGCAAAGTCCTCATGTAAAAATGGAGGTGGACCGACTGGAGTAAATGAGGGATCTGCAAGGTCTGGATAAAACATGCTCCAGTCGGCTATCTTGGAACAAAAGGAAAATGACAGGGAGAACACGACGGTCAAATCAAGAGAAGTGGGAAAAAGGCGCAACTGCGCAGAAGCGATCTAGTATACACACAAGCAATCACAAACAAACGCACACAAGAAAACCCCTAAATTCATCTATTCAACTCAGTAGAGACCGTGAAAGAACGTCCTTTTTATCTTGCATGTTTTAGAATTAGGTGAGAAGTCAAAATGTTGCGCAAACACTTACGAGGATGAATAGGGATTTTGGCACTAGTCCTTAGGGTGTGCACGAGCAACTAAAACACAAACAATGAGGGGATACTCACCCCAATACAAGATTTTTCTTTTTTGGTTTTTGTAGGGTCAAGTAATATTAACATTCCCAATTTTATTGGTATCACTTTTTTGGAAATTTTATAGGAAATGCACAAGCATATCGACGAGTCAATTTTACTTAGCACCTAGGTTATCAAAATCAGAGGTACAGAGGCGGAAAAAGCAATGTAAGGAGCAAAAACGATGACGAATGCTAAAGCGTAAATGCTCACCTTACCTCCAACACTCTACATGCAAAGATGCTCAGCAGAATTGAAACCTACACTATATGCAAATGCAAGATGATGAAATCGCTCTAAGTTCATAAATTGTTATTATCGTGAAGAACCGATGTTAATGACTTAGAATAAAATCGAAGTATCTGGTCTTGGAGTCTTCTCGGTGCCCACCACAATGGGTTCTACAAGCGTTGTATGGAGTACTCTCGTGACGTGGTGTTCCGAGACTAAGTGAGAAGCAGCTTGATTTGACTAGGTCCAAACGTATCTATCGGAGCATGCAATGGTTATTATATGTTTGGCCTTAATCTATCGACAAGAAATCCTAAAGCTAAGGGATCGATCACACAAAATAAAGAAAACAAAATTGGGAAATTAAAAAAAAGGCGATGAAAACATGAAAATTGGCGATGAGCCCCCAAGTGAACAAACACTTGGAAATTAGGCTCGAATGTCCAAAGTCTAGATTACATGTATTATTACAATTAATGTGGACTCTCTCTCACTTAAATTACACAAATAAATCTTACAAGAATGAGTGCACAAATATTTCTCTCAAAACACTCAAAGTTCTTCTTTGATAATAGGTCAAAGCCGCCTCACATGGGTACGCAGGCACTCCTAGAAGAGCTCCAACCTCGATCCACGTTCCTTGCATAAATCCAAACATAGAGAGTGGTTAGACAATTAAATAATAATATCAAATAAATGATAAAATAAATAAGGAAAAAATATAGACAAATATAACAATCAAGTAAAAAGCCGATCTATGCATTGTTGCTCCCGACAACGATGCTTTTTGATAACTCGGATTTTGTGAGGGTTTAAAGTAGTTTACACAAGGCAGGACCACGATGTCGCTGAGGCAACTGCTTACGAAACTCAAGTCAATTAACAATAAACCAACAATGATAATTAAGTAATAAAAAGTAGTGCGGAGTTAAAATTTATCACAACTCTACAACAAGGATGTGTATAGGTGCAAGTATGTAGAGTGTCGAACACAGGGAACGAGCATGATAGATCGGGCAAATAAATGCACAAAATGTGATTGTGGACTATTTGTCTATAAGTCTCGTTTTTATGGGGTTTTTATTTTTTATTTTTTATTTGATTTCAAATATTCAAATGTCTATGTAGTTTTATATTTATAAATAAAATTAGGGATATTTACACCCATAACCCTGAGTAACTTCGTAATTACCCCGGATACCCTCTATATCACGAATTACACCCACGACCTCCAATAATGCTCCGTTTTACACCCATAACCTTCCGTTAGTTTAGTTCGTAAAACTCAACCATATAGCTGAGTTAATCTAACCAACCTACTATCTAACGGCTAGAATTAATCAATATTAAAAACAAAAAGAAAAAGGGAAAAAAATTCTTGCAAGCGGAGGCTTGCTTGCAGGCCGTGAGGGTGCTTGGTTGTTGCGAGGGGGGCTGAAGGGAGGAGCTTCATCGCTGGGGAGGGGGGACGAAGGGAGGAGCTTCATCGGGGGGAGGGGGAGTCGTTGTGACCTGGGGGGAGAGGGGTTGAAGGTAGGTGCTTCATCGCAGGGGAGGGGGGGTTGCGACCTGGGGGGAGGGGGGCTTTCCGAAGGGAGGAGCTTCATTGCAGGGGAGGGGGGTTGTTGCGACCTGGCTGGAGGGGGCTGAAGGAAGGTGCTTCATCGCAGGGGAGGGGAGGTTGCAAGGGGTTTTCCGACGGGAGGAGCTTCATTGCAGGGGGGGGGGGGGGGGGGGGGTTGTTGCCAGCTTCATCGTAGGAGAGGAGGGCCGAAGGGAGGAACTTCATCGCGGGGAGGGGGGTCGTTGCGACCTGGGGGAAGGGGGGCTGAATGGAGGAGCTTCATCGCGGGGGAGGGGGGGTTGGGTCGGCGGCGGAGACGGTAGAGCACGGCGGGATGACAAGGAGCTCGAGGCGGACGGCTCCCGGGAGGGTGTCTCTCGCAGTTGAATGGTGGTGGAGGCAGCGGTGCGGGTCCAGTGGATTCCCCTCCGAGAACGATGGTTCTAGCAGGCCACCAACGAAGCAAGGAAAAAGATGGTGATGTTGGGTTTAGATCTGGAGAGTAGCAGAGAAATCAGAGCAAGAAGAAGAAAGAGAGGGGGGAGGGGCTTCGAAGTTTTTTGGCAGAGAGGAGGGGAGGATGGTCGACGGGAGAGGAAACGGTGGTCGATGGCAGCACAGGTCGGTGGGGGTTGTTTGGCTGAAAGATGAGGAGGAGGTCACTCTTTGGTTGGAGGAAGAAGAGACAGTGGCCATTTGTAAATAATGGGAATTAGAGGGTATAGAGTGTAAAATATTTAACGGATACTGTTATAGTTAACAGAAAATTCGATGGAAGTTAACACAAGGTTTTGAATGTAAGAGTTAAGCATTATTGGAGGTCATGAGTGTAATTCGTGATTATAGAGGGTATCCGGGGTAATTACGAAGTTACTCAGGGTTATGGGTGTAAATATCCCATAAAATTATAGTGATAATAATATAAATAATAATGGCAAATATATATATATTTAGATATACTAAGAGTGAGAGAGA